>OZ005741.1:32308358-32908358 GCA_963930735.1 Dioctria linearis
TGTCAATAAGACCTCCGGAGTATACAGGATACAACAGATGGCGAACACACCTCGGGGTGAATATGGGCGTGATGGGAGGGATAACTTGCAGAGTAGTCTACAGTTATCCTTCTAGTTACAAAGATGCTGATGTAGCATTCAAATTGCTGCATCACAGTCTTATGCATCCTAATCAGTTGTCACATATCGACCGCCGAGTTCAGAGGATTTGCACAGTTTGTGCTGGTGAGGGCACCCTGTTTCACAGGTTCTTCACTTGTCCGGCTTTGCAGGGTCTAATGGATCTCGTGCGCGGTATGTGTCAGTTGATCCACCCGAATTTCGGCATTACTAGGACATCGTTTCTATGGGGACCAAAGGTATGTAGTCGAGTGAATTGTTTGATTAGCTTTGTGTTGACACTGGCCAAATCTACAATTCACCTGTACTACATGAGAGTCGAAGCTGGGAATCAGAACACTGACCCACAACACCACGCACACGCACTTAAGCACCACTTCGTTGACAGGTTGAAGAGACGTTTACGTCTTGAATATCTGGCAACGAACGCAGACACATTCAACTGCACATGGCAACCACTATCGTCGGTGCAGGACGGAGCTCTTGTCTTTCACTGGTGATAGCAGGCTACAGCATTTGCAACACTAGTCCACGGGGCTTCTCCTCGCTTAGGAATCGTTGCAAGTGCTGTGGGAAGGACAAGCACTCTGTTAGAGATGCTAAGCTGGAGGGATGATGAGGGCAGTTTGTAGAGGTCTATGATACTACAGGCTGCTCTCGCGGGACTCTATAACGGTATCGCGTAAATTTTTCGTTCGTTCGGTGATTTATTTTTAATTCGGTTTCGGTTTCGGTTCTAAATTGCAAAACTTTTTGTAGAAATTCGCTCGTTGAGGGACATTTTTATTAGTTTATTTTGAAATTTTGGAACTTCTTGGAACTGCCACTTACCCAATTGTCAAAATTGGGACTTTTAAATTTTTTGTACATATTTTAGATCCTTTTCAAAATTCTTGTGTCCGTTTTTTAGTCTCTTTTGAGAATTTTGTGTCATTAGTTTTATATTTTTGTGTCTTTTTTGATGTTTATTAGTTGTTATAATTGTTTTAAATGTTATTTTTTGTCCCTATTGACTTTTTATACCATTTAGTTTAGCTAGCGTCTTTTTTTACACTTTGTAGAGCCTTTTGCCACGTATTTTTAAGAAATTTTTAAAAGAGCCAAAGAGCCAATAATAAAAGAGTCGTATATACATAAAAAAAAAAATTATTAATTACCGGGATGCAGCCAGGACTCCTGCCTCTCATCTTGTCACCGCGACCAATAAGATCATTTTGTGACATTACCCCTAAATACCCTAGGGCGCCCATTCGAACTTAGGATCTTTGATGAAGCTTCTAATATTCTTGGGAGCCATTTTTCCGACATCCTCTGGCAACGGAAATGCCTTTCCTAGATATTTTAGCCTTATGCAACACAGAGCTTCACAGTCAGAAGAATCGGCAGGTCTCATCGTCGACCTTACCTATCTTCTTAAGATGGTATCTAAGTGGGCAATTCCCAGTAAGTAGGCCCGTTATGAGCCTTAGTTCCTTTCTGCTGAGTGTGAGGAATTCTTTTGTCCTCTGTTGCGAATACTTTATAAGCTTCTTCGCTTGTCTCAGCCCCGGGGTATTTTCCCAGTATTCCTTCATAGTTCTGTCCTCCCAAAGCCTGATCTGAGCTGAGAGGTGATTCTTTGGAAGTCCAAAGACAGGCCCAGGGCCAATAAATGGAGATTTGGCTCCTTCCTTTGCAAGGCGGTACCCAGATTAGTGTCACCGTATTTGCCTCGGCCAGTTGATTCAAGACAGTCCCAAACCAGCTTAGACTCAAAGGTAAACGAGTTTAACGCTTTAAGTGCTGCTTGGCTGTCTGATATTATGTATATTTTTGCTCCACGCATATTCTTGTGAATTATTTCGCGAGCGCAGAGTTCTATGGCGCGTATTCCTGCCTGAAAATGGTTGGTGGGCCCCCAGTGCCTTTGCGAGATGGCACCTTGGCCCATATATGCCCACGCCTGCTTTTCCTTCCATTTTGGACCCATCCGTGTACCATTTAAGAGATACTTTTTCAAAGGGCAGGTCCCCCGTGTGCCACTGTTGACGGTTTCCCAAGATCACTTTAAATGGTGTTTCAAAGTTATGGCGTTTCTGCATAACGTCTGAAATTGGGTTAGCCATCGGGTTCTCTGTGAAATCCTGGAGGACTTGCAGGTGGCCAACCAAATTATTTGTACTTTGGAGGTTTGCCCGTTGTAGCCTGATTGCACTAAGAATGGCCTGCTCCCGGGTATCATATATAATTCGTCTAAATAAGTAAAGTTAAAAGTAATAATAATACCTAGGAAGGGTAAGAACTAAACAACTAGTACTAGTCTGGTCTAATCAAGATGTCACAATCACCTACTCCAGAATTCAATCGCGCATTAAAGGTCGAAGAATTATTTAAGCAGATCGGCAAATAATTTTACTGATAAATTGACAAAAAATGCCTATCTGGATAGCATTTATAAAAAGAAACAAGATAGCAACGAGAGAAAGTGATTCGCATATCACCGAATTCTTTCCATTGGCAAGAGATGGCAGCACAAACAAAAAGCAAAACATTAGTTGCTCACAATACGCGACCAAAAATTGAATCACTTATGATGAATCATTACGGTCAAGAAAACGGTTTTTTTATAATCGCAAGTTGTGCAATACATAACAAATCAAAAATTTTCTGCAAATAACACACACACAGCTGTATTAAAAAATTTTACAATCCCTCAAGGTTTTCTATATTTAACTTCCGTTTTGATGTGGAACACACTTTCCGAACCTAAAAGCTATCCCAAAAAAAAACAATTCCTCTATAGTTCTGCTAGCAAAATGTACATTATTCGTTCCATTCATAAAATTTACATATAAAAAATTGAAAAATAACCGTTCCAGAAATCCACTTTTCAAAATTTCTGTATATAGGACAGCAACAACAACAACGCGAAACGCGTCCTATAAATTGTGAATATTTCTTAAGATGAAATGTTCGTGCATCGCAACTACCTTCCTGAGTCGGGATGTCTCAAGGTGCATGGATCTATTAAGGAGCCCATTCAAATTATAATAACTTCCTTACTTACAAAAGTGACAACCACTTGAAACGTTTCAACAAAAAAATTGTGCACGGGGCTTTATATGGATATTCACTCTCTGTGCATATGCAGTTCTTACATGTCATTGGGGGATTGTGAAATATTTTACAAGAAATGGGAGAAATATTCCCTTTTCTACAGAACGGTAACAGATCTCAAGATATGAATGCTAACAGACTCAAGACATCAGCAGACGAGCTACTACAGTTGGATGGAAGTAAATGGGCACTTAAAAACGTCATTTGAAATATCTCAAAGAATATTTGTATTATCTCAAGTGCCTCCTTCCCTCGACTAGCTGTCTTCTATTGTTGGGGTTGAATTTTTTGGGGTTGGGACGAGAGGATGAGATAAAATGTACAATATTTCACTCCAAGAATCTTCGATTTATCAATTTCTTAGACAATTTCTCAAATATTAGCGCATCTATATAGATCGCTTTGTGATGTGTGGAGCTTTTTTTTCTTTCCTTTCATTAATGTCATTTCGTTGGATTCCATTTTTTTTTTCGTTTCGTTTTTACCATTTGCGCCTCTTAAGGTCGATCTAAAATTGTCTTTGTATCATGATAGCATGCAAAAAGTGATTTATTTCAACATTATTGACTCAACAATCAATCACAAAGATTAATGCCACCTAGATTGGCGTTATCACCCCCACTCCAGTGTTGGTGTATATTTTGTAAAGAAGTTCTTCAGCTAAAATGAAGGCAATTTCGGTAATATAGTTTCGTCGTCTGAAACAATGTCATCAGCCTCGGGGCTTTTGACATTCTGTTCTTTTCAAATATGTGGCTTTCATTCATTTTTTCCTGTCAACTTACATTGACTGTGAATGAGGAGAATTTCTATTTCTCATTCTAAAAAAATGAAAATGTTATTGTGAAGTTTTTTGTCTAGGCGCATTAACTAAATCCCTCCTGTATTGAGGTTCACTCCTATGATGGCTTAGATCGTGTTGATTGGAAGATGTTTTCAGATAATGGCGAATATCGTCTTAAATTTTACAGATAAACATTGAGAACAAGGTCTTCGCATTTATAGTATACTATAGAGTTTTTTTTTGTATTTGTATATTCAGTTAAAGTAAATACAGCATACAGTTATTGGCATCTTACGAGAACTTCTTTTCAGTCCAATCCTCACAGAATATTCCAAAAAGGTTACAATTTATGGAAGGGTATGAATCCACATGCAGAGCCATGGACATCTTTTATCATGTGCTAATTAACCTCCTATTTTATTCTTCATTTTTTACTCTCCTGGAAAGCATGGGGCCACCATTAGCCTCTTTATCTGATACTGTTTTATCCATTCTTGTATCTACTTGTTTTGTGATGTCGTTGCTTTCCTATGCCCGCCCAATAAAAAATATCACATAGAATTCATGTAAATTCTGCGTGGAAATATCACATACCTCTATGTTGAAAATGGGTGGAATTTCCTACACCGATGTCCTAGGGGATGTCTGTATAAGTTGACGTGGAATAATTAAACGTGAAATTCATGTGGAATAGTACTTGCATTGCATGTGGAATCTTCGATTTGGAGTTTTCCAGAGTAAGTTTACATGCATTTTATGTAGGTACAAAACCAAGGCAGATTTTATGCATAAAAAACAGCTTGATTTCTAAATACAAGATCTCTTATATTACCGCCAAATTGCACATAATATACTCGTATATAAATTGAACTTACAAAGTCCTTCATTATAGCTCGCTTGGTACAAGAAAGCAAATAAAAGGTTTTCAAATAAGAGGTGTTATTTTAATTAGCCCGCTATTTCGGTAGATGTCACATTTGGAGCTGTCATTTTTTGACATTTGACAAGTAGAAACTACGCCATTAGTAAAAATGGAACGATACACGATTCAACAACGCACTGACATTATTAAAATTCACTATAAAAATGGTGAAAATGTGGCAGAGACGGTTCGTAAAACTCGAACATTTGTGGGTCGTCGTGAAGCACCTTGTCGGACCGCATGGATTGCGCTATCGACAGATGATTAATGATTTTTTATGGCCGGAATTGGTTGGTTTCGATCTGGATAACGTTTACTTTCAACAAGACGGCGGTACGTGCCATACAAGCAACGAAACCATTGATCTTTTACGGGAAAAGTTTCCGGACCGTGTTATCTCTCAAAGAGGTGATCACATTTGGCCACCGAGATCTTGTTACTTAACACCTTGTGACTTCTTCCTTTGGGGCCACGTGAAAGAGAAGGTCTATGCCAACAAACCAGCGTCGATTCAAGACCTAAAAGATGGAATTCGTGAGGCTATCGAGGACATAGGGCAGCCACTTTGCGATTTGGTTTTGGAAAATTTCATGAAAAGGATATGGTCCTGTAGGCGTGGTCGTGGTGGTCATTTGGCTGATGTTATTTTTCATTATTAACGGTATACCTTCCTCTTTATAATGAAATAAAGATCCGATCATTTATCTCAAAAAATGGCATTTTTCTTTGAATATCAAAATAACACCTCTTATTGAAAACCCTTTATAAAACTAAAAGCGTCACTTCGTTTCTTTTTCTCTCTTATGAACGTTATCGCAATGGGAAAACACGGTTCGCTTTCCAAGTGGATAGATTTTGTACTGCTCTGTAATTATCATAATGTTGAGGCTGCCATCTGTCGCTTATAAGAAAAAGCGAACAGGATGGTTTTTTTTATTTATTTCACAGATATTAACTTATAAAAATCTTTCAGTATACTTTCATTACTAAAATTTGCCTCTCAATTATGGCATTATATAGCATAGGCCTGAAGGCCGAATTTCAGCAAATAAAAGAATGCCCACTTCCACTTTTCATACAACTTTAGACTCGAGACCTCCAGACTTGGAAGATATGAACATAGTATGTTATTAACAATGTTTATTTCAATTAAGCGGGGGGAAACTTTGGCGATCGGATGTAACTTGAGCGATTTGGTGAGTCGTGAAAATGACTTCCTATGAGAAAAATTGTCACAACAGTACACTAATTGCCGTGGAAGAAAGAACTGCAAAAATATGCGAAATGTAGTTTCTGGGATGCATGTGACTCAAATACATGAAAATGGGTTCTTCGGCGGCAAAAACGTCCTGAGAAAGTTTGCTGAATAAGAAAACAGTACAACACCCGATAGTACTCGTCATGACCTTTAATTTGATATGCAACATGCGGTATTGGAACCACCCCCCACTCCGCCAGGGGTTCCAACCCCCATCCTATTAGTATTCAGAGAAAAATTTTCTTCTACGAATTGTAGCTGGTGATGAGCTGAAGCGAACAAGGAAACTCGTTTTCCGATCGGACATAACCCTACTTAGTTAGAGCCCATCTAAAGTAGGAAAAATCTAGTACTTAAGTTCGAATAGAAAAGAGGCAAATACTAACAAAGTCAGTATGGCGATAGCTACAAATACACCGCGGAGTATAGAAGTGTGGGTACTCCAGCTTCTTCTCAGTACCAGACGATTTCGATTCTGTACTAAATTTTCCAAAATTTAATAGATAAAACTTTGACACACACACCCCTCCCAAAGGCTTCCCCCGCTTAATTGAAATACATATTGTTAATAAAATATGTTCCGAGTATCATAATGCATCGTTTAAAATATCTCTCATGTCTGGAGTTGGGCCTAAAATGGGCTTTCCCCGTCTGTACAATGGATTGATAGCCCTGAAAAATTGTTGGTCAGAAACGCCCGCCATCTTGTAAAACGAATACTCGTTTCCTGTTTTTTGGATATAACTCGTCATTTATTAATTTTATGAAAAAAATTGATTTTCTAAAAATTAATTCTCTACCGGAAACAGAAAAGGTTCAATTAAATAGCGCTAATATTTTCTCGAGTAAATGAATGACAAACATCAAGCAGATGGTTAAATTCCTCCAAACAATCCTTGTGCGCATATATACTTAACTACTAACAGAGAAAAAAATCTTAGCAACGTGTGCCATTTAAATATCGCCAGTTTTGAATCAAATATAGTTAGTATCGTTTTAACCTGTCGAGAGTATGATCGTATGTTTTTGTCAAGTATAGAACGTACATATATGTTAGCCTATTGAAAAGAAGCATTTGATGATACTATACCTACCAAGTTCGTTAATAGTGAACGGTTTTTGATGAAGTTCCTAGTGAGGAGATGAAGTTAAGCATTAGGTTGTGAGCTCTGCTGATGTGGTTGTTGCCGATGCTATATACCACCAGTTTTTTTGGTATAATTTTTTTGTTTTTTTTTTTATTCCAAACTTACCGGCAAAAAATAGTCATATGGAGGCCGAGGATATTGGAACGATTATGGAAAATAACGAGGATTGTCAATTATCAGTGGCCCAGTTCGGTGGTCCAAAATCAGAGCCCGATATGTACAAAAATGTGTTTTAGGTTTTGCCACCAAACATGTGCATATTAATTCGCATCTACATTCTCTTGTGAACATTTTGGGGTATTTTTTTTTCTCTGCGGAAGTAGTTTAGAAGATTATCGCACTTTAATGTAAGTATTTCCATGTAAAAAAAAAAATTACATGAAAAACTCGAAAAGTTTATTTCACATCATAACCCATATAACGGTTAAACATAGAAAATTGAAATGTTCGCATGAAATATGTAAAATATTATGCTAAAGCGTTTAAAAGAAGAATCAGCCACAGCGCACTAGCCTACACTTCTCTATACACAAATTAGAAAACTACGAATTTTAAAGGTATTCGGGTGAGAAAAGTCTGCTATAAAGTTTCTTACAGAAAAAAAGAAATTATGCCATTTAATAAGATTCAGCAAGAACTTTAATTTGATATCACACATGGCACAAATAGGACAACCCCAAGGGGTATAATTACCATCCCCCACCCCAAAGCCTCACGAAAACTTAATTGTTTTATCCAATTGGAAATCTCCCCTATCAGTCATTCTAAATCAAGAAATCCCTTGTAAGTGCATCAAATTTTACCACCTTAAAACTTTTTCGTCTAGAACGTCGCCCTTATGGACAAAGATATTTAGTCAGCGGCTTGTGAGGAGATAAAAGATATTTAAAAATGAAAAGAAAAAAAAACAAAAGAAAATGTTGTTTCTATTTTAATCTGACTTGGAAATTTACTGAATAAATCCTAACGCTTGTACATCAGAAAATTTAGGATGCTGCTTCTATTACATCTTCTGTTCTCCATCATTGACCGATTCTATCAAGTTCGATTCCCGTCCGGGAAAAAATAAGTAAAACATCTTCTTAGTTTGAAGTCTTCGTTTCCCCTAAGCTCATATGTCGTGTCCCAAAAGCAATCAAATAACGTAAAACTATTGTATCAATTTCAACCCGAAAAAACAACAAAACTTCTTTAAATAAAAACGATCAGAGTAACATCGGTGAATACTATAAGTTAATACTTTTTTTATAATATTAATGTATAACACAAACAAAATAGCTCCTAATACTGATCCTTGAGAAACTCCAAGTTCTAATACATCGATAAGCTCACGTAAGGTATCTATCCTCAAGCTTTTGTTCTCTATTTCTATTTTCTTCATGTCAAGTATAATTCACACTATTTTAGTTCCACATTACGTATTCAAAATTTGTCTATTGGACAAAAGAATTTTATCCAACGTCTGAAAGGCGCATTTGCAATCTAGGAAGACTCACTATTACTGTACTTTCAGTATCTATTTTTTCCATTCGAAAATTAACCAATTCAGAGCCGTTTCACAAATGTGCCTGTTTCGAAACCCCGATTGCTCATCCAGCAGTAGCGCACCCTCAATGCAAGACCACTACAACTCAAATATTGTATTTTTATGTTTAAACATGATGTTTAATTTCTCAGTAACTTTCTTTAGTTAGTATCCTGTAAATATACCTATAGTATAACTTTTCATTCAAGAATATTTTAGTTATAAGGTAAAATGAAATTAAAAAATCAAAATTGATGGTTTTGAGATGTGGTGGTTTTGCACTGGAGGTGCGACAATATTTCCTTCAATGGCTTTAGTTTTGAACCCTTCGCTATAGTAAAAACTTTCGTGTGATGTTATAAACCTTAGAAATGTTCTCTGTCATACTGTCTATTTCTAGTATATATTTAATTTTCAATTACTAATCTATCGAAACTAATATAGAAAACGCAAAATATATGAGAAATTGTTTTTTAATGGAAAAAAAAAATACACGAGTCCATAGAATATTCGTTAGTTTCTCTTTTAATAGAAATACAACTAATAATATTTGTACATTGAAAAGCAAAGTACTATTTAAACTCAAAGCATAAGATTCAAATTTGAAAATGTTTGCCTTTTAGAAAATGTATACAAAGTCTGAGAGCATTTCATCAAAATGCCAAATAATATCATATTTATGATTTCCCATTGAAAATATCTATACGGACAAATGTGCCAGTAAAAGGGAAAATTTGATATTCCTTTCCTACATAATATCTACAGTTACCCATACTGTGAATATATGTACGTGTTTGTATATGAACATATATCCGGAAGAAAGTTTAAAACGTTACGAGACTTCTGCTTGCTTAATAAACTTTGACCCGTGTCATAAGCATACAAAACGGATGGAAAATTTTGTACATGCTTTATAGCATATCCTTACAAATGTAAAATATCTATCGCTTTAATATGCATATTTTTAATAAAGAAATAATATCTTTGAACTTTTGGGACAAAATATGGTTTTACATTAACAAAGAAGGGCTGCTGGCACAACAACGAACCAACAAACCAACGAACGAACGAACGAACCTCTCTGCTGACATTCAATTATAGCCCGGAAGGTGATTGTTCCTTCTCTCTGAAAATGATTTAATCTTACCTGTTTGGCTTGTTCGCATACCCTGAATGTTCTGAATTGTTACCCTCTGACTTAATTAGATCTAGAATCACCGTCCTTTACCTCAGATAAAAATCTTTCCTTTACAATCTGCATATACATACCTGTATGTATGTTTTCTATAGCTGTGTATTCCTATAGTCCTACTTACAATCTGTTCGCCGATTTAATAGTTCACTCAATACTATTTGATGTCCTTTGAAATTTCAGACACTGTCGGTGCCGACATCCTTTCAACATTGGATATAACAAAACAGCACATAGGATCATCATATTACACAGAACCGTACTTAGAGGGACATGGAACAACAAATGTTACGACACAGCTCGGGACGCACGCCTACTTGCCATGCAAGGTAAGTTGAATTTGTTCGTTGACACAAAATTGGAGGACTCCCAAATACCCTCATCCTAATCCCCTCGTACAAGATTGGGTGGACTTCTTTTGCCCTTTCATTTCTCTTTTCTTGAAATTAATTTCAATTCGAAACAGTTTTCATTAGATCGCCCAAGGGAGATGTTTTAAGGATCAGTGGTTGCAAATGAAAACTGGCAGCCTAAAACACCTTGCACCACCAGGGTCTTGGAATGGATAATACTGGCGCTGGCTTAATGTCGATTTGGCGGATTATGGGCTTGGCACAAAAAACGAAAAAAAAAAATCCGTGTGAACGCCCGATTTCCCGTGGAAACGGCAAAGTGTTTTCCAAATTAAAATGGAAATTTTCTCTTCTTGTTTTCTGTAATTTAAGATGGAAATACGGTGCTGTTGCCTTTTCGTTCCCTCTAGGTTATTTTTTTTTTTTACTTTTATTCATTTTTCCGAAGTTTTTTTTTATTTGTGTATTCTTCTTTATAGGGATGTCTTGCGCATCTTCCTTACCTTCGCCCCAGTCGTCATCGCGTTAAATATTCATTAATTTGGTCACAAGGGCTTAATTGAAAAAGGCCAGAAATTGTTTTACTGTAAATTGGAGAAGCTTTTATGTTGCCAACTTGAGAAATATCATCCAGTGAGAGAGCCACGTCCCCCAATACATCTTGCTTTGTGCTCCTTTTCGTTTTCAATTCAAGAGGTTCCATAGAATTATTTGGTTACCAAATTAGTTCATTTCTTTTGATGGTTGTGTAATATTACACAGAGGCGAGTCACATCGAATTAGTCGAATGAATAACATTTTGAATAATATCCAAGGCAGAGATGATAATGGATAGAAAGGAAAATGCTTGTAATAGTGGCTGTTTCGCAATATTGTGGCATACGGGAAGCTTTACTAGAGCATAGTAATTGTTGGTGTAAAAGTGCAATCTTCGGGGTATCCGTTATAAATACAAATGAAATATTACACTGAAGATGTTTTTTTTTCAAGAAAAAGCGAGTATTTAATTGAAGCAACCTTTCCTTTCAGGATTGTTACAAAGCCAAATTTAATGGTGTATCGAACGGAATCTGGTGATCGAAAAAAAGGGATGAGAAGGTATAATTCCGAGCATCCTTCAGTTATACTTTTAAAGTGTATTGTGAGTAGGTAATTTTATCGAAATTTTTCATCGAATTCACTGCATGAATAACTTATAGGACATTTTCATCTTTTCTTGCCTGATCAACGATGTTTGGAGCAAATTTTTGCTCGACGACCGACGTCACGACAGCCAAATTCGTGACAGCTTGAAGACGGCCTTCACAGACCAATGCGAAACCGCAGAAGCAGGAGCGAACTTTTGCGGGACTCAGCTGGAGCAAGAAATTCTGAACAAATCACACCCAGCGAGGCGGGAACGAATTCGTACCCATCATTCGTATAAAAATGTTTTCATGATATTCATCTTTCTTTCTTGCTGGAACTACGTGAATGACGGGAAAAATGGTGCTTGCTACTGTGAACCGAAAATGTAACGCTGCAATTCCGCGTTCGGTATCTAGAAATAATGCGTATGTTCGAGTGGTTCCATATCCCGCCATTAATTCGAGTCCCGCAAAATTGTCGGTCCCTTTCCCGCTCTTGCGGCTTTGCGTTGGTCTGTAAAGGCCTTTATTTGCGAAAATTTGGAAATAGATAGCAAATGAAATAAAATTTTGACTGGATTTTGCTCGGTCCTCTTTCAGCTTTAAAACTTAACAGTAAACACATAAAACAAATATGATAAACTCCACATTTCCGTGTGTTGTGTTGCTGCCTCGAGTTAAGAGGTAAATATTCGTGGCGGGACACAGGGCTGTCAAAAAAAGATATACCTACTTTATTTTATTGTGGTCTTGAATTGACTGACATTCTTGGCTGGGCATTCAATCGCCAATCAATTTTTTATTTATCCTTTTAATTTAAATTACAAGTTTTCATTTATTAATTTAATTTCAATCCAATTTTTATTTTATTCCTTCAAACCATTTGGATTTTATTTTTCGTTTCAATTCTATTCTATCTGACAATAATCGCAAAAGCCATCTGACATAGACTTTTCAGTATTTAAAATCATCGGGAGTAATAATTCTCCTAAATAATTCTCTTCGCATTTCTGGAATTACATTCAGAAATGCGTCTACAACAACCTCGTTCTTGGAAAACATAGAGGGCTGTCCCTCCTTGGCTCATTATGAATATCTGTTCAGCCTTCCACGAAACTTGCTCTCCAACATTTGACCATTTAAACGCTCATACACTCCTCAGTGATCCTACCATACTTCAATCGGAGTAGATGTGCTACCTTTTTCATGCCATGGATCATGTACTTCGGAGTATCCGATTTCTACTCCTTTTTACCCGATTCCAAACATACCGCTCATATCCAAATAAAATAAGGCAAAAAGAAAAAAATCAAGAGCATAAATAATAATTTTCGATTGAATGCATCCATTTTTTGACAGTTTTAATTAATTGAACGCAAACGGAAATTTCCTTTATGAACTTCTCTTGGATGATTGCTATGATAAGGCCCGCACGCTTCACTTTTTAAGGGTGAAAGGCATTCACGGAGGCATTCTTATTGATTACGTAGTTAACAAAATTCGTTTCTAATTTATTTTAGTTGCCAACTTTCTTAGTTAGGAAGTATTACAAAGTTCTGTAGGTGTACAAATTGCAAATAGCCACACACTCAGTGGTTGGTAGTGCTAGATCTCTTGATCTCTCCATTCACAGAGCACTTCTCAGGCCACTGCTCCTCGCAGTATTACCTGAACAAGATGGAATTGGCTGAGACTTCATCATACCTCTTCTGTCAGGATGCTATGAGACCTCAGAGCACCTACTCTGCAATTAAGGGGGAGGAAGTCGCAGTCGTACGCAGCAAGTTTGATAAAATCTTAAACTTATGCAACAGAAGGAATGAGCATAACCTAAAATTTGCGTTAACGGATTGTTTATCTCGCTCCTGCAATAGATAACTGTGCAAATTAAGTGTGTAATAAAATAGGAGAAATAAAAATGAGAAAAGTATGAGAAAATAAAACCACATATTATAAGAAGTGAAGGGATTTCAACAAGCTCAACAATAATTCGAACACTGGTATTTTCATTCGTGGTTGCTTAAAAAACTGCTGTACGTAATTTTCTTTCATGTTCCTAAAGACAACGTTGTAATATCCCATAGCTTTTTCTATTATAAACAGCAAATTCAACAGAGTTTTATAATTTTCTCCACATTTTTTCGACTCAGTTTTGGCTAGCGTTCACCGCAGTTTTGCTGCGTAAATTTGACATTTCTCTCCGTTCCGTTGCGTTGCGTTCCATCCATTGTACCCTTAGCATACTTTTCTTCCACCAAACCACGTGTGGAATTGCATTTGATTGATGAAAAATTTTAAGTTGTCAGCACTGCGATAATTGTGAATTTTGAATGGAAAATTTCCATTGTGAATCCTGATGAAGAAGAAGATATCAAAACAAAATATTGTTATCACTCGTTTATTTAAACTGTGCGCAAGATAGAGAAGGTTAAAAGAAGTGTTAATTTTAGTCCAGAAAAATTAGACGTTATATTAAAATTTAGTGAAAAAATATAGAAACATTATAGAATGTAAGAAAACAGACCAGGAGGGTGATTCTGATCTTTTGTCGTACTTGAATGTCAAAATATACGCCTAAATGAAATGAACTTTTCTACTAATTTTTTCGTGGTTTTATTCAGATCAGCAACCCTTGCATGACGTAGAATGAACTGAAAGTAACACTTCACATTACAAATTCAAAATAATATTTAGAATTTAAGCACTTGTAATGCTTTAATTATGCGCAGAATTTCCATTTACCACAGTGTAAGATTTTTGTCACAACCTCTTGAGCAGTTGAATAATTTGTCGCATATTTAGGCGTGCTTTTTGACGTTTGTTCACAGAAAATTCATTATAGTTCATTTTGTGGTAGATAATAGTGAAGACACAAAATGAACTGTGTTAAAAGAAAAATAACGACAAAATTCACGCCTAAATAGTACGACAAAAGATCAGAATCACCCTCCAGGGGCTGGATTCTGATAAAATTAAAATGACAAATGACAATGACGAAATGACTTCGAAGGAAGGATAATGTCATTATGGCAAAATTTGGAATTCTGATTGTTGGGTGACATGACATGTATTTTAAATTATAGTAGTGTGTTATGTAATATATTATTTTTATACTTACTTGACATATTTGATATCACTTGTAATTATGACAATATATATCGCTTGAATATTGCAAAAGTCACAGCGGCAAGAGCTAAGTGACTTCGGTTGCAAAAATAGTCATGAAAGAAAAAAAGTCATTTGTGACGTCATGTAAGCTAGAGGATTTATATACAACTCTCCAAGGTAAGCATATCGATAAGATTTTATTAGTGCAAGTTAGAATTATATAAAGCTTGTGCTTGGTGTAAAAATTGATAAAAGTAGTGGTAAACAACCAAGTTTTATAATGAGAAATTTGCATTCTCGCTTTCGGATTGATAAGAAAATATCCTTCCGAAACACAAAAACTCATAATTAACTTTTTAGGTATCGAAGAATCTACTAATCCGCTATAAATTACAGGATATATCAGAATTATTGAAAATGTTAAAAAGGGGAAAAGCGATACGGGATTTCTATTCCAAAAATGACGATTTGTTGGACTTTCACAGAGAAGAGCTGTTATCTATTATATTAGAGGACGTAAACTAGAGTGGGTGTAAAGTAAGTCCAAGCTGATTTCCGTCTTTTACCAAAAAAATTGGGATCCTTTTCCTCATGAATGTGAAGTATGTCTAACATGTTAATTACATACAAATTTTAACTTCTAACAAATTTTTTTATTAAGAATAGGTACTACTTTGTTCCTATACAAGGAAAACGGAATCCAAGAGAAAAGCTTTATGAGAAGTATTCAAACATAAAAGCTAAGATTAAGAAGATATCAAGACATTCAAAATCAAAACCAGAGCCCGAAAACTCAGTCTGTAATGCCCTAGACACACAGCACTCTTAATGAAGAAATAACTAACGACTCATTAGTCTATAATGATTCATTATATACTGCAGACACACAGCCATTTCTTTAATTAAGTTGTACTGTCAAATTTTGATAAACTTATCACATTAAAGAAGCACTATGGATCGAATTAACGCGATAAACTTTGTTTTTATTTATTTTTTTATTCAATTTAACAATTTACAAATGAGAAAAACATTATATTAAAAAGAATATTGATAATATAATTTGTGATTTGCATTTCTTTGCATTTCTTCTTCTTATTTTTCAAATCGGCAGATGCACAGCGGAGCTCCAGACTTACATTATATGCCAAATCTAGCACATTTTTCCTCATTATAGTTATAATGAAGGAGGAAAACACTTCATTCGTGTACTTCATTATCATCTGATTTTCGAGAAATAATGACGTATACTATGTGACACACGGCATTTTAATGAATAGTTACTACAAATGATTCATTAGATCGTGCTGTGTGTCTAGGGTATTATACTCACGAAAATATTTCACAGGCGCTAAAAGCTTCACTTAGTAGGAATTGTGATGATTGGAGAGAAGTGAAGGACAATTGAGAAAAAACGTTTCGCGTTCGGCAAAAGGAACTAAAAAATAAAACGTAAACCAATTCGGAGTTTTTTAAGATCTTGGCCAAGATATAAAAATTCCAGAGGCTGTGAACTGGCAAGGAATATCCAAATTTACCTATCTATTATTATTAATTTAACTCTTGCAGATAACAATTGATTTTCACTTGCTTTACCTGAACAAAGAGCACTTACTCTTAGGTAGATGGAATAATTTTAAGGAGAAAATTAATTCTTACTATGACGTAGACTTCGGGATAAATCTAGCAAAGAAAGATTTATGGCTACAAAAAAATTGACAAAATTGAGACATTTAAAAAAAAAATGCTATTCTCTATAGTATGTGCATTGTACATATTGTATTCATAGTATATATTATATAACTATATTATAATATGTATAAAGTAGTATATGATCAGTACCAAATAAGCAAACCATAATATCGGCTTTTTATTATCATTTCTATACCCTAGTAGATGAATCAATTACGTTGTTCTAACTTTTACAACATTTATGTTTCTCGGCTGATACTGGTGAAGGAGGGCATTCAGTTTTGAATTACCATACATGTCGCATGTATAAATTAACAGTATTCGATATTAAAATAACGGATGTTACTATTTAAATTCCTAATACGGTCGCTATAAAATTTACCTTTAGGATTTGTTAAATTAGGAAGGAACATGCTATAATAACATGTAAGAGACGTACTTTTATAAAGACATAGTCATCTTTTCATAGCCTACAATCTGTTAAACTAAGGTGTAAGTATTTATTTTATACAAAATGCTCTGTTATTTTAATTTTGTGGCAAGCTATAATTGAAATTGAACAGCATTATACCGTCGACAGACGACCAAAAATAATTTCCAATTATGTAATTGAAAATTATTTTTAATTTCCAATTAAATATATGGGGACAGACGATTTTGACATTAAATCAAATTTTGTTTGCAATAGCCAAAGACAGCAACCAACTGCAATGATTTACTAGGTGATCTAACAGTTCTTTTAAATAGACGTAATAAGTTAAAAAGACGTATTTATAATAATGCACGAAAATTTAAAGCAAATAAAAGACCTATGTTACTATTTGCAGTAGTGTGCGGCGATATTCGGTAATAAAAAGCAGACAGAAGTTTTATCACCGTTTTTCTTTTCTACAAAAAACTTGTTCTTAAACGATGCAATTTGTCAAAAACGCTACGAAAAGCTGCGTCTAAAAGCTGTAACTGTTAGTTTACAGAATCACTACTACGTGTTTTTAGTGGCGCTTTGGAGATAATCCTCAAAAACCAAACTCAATTATGTCAATGTCAAGATGTGATGCTTATGTAAAACTTTGTGCGATAATTAAAAGCTCAGGGGTGACATACGACAGAGATTATCATGTTAATATAGGTAATTTAGAATTATGGCTATCATCTGTCGAGGGTATTAGTTTCAATGTGTGATAATTTTGAATGAACAGCACTTTACTATTATCGATATTAATTTAATAATATACGTTTATAGAGCCATTTTATATCGAAAAAATGTAAAATCATAAACGATTTCACGATTTTTCCTCTGGGTCCACATATAGGCTTCTGTTTCATGGCTTGGGAAGTATTCTCGAGAGTTTTGATAGGATATATGTATGGAAACTGATGCACACTTGTTTTCTGCAGCTTAACGAGTAGAGTGTAATTTTGTGTGTGCAGTGGATTTAGCTTGCCACCTCGCCTCCACTCCTCGCATGTTTTGATTTCGAACGAGTTATATTTTCTCATAGTTCGTGTTTCACTCCAGTTTTCATAAATATTTTCCTGTTTTTTATATTTTAAATCTCATGCGGTAGTGTGTAAGCGTGTGTTATGTGACTTGGAGCTAAAGCTAATTCAAGTGCAATTTATTAAAGGAGAAAAACTAAAGAGCCTCCAAAGTAGCCCCAAGAAGGCATCCAATCAGCTTAACTGGCTAACGACAGGGTACTAAGAGATCGCCTAATAAAAACTCTCTTAGCGGTTGGTATCCCTACAATTTTGTGTTATTTTTTTAAATTTATCAATTTTTTCATATTTTTGCTAGGAAAAAAAATGCATGAATTAAAATCCATCCTTTCCAATTATTCCTATCAAAATTATTTTATGATTTTTATTTCATTTTTGTATGTTAAATAAATGAAAAGGGCAGGAGTTTTCACATTTTACTCTCAACAAATGTTCCCGCGCTTTTGTGAAAACCGGGTTTTTGTAAAATCTTATGAGAAATATCCACTTTTTTTTACAGCGTAGCCAATGTTTGTTAGTGTAATTTCTATACAATTTGAGCAGCACGTGCTTCTGTTTACATTCGTTTTGCTATGAAGATATTAAGTGGGAGAAATTCTTGCTGGATTCTCTGATGTTTTCGGGAAAAATAAGAATTTCATTTGAGAGGAATTTTACATCTCCTTTCAGCATCTGGGCCAAAGCGAAATTTATCTTTTTCTTAAAAATGGGAGGTAGTGTGACCTGATGTACATTATTATGAATAAGTTGAAAGGATTTTGCTGGATTTAATAAGATTTTGTACGTTCTCTCGATTTTTGTTTTTAACTCGTGGTCTCAGTTGCAGTACAATAGTACATAGCCAAGTTCTTTTCCCCCATTCATGCAAAAGACGAAAGTTTATGAAATTACGTAGACTCGCGATTATATGAACTAATTAATGTTTTGTGCGTTCATATAAACGAAGTTTTCATATAATATATATGTATGTATTTAATTCACATAGAATTTGAGAAAATTAACAAAATTGTTGAAAACAAAATAATAATAAACACAAAAAGAGCATTTATTATGGAAGCGAATATGGCATTATTATAAATTTATGTTAGTTGACTTGTCTTTGGAAATAATTTGAAATTTTTGCCTGAATTTTATTTGCCGCTCAATGTTTTTAGTACTGCCTTTGCCTTCAGCTTTCGTAGAACAAGAACATCATTAAAGTTATCTGAATTATCTGCAGCCCATTCTACTGCTTTGTTCATAGCTTGTATTGCCTCTACTGCGGATATTTTCTGTCGTTCATTGTCTTCTGTAGAATCTATATCACTGCCTTCATCTTCTTCATTGTTCCACCTGTCCATATCTTCTGTAGTTAAATCAATCTGTTAATATTAAATGATGCCATAATTTATTAGTCTTATATTTGACAATTAAGTTTACATACTCCAGGACTGCAGATACTATTGAGTACTCGAGAAGTTTCTGAAATAGTCACTGTAATTTCCAGATTCAAATGAGCTCTAAGAATACTGAGCGGTATATTGTCTTCTGTAAGCTTTTCGGCTGTAGAGAGCATGGGTTTCCAGCGTTTGGCTATTGTTGCTTTCTCCAGTCGATTCCATGCACAATGTAAATTAACAACAGCATTTTTTAAGGTAAGATTTTTCAGAGGTTTTGATGGATCCGACGATTTTGCAATGACAGACATTAATAAACTTGTTTTGTAGTACAGTTTAGTAATTCTTATGATGTTTTGATCCATAGGTGAATAACCATGAATACCGCTGAAATAAGCCCATCCGATTATTTTAGCATATGTGCTGGAGGATGTCAGGGCGGATTATCTAAAAGAAGAAGCGCCTTTGCTTGATTGTGAAAATTGGCGCACCTACATAAAGAAAATCATTTCTGAAAATCAGTAGCAATAATAGTTTCTTACCTGCTTTACAAATGACTTATAGAACCATTCAAGAAAAATATTCGAGGTCATCCAAGCTTTAGAAGAACTTTTGTATTCCAGAGAACAGACAAAATTGTTGAATACTCGTAGGTTTTTCGCTTTTCCGATAACGAGCATTTTAACTTTATAACTACCACTTGCATTAGTGCAAGCCAAAAATGTCACTCTTTGCTTGTCTGATTTTCTTCCAGGAGCCACTTTTTCTGATGCTGACACGTAAGTTTTTCCGGCAGCAACTTCCAAAAAAGACCGCTTTTATCGGCATTGTATATTTGATCAGTAGATAAACCAAGTTCTTTGACTAGTTTCTGTAATTTCACGGGGGAGGCTCCACGAGTTCTGGTTGAGCTGAGAGTTTTTCTCCACAAATTTTAATAAATCTAATTCCAAATCGGCTCTTAAATCGCTGGAGCCATCCGTCACTTGCGTTAAAACCAGAATCATTTTCTTTAATTTTCGCGTGCAGCATCTTGTCTTTTACTTTTATGAGTTGCCCGTTCACTGGTAGGTTTGTGTCACGTTGATTTAAAAACCAGTGGTAAAGCGCCTTTTCCATTCAGGGTAATACCGACCGTCTAAGTGCCTTTTTTTCCCGGGCCAACGAAAGTGGAATTTACAGCTTTTAAAATGCCGGAGCTATTTTCTCTTATATTGCAGATTGTTGATTTTGCAACATTGTATTTTTTTGCTAAACTTGTAACGCACCTACCTTTTTTAACTGCTCAATAATGTGCATTTTCTCATTTAGACTTCAACAATTTCGCACTTTACGAAGCATGCCTGCATGGAAAATAACTAAACATTAACGGAAACTAAACTAAACTACATAAAATGTATCTCCAAAATTCTGCGGAATGAGGTCTGGCAGTCATTCAATGGAATCTAACTGTATTAAAATTACGGAATATATACATCAGTAAATAAAGCAAAGAACACAAGGAAAGAAATACATATCGAATTGTTCATGTTAACGGGCGTATTTCTAGGAGGTTGTTCATATGACAGAGTACTCAATTTAAAATATTTGGTGTTCATATAATCAGGAGGTTCATATAATGCGGTGTTAATATAACTGCGAGTTTACGTACTTGTTTCATTCTAAAAAAACATGAAAAATTTCCTATTTTGTTCGCCTCTGTCTATACTTATCCTTATTTATACTTTGGCAATACTATGGTTCAAACCAAAATTATGCAGAAGAAATGCCTTAATTAAAAAAAAAAGTATTTTTTGCTTAACTTCCCACAAAAAAAAAATTCCACATCGAAAATGTTTTTCATTAAATAAAGTATCTCCCCTCTCCAAATTCCCAACCACAAATACATACAGCATCTCTTGTATGCATGTAGGTACATATATATCTGTATCTTGACTAAGAATTATTATCTAAAAATTTTGAGTATAAACATACCCCGACATTAAACTTAATCTGTTTTCTCTTTTTCCAGGTGAAGCAGCTCGGAAACAAATCAGTTTCTTGGGTCCGTGTACGAGACGGTCACATACTAACTGTTGACAGGTAATTAAGAAATTCTTGGTTCATGTGCTAATATTAATTATCTCCACATCTACATACAAACTATAAGATAAAACTATCGCGCGCTTTATTTTATATACGGCAACAGCTTACCTCTTTATAGCTATAATTATATTCCTTGTAGAGTACATAGTAAATATTTGTGAAGGTACCACGCATACGTGGCTTATTTACAATCAAAAGATAAATCAGGTGCTGAAAATACTGTTATATGTATGTATGCAATGTAATGTAGAGAATTCATTCTGTAGGGCGGGGGTGGTTGGCTGGTTCGATGGATATCCATCTAGCTGAAAAGCCAGCAACTGTACCAAATTGCAGAGTATGTAAACATACTAAGAACTGTTTATAGCCGAGAATCCCAGCCGGAACAGATAGCTTAACACTTACGTTAATTCAATGATGATAAACTGAGGTGCACCATTCCACTTCCGGTGTGGCAAGTGCATTTCTGATTCCGGAAGGATTTCAGAGTGATATATATGTTTGTGGTGAATAAGCAATGGTTTCTGCCAACTTACCTGCATTTCTAATCTCCGTTTAAGGAAATAGTGCGAAATAATTTCTCATGTTCTCTGTACTACAATAGTCGTAATATATATGATTTTGGATAGTTGTTGATAGAAGGGATTGCATGCGACAAATTTACATGCTACAGTTAATTTGATGCGCTTATACGAGAAAATGTATGCCCCTCTTTCAGAGATCCAAATGCATTACCTGACAGTTGATTTTGGCATGTTTCATAACACTTGAGTTAACTTAGCTCTTCTTGTGAAGTTACTATAGGCGTGTTAGAGCTGTTCTTGATTATAAACACTGTGCGTAATAAATTGAGGCATTAGTTTTAGTGTTAAATTTATTGCATACAAAGATTATGTTAGATTAAATGCAATTTAAAGAGTAAAATGAATCAATTTTATTATTTAAAGAAAACATTATGGAAATTTAAATCAACTGCATAATTAAAATTAAAAATTAATTTCTTTTATATAAATTATTCTTAAATTCTCTCAATAGAACCAGAAATAACATATTTAAATTTTATGTAAAATAATTACATTCATAATCCAAACTAATAATAATAATTAAATAATTGAATATTAAGAGAAAGTAATTAAATATAAATATTTTATAAATAAATACCTAGCGTAAATAACTAAATCAATAAGTAATTAGTAATGAGATATAGTATTTTTATCGCAGCTTAAATCACAACTACTTTAAATTGTTATCCTGAACAGTACCGCACCCATAATTTCGCTTTGTGTGTGTGTGTGTGGGGGGGGGGGGGGGCTAGAGGTGTTCCCAGTCCAAAAAGGGGAATAAAATGGGCTCTAAAGTTTCGTCGTGCCGCATTTACAAAATTTTAAAAAGAATCCTAATACTATGCAAATTTATAATTGTTGAGGATTATAAATGTCGACGAGTATTAGACGGCGGAAACTGACAGAAAATTTACAAATAACATTCCTACCGATCTGGAATACCGTACATTTTCCCTACTTGCAATTTTAATGCAGTTTCAATGAAATTTTTACCTGAATTAATACTTTATTATAAATATTTAAAACATTTCTGATCCGGGAAATAAAATCTTTCGAGCTCATTTTTTGTTAAAGTTTGCAATTTTTCTTAAATCCGGAAACAAAAAAAAAACCAATATTTAATTTGGTCGTATGGCGAGCAGTGCTGAAGCATTATTTCCCAAGATGTGTGATTTGTAACCATGCCACTAAGTTTGACTAAATTTTGCTTTTTGTCACATAATATAAAAGATAGTCATTGTGGTGTATAAAATATTAAGAAATATACAATAAGTTCTGGGGATTTCGGTGTGATGAAACAGTGGAACTTTTTTAGCTAACGAAAATTTGAGAGGTACTATTACGAAACTCATGCATACGCCGATACCAAGCTCCCTCTTATGAAAGAAAATATGAGGTTTTCTTATAAGTTAGTTTTTGAAATTTATTTTTCAATAGTTTATTCTAAGTTATTCTGCTGTATGAAATATAATGTGCAGTAGCTATGGTTAACTTTTGTCGCCCTATAGCGGTCTTCTTTTAACAACAAATAAAAAAACAAGCATATTAACGTGATCCTTACGTGTCTGTCAGTGTGAACGCTTTCTAAAATGCTGTGTTTGACACGACATATTCCAGCAGCGAATATCAGGATTCATGAAGATCTCATTTGTGACTACATCGATGAACATAATGAAAATGTAATAGGAGAAAAAGTCACCTCACGGTAATGCAGAAAGTAAGTGAACAACTGGTCTGTCATATAAAAAGAATAAGAGGCAGATAATGAGTGAAGTCACCGAGAAAGATGGTTTTAGCACGGTGAATCACAGTTTAGTTTTAGTTCGTGTTGAAAGCTTAACAGTGCAGTGCAGATATGGAAAACTATTTTCTTATTTGAGTTTTTAAAAGAAATCATCTTTTTTATGGTACGTTTTATGGTCAGCTGTTACCGCTAACATCAATTCTTATTTTCAGTAACATGAAAAGCTTATTTCACTAATGAGGGCTGCATATCTAGTAATCAGGAAAACACTGATTTATACGTAATACAAAAAGTAGCCATTATTCCTACATTCTATGACATCACAATGTAAATGTAAGTGATGATCTCAGTAGCCATTTTCATTGATGAGGGCATTTATTATTTCACTGATGGCGTCGCTGCTGGGATATATCTGCCACGATACGTCTCCGAGCGAGCCTTCATGTATTGAAAATATTCGAGCTGATAACTCCCAATATCACCCATATTATCGTTCTCTCAATACGACGACAAAACCCATGCTTAGTATAATGGAGTTGCATTGCTCATTGGTATAATCATTAGTTGAAGTCATTAGAATCAGTTGTTGTATTTCGTTACTCGCAACTAAAAAGCGGACTAATCTTTTAACGCGCATACTATAAAAATAAACATTCTTATTGATTTGAGGCATTTTTTTAGTATTAATCAATACCTCCCACTATTCTCTCGCGAGGTTATTTCTAATCATGACTGTGTGGGTAGGAGGAATCCTATATAAAGGTTTTATTTTATCGGACTTAGTAATAATATACAGATTACAATTTATAAAAAGTTGAGTTGAGTTAGAATTATCCCGAATTTGTTTCTAATATGGTCAAAAAGAAAAAAATATGGTAGCAGATGTGAAAAAGAAAGGGAGTGCGGTTGATCAGCCTAGCAGTAGATAAAAAAGTTTTATGGAAATAAGACGAAAATAAAACATATAAATCAACTCTGCCTTGGGCTGTTCTGACTAAATTGTTCTTTATACAGTTCTCTAAGTCGTCAAACAAATTTCTTCTTACATTATTTTCAATGGAATGAAGAAAAATATTTATTTTAAGTAATTAAAAACAACATTTTCTCTAAAATTTTAAAGTTTAAATGTACTTTTAAAATGTTATTTTCTTTTTATTTTTTTATATCCATTAAAAAGCTTAAACGAAAACATCTTCTTTTTTTATTTTAAAAACAAAAACTTTTTTATTCTAAAAAATTAATAGACGTCTCTGACGTCTACTCTAAAACTGAATCTAATTCCTAAACTCAAGAATGATTTTCTTTTATTTGCTAAATGTGTACAGCTGCTATTTTTTTGAAAGTTTCCCAAAATGTTTTTAAAGCTCCTATTACAAATAATTGACATTTATACAGTCACCACAAATATTAATATAACAACAGTAAATAACTATCAATAAATAAAAGATCAAACGTTCGTATATACAACACATTAGATCACAGGGTAATCCATAAAAAAAAAAATAAAAATATATTTTAAAATGAGACCATCTCAAAAAATATGAGTCAGATTTAAAAACCAGGAAGTTTTTTGAAGCATATTACATGAGGAATCTTATATTGCCATACAATTTGGAGGTATTCAAAACTAAGGCGTTTATTTTACTATTAAATTAATATGCACCGCGGTATGAAGGAATTAATGTATTCTACAAATATTGGAGTGCCTGTAAGGAGAGGTATATCCAAATAGTTTGGGAGATGTCTTATGGTAAATTTAGTGTCTTTATTTTTTGAAAATCAGCTATCGAACAATATTGTCCATCGAATGTATCTTTCAAAAGTGCTAGAATGATTCGTAAATTATGTTGTAAAATAATTTAGCCTCACGTTCCTCGACAACCAAGACCCATTTATCGAACGTTGCGCATCCACGAATGCGCACACTGCTGAAGTCGAAAATCTTTAAACTGTCAGTTTAGTCAACTCAGTGTTTATTAAACCTTGCCCAATTAGCGCAACTATAATTTCATACTATAACACAAAGTACTTTTTATATTTAGTCCTTATTTTCAATTTACACTTTCTTGCATTTGTTTAAATTAAAAAAAAGTCATTGAACCAATGACCCCGTTGGATATCCCTGGTTGAATAATTTTCTTACCTTATGGCTTCGACTTTTTACAGCCGTCTTTTTGGGCGTTCTTGGAAACGTTGATGTTCCTTATTGAGTGGCGAGGTGATGGCAGTGTTACTATGAGTATCTTACGTTGCGGTATTCTTACAATTCTAATTTTTTAAGGAAGGAAAATTAGTGAGCGTAACACAACAAGGAATATATTCGGCCAATATTTAATAATGTGATCTAAAGCAACAAGAGTAACTTGCGCTTACTGCATCATTTGGATGAGCAGGAAGAAAGAAATTTAACAGATGACCATTTTTCATTCCTGCTTCATATACTTTGGTTAAAGAATCCGTCAATATTGCTCCAACGTAGACCAATGATAGAAGAATACCTGAGACATATTTTTAACCATCGAGAATAAAACTTTTTGTTATTTCATAAAATACGTGACCTCTTCATATTTTCCATATTTGCATTCTCTAATATTATCTGAACTATATGAGCACATCAAACTTATCTAAATCAAATTAATCCATATTTCAACTTGTGTATAATTTCGTGTAGAGACTTAAACTGGTCCACAGTTGCTCTAATACACCTTGACCTATTGAGATTTGAGACTATTGACTTCATGCAAAATTGCTTTTTGAGGCGTGATTCATTCAAAGCTCTCGTCTCAACATTATAATCATTCCTGACGTGAATCTATCTAACTCCGTACGAGATACGAAGGCTTAGCCGTATTTCAACTTATATAACTGCCTCTTGAGGTAGAAGAACATTCACATTTCCCCTAGTGTACACCTTGAATTGTTCACATGTGAGTTTCTTCACGCCTCAATAAATCTCCAACTTCATATACAACATTGAATTAGAGCGTATATAATTCCTTATACCTTGACCAAAATATATAGAGCATTTGTCAAGCTAGGAAAGGACACCATTGCACATCTTTAAATCGTGCCTTACTCAACTAACGTTTAAAACACAGCTGTGGCGGCAAAAAATAAAGTTCCTTTTTTCTGCCTTTCAACCGATTAGCCTTGCCTGCTTTCTCTCGAAATCTGTGGAATAAATCACAAGAGGATGTTAAAAAAAAATTCTCGGTACGAGAATGATTGGGGGAATAGAAATAGAAACAAAAGACATGTTACAATTAGTCTTAGATCAATAATATTATACCCCAGATGAAAACAAAAGTTAAGTAAAATGAAAACACAAAATTTGTATGGCAGCACCAAGAAACGGTTCCCCGATTTCTTTTAAAAATGGCATATGCAAAATGTCAGCTCTCTAAGTAAACACGTTCTCGAGTTATCGATAGGATGGACGAACAGATGCATATGCAAAAATCAAAATAATTTTTAATATTATCCGCAGGTATCCAATCAATTTTACTCAAACAGCATTATTTCTATGCGTTACAAACGGAATGACAAACTTGGATTTTATGGATTGAAAACATTACTCACACTCCAGTCTCATGAGTAATTGCTAAGTCGCAGCCGGACGCTCTTACAAAGCTTAATATTGGCCAGACCTGTAAAATTCCAAGTACAGGTACCAGTACCTGGACTTGAAATATTTTAAGTACAAGTACAAGTCCCGGTACTGGTACTTTAAAATTTTTCAAGTACAAGTCCCGGTACTGTTACTTAAAAAAATGTCAAGTTCAAGTCCCGGTACTGGTACTTAAAGAAATTTCAAGTACAAGTCCCGGTACTGGTACTGGTACTAGTACTTAAGTACCAATGTACTTAAGTACTTTATAGGTCTGATATTGGCACCCAACCCTCCCTACCCGCTTAGTCCAGCTCTTCCAGGAGGTGTGTTTCAAGAAATCTGACACGCTTTTGGTAGAGATGCGGATAGCGACAAAGAAAATGAGTTACAATTTTCGATTCCTCTACGCATCCTCTACATACAGAATCGTCAACAAGCCCCATCTTGTGCAGGTGACTCCTGAGAAATGAATGCCTAGTGAAAATTGACACTAGAGTTCTCAGTGTTGGCTTGCTTAGTCCCAATATCTTTTTCGTTAAGTTGAGGCTAGGTTTGCACCACAGTTCCTTTGAAGTTCTACCAATAGACTCATCTAACCAAAGACGACTGTAATGACAAACTTAATACATCCTATGATTTCATCACTTAGTAGAATATAAAAAAAAGTGGATAATTTTAGGGCTGCCCTACAAAGATAATTTCTCTGTCAAGTATGTACACACATCCATTTTAAATTAAATGAATATAAATTTGTCACTGCAAATTTTTTTCGGTCTAATTTGTATGGAATTTGTCATTTCATTCTAGGTGCATACATACCTACTGGGCGTTATACGTAAAGCATAAAAATTGTTAGAAATTGTAAAATTGACCTGTGAAGGGATGACACACACAATTTTCTTAACTTCCCTATTGAAACATTTTCTGAAATTTTAACATTAACAGCCTATCCAGAATGGACCTAATTGATCAATTCTGTTTGCAACTTTAAGCGTTATTACGTAACACCCTGACTTAATTTTTCTATTTTTACCCAAGTATAGTTCAAAGCTGGACTTATTATATTTGGCATACCTTTCTATCATCGAAAAATAAATTCACTTATGCACGATTTTTCTTAAAACACACTTTGGCAAATAAGTGGTTAGCGTTGTTGCTATTACTATTATTTGACCAAGTGTTCTATTGTTCTTGAAGCCCAGAAAGCTTTCTGCTTTCGGTATATAAAACTCACGTGTATCTAGTAGATTTCTTAGTACATTTCTTCGTTATTGTTAGTTACGCCGAAAAATGTTTTTTATTCTCATACTAATTTTACCTGGAATCGTGACATCAACGCCAGTTATAGGAGGAAAAGATGTTGGCAAAATCGCTATTGCCGGTAAGAACGGAATTCATGCCTTCAATCCTGGAAAGTATCCGTTTCTTACGCACTTGGAGATAAGTGCAGCAGTATCCAATAATAAAATTATGGAAAACAGAGAGTATTTTTTGTGCGGAGGAACTCTCATAACATCGAATGTCATATTGACTGCAGCCCATTGTATAGATAAAACGCTAAAAGATCTAAAGATAATAGTCACAGTAGGAACCGTTCATCAAAAGTTGGGATTAGATTTCCAAAGAGCAAAAGTTATAGACTACTTAATTCACAAGGGCTATGAAGACAAGTTTTCCGAAATAAACCTGAATGATTATAATCAAAATGATATCGCCCTTCTGTGGCTAGATAAAAAATTTATCTTAACAGACAAAGTCCAGACAGCAACACTTGCTGAATCTGATTTTCCCGTGGAAAACCAGATTGGTCGTATTGCTGGCTGGGGAATGACTGATGATGGCGTTCTATCTACTTTACTACAAGAAGGCAAACTACGGATTATTTCCAATAAGGCTTGCAGCATTGCTCATAAGCCTGTTCTGATCATAAATTCAATGATGTGCGCAATATCCGATGACAAGAAGACTATTCATGGTATAGGAGATTCAGGTGGACCGCTCATTGTAAACGGAGTAGTTGTAGGAATTATTTCTTGGGCGGAAAGTAGATATATCAAATGTAAAGATGGACAAATTAGAAACGGCTGTGATCCAACTTTTCCCGGAGTTTTCACCAGAGTTAGTGAATTTTTGCAGTGGATCAAATATAATGTGAAATTGGGAGCACCCAAAAGCAGAACTCCCGATATAAGCCATAAGATGAAGATCAGGCTCTTTAAAAAATGTCAAAAATCAACATTTTCGGAGTCAGAAAATTTAGTTGGTGACAAAAAATCTTCGGCTTCAACGAATTGTAAAACATCAAAATCTTTGAAAAGTTGTACAATTTTATAAACGCATTATGGCAATAATTGAGAGAAATCTTCTTCATATTAACGAAGACACAGAGTTTTTTACAAAAGTTTGCAATCCAGTAGAAGGAATAAAACTAGTGATTTAGTGCGCATTTGTAGTTGTAATAATACAGATAAAAAGTTAACCTCTTTAAAAAAAATATGTGTGCGGAATTAAAAAAAAAAACTTTTTTTAGAAGCGTTTTTATCAATATTTTCTTAAATGTTCGGTATGGTTTCAATTGATTTATTTATGCAGAAATTCTTAGCGGCCTTGTTTTATTTCTACGGATTTCCTGTGGAACTATAAAATTTAATTGGTGCAAAAACTCTTGTTTTTTTTTTGGAAATAATTTTTTCTTTAACCAGATTATTTTCTTGATGCGCGGGCTTCCTCAGGGTTCAATACTTTGTCTACTGTTTTTTAGCTTAATATGCATGTGACTTAAATCACTCTTTGGCTCGGTTATTGATACTGTATTCATGTTTACGGATTTTTTGCATTGTATCTGTTTTACTCAAACATTTATACTTTGGGAACAATAAGTACAAAAATGAGGTACTTAATTATGAAAAAACCAAAAAAAAAAAAAAATCGAAGATACGTCTTCCAGGATATTGAATGATAACGAATCTTTAAATTCGCATATCTCGGGAAGTCCGCAGGCAAACATGCTGTAAATTAGGATATTACATAGATTGATTGAAAAGCGGTTGAGTGCCCGGGGGACTCTGGAACGTAGTCCACATTAAGGCCTATTGTTCACCCTCCAGACTTGTGAGCAATTGCTGACGCCGGACACTCTAACAAATTCTCCTTCCAACGGCTCTTCCAGGAGGTACGAGCGAAGGAATCTGGAACTCTTTCCGGTGAGAGCCGGACAGTGATACAAGAAGTGTATCACAGTTTCGGGTTTCCCTCCGCATCCTCTACATATAGGATCTTCAAAGAGTGTCATCTTGTATAGGTGACCCTAAGAAAAGAGTGCCCAGTAAAAATTGACACAAGTCTCCTCAGAGTTGGCTTGCCTAGTCTCAATTTTTTTTCGTCAAATTTGGTTTAAGTTTACCCCACATTTCCTTAGTAATTCTGCCCGGGGGATCATCTAGCCAAATGCGATTGTGCTGGCAGTCAGCCTAGGCCGAAAGCTTAGACGCAAGAATTTTTGGTGTAGAGGATGATTCCTCTTAGGTTCCACCAAGACCCTCTTACGTTCCACAGAACGTGTACCTTGACCTCCGGCTGGAAAACCGTAACATTGCTTTTAAGGTGAAGGGCAATTTCAATACGAGGCTTCTCAGAGAAAATACCTACTCCGGTATTTTCTTCAGTTTTGGAGTCATGTGTGTAAACAATAGGGTTTGTCAGCACAGAGTGAGACGCCCAGAGTACCCTAGATGGAATTATTGAATATGCTTTTCAGTATAGTCTCTAGAAGGAGGTCGCTGTTCCTGTTAATGTCAGGTGCAATGAATTGCACGATTTCAAAGATGGACTCGTATAGAACTCTTGTTCCACCATAAATCCAGCTTACGCTGAGAAGGCACAGTCTCTGAATCTTTTCCAATATCTTACGATGATTGGCGAGATCCATTGCTTTCTACCACACCACAGAACCGTAAGCTATTATGGGTCGGATGACACTAGTGTAGATCCGTCGGATCATTCGTGGTTTGAGTCCTCACTTTTCCCTATAGCTCCGCGGCACATTGTCAAGGCTCTAAGGGCCTTATTTGTTCTATCCTCAAGTTGTGGTTTCCAGTTTAGCTTCTTATCTAATATGATACCAAGGCATTTAACCCTATCCTTTAGCTCCAAGCGTGTAGAGCCAATGTGATATATATTCTTTTTCTGAGTAAAAAAAACATAGGTCGGTTTTCATTGGATTGATGGATAATCCAAAAGAGTTCAGATTCATAACTACCAGTGGCTAATATCATCTGCGTAACAAACCACCTTACACCCCATCCGGGTGAGTATTGACAAGAGAACATCCATAATGAGCACCCATAATAAAGGTGATAAAATACCCACTTGACGGGCGCCCCTATGGATACTTTTCACTCTGCTCACCCCGTCCAGACTGGCAAAGACAGTTCGGTTGTTCAACATGTGTGCAATCCAATATATTAGGGACTGGTTCACTGCATGTGTTGTTCACATATCTGTAAACTTACAATTCTTAAAATTAGCATATTACATGACTTTCAAATATGTTAACAAAATTCGTGATGATCGAACCGAAAGTGCTAGACGATTTTGCATAGAATGACCCCCAGAAGATTTTGAGTTTTACAACATCGACTGGTCTTGCCAGAAATAAGGGAAAAGAGTACACAATCTTTCCAAAAATTACCATCCAACAATTAAATAATATTTAAAGTAGAAAAATATGCCAAAATTATTGGAGTTTTGTTTATCAGCATTTCTATAATAACTTTTGATAGGATATCCACCAAAGAAGAAGAAAAAATCGAAGAAAATACAAAGAAAGAATATGATGCAGATGACGGTAAATTCCTTTTACTTTCTGATGAGGTATAAGAGATTAAAATTAAAATTGTACTACTAATTAAATTTGAAATAATTAGTTTAGTTTTTTATTACATGTAATGTAAAATTTTATTAGTTACACGTTCAGAGATTCTTTTTTTTTATCACAATTTACTTAAAATTATATTGTTGTCACTTTAACAATTTTTCCAATGAAAACCTCACCTGTAAAAATTTCTTCATGTGAGAATTTTTGGATGCAGGCTGTGAAATCGCAAATATAATAAAGGACACAAAGAGTACAGTACTTGCTTCACGAACTCATTTCTACAATCATCTGGAACACCTAGCTGGCCGGTATTCTTGCAAAATTGTTTTTGGAATAAGAAATCTAATACCATTCATCCATTAAGTTCGACTATAATCCGTTCTAGTCCTGGGAAGCATACGATTTTATAATATGGTTGATTTTGCAGCTATTGCCAATTAGTAAACAAGTTAAACTTCCTAGGTGTAAAAAACGCTAAAGGGTGTGCATTTGGGGCAAAAAGTGTACATAGGTTCTAATAAAGTGTGCCATTAGCTTTTTCTCATAGAATTTCAATTGAAATAAACAATTTCAACAGTACGGATCTCGAAAAATTCAAAAAAGCAGAGAAAACATAGAATTGAAATTAAATGTAGATTTAAAAATTATTTTAAAAAATGGGCAAAAGGAGTTTTTAGTAGTCGGAGAAAAGACTTGAAAGCCAAAAGACTGAAATAATTTTCAAACTTGAACACTATAAAAAGTAAATGAGAAAAAGTGGGTGTTTCGTATCAGCAGGGGTCGGCTTCGATTTCTCTTTGGGGTCTATGCCAGGTAGGAACCAATCCATACTGAAGAGTACCTATGTATATGGTTCCTGCTGATATGAAACGCCATCTTTTTTAACGAAATTTGTGTTTTAAAAGATTTGTTTTGTCACTCAATTTTCAAGCTAGAGCAATCTCGGTTATTTTCATATTGTCTAAAATTCTCAATGGTTTATTTCATCTTGACTGTGAATTCAAAGTAGTCAGTCTCAATTGAGGTAGCCCTTTGTAAGAAATATTTGAGGCAGATGTTAAATAATCGATGATTCATTCCTGGCTGCGGACAATAAAATGGTTTTTTCTCTCTGGAATTTCGACATTAGAAATTTTTTGAACCTTTTTCTCACATTTTGAAAATCAGCTATCTAATCATATTGTCCATCGAATGTATCTTTCAAAAGTGCTAGAATGATTCGTAAATTATGTTGTAAAATAATTTAGCCTCACGTTCCTCGACAACCATTTATCGAACGTTGCGCATCCACGAATGCGCACACTGCTGAATTAAAAAATCTTTAAACTGTCAGTTTAGGCAACTCAGTATTTATTAAACCTTGCCCAATTAGCGCAACTATAATTTCATACTATAACACAAAGTACTTTTTATATTTAGTCTTTATTTTCAATTTACACTTTCTTTCATTTGTTTAAATTAAAAAAAAGTCATTGAACCAATGACCCCGTTGAACGTCGCTGGTTGAATAATTTTCTTACCTTATGGCTTCGACTTTTTACAGCCGTCTTTTTGAGCGTTCTTGGAAACGTTGATGTTCCTTATTGAGTGGCGACGTGATGGCAGTGTTACTATGAGTACCTTACGTTGTGGTATTCTTACAATTCTAATATTTTAAGGAAGGAAAATTAGTGAGCGTAACACAACAAGGAATATATTCGGGCAATATTTAATAATGTGATCTAAAGCAACAAGAGTAAGTTGCGCAGATGCAGTAAATACATCATTTGGATGAGCAGGAAGAAAGAAATTTAACAGATGACCATTTTTCATTCCTGCTTCATATACTTTGGTTAAAGAATCCGTCAATATTGCTCCAACGTAGACCAATGATAGAAGAATACCTGAGACATATTTTTAACCATCGAGAATAAAACTTTTTGTTATTTCATAAAATACGTGACCTCTTCATATTTTCCATATTTGCATTCTCTAATATTATCTGAACTATATGAGCACATCAAACTTATCTAAATCAAATTAATCCATATTTCAACTTGTGTATAATTTCGTGTAGAGACTTAAACTGGTCCACAGTTGCTCTAATACACCTTGACCTATTGAGATTTGAGACTATTGACTTTATGCAAAATTGCTTTTTGAGGCGTGATTCATTCACAGCTCTCGTCTCAACATTATAATCATTCCTGACGTGAATCTATCTAACTCTGTACGAGATACGAAGGCTTATCCGTATTTCAACTTATATAACTGCCTCTTGAGGTAGAAGAACATTCACATTTCCCCTAGTGTACACCTTGAATTGTTCACATGTGAGTTTCTTCACGCCTCAATAAATCTCCAACTTCATATACAACATTGAATTAGAGCATATATAATTCCTTATACCTTGACCAAAATATATAGAGCATTTGTCAAGCTAGGAAAGGACACCATCGCACATCTTTAAATCGTGCCTTACTCAACTAACGTTTAAAACACAGCTGTGGCGCAAAAAATAAAATTCCTTTTTCTGCCTTTCATCCGATTAGCCTTGTCTGCTTTCTCTCGAAATCTGTGGAATAAATTACAAGAGGAGTCTTAGAATGAAGGCGGGGGAGTACAAGTAGAAACAAGATTTTAGAGCACCAGATGGATGTGTCGTTTAAATTCAATAAAATACTGAAATGCATTGATGACTTATTTTATTAGGTCACTTTCAGTTCTTCTTGAATCAAGTGCACTATATAGTCTGTTGTATTTCTGTTTTCTTTTTCTTTTTTTTTTAATGGCTTCGTAATTCAATTCCTTAGAGAGCAACAAAAAGTCAAAAAGCTGTGTATACACAAAAAGACAAGAGAAAATTCAGAAGAACTCTAGTTTATTTAAAATAATCATATATGAATCTTGAAGATCAAAATAGGGTGATCATGATTTCGAATACATCTGAATATGGCACGTAAATAATGAAAAAAAAAATTCTGAAATTCCTCGAAAACAATGCTGCCATAGCTTCTAGTATCTCCCAAAAAATAATATAATATTGGTATGACAAAAAGTATGCGCAAGACCAATGGTAAGTATGAATGAAACCAAGGACTAAGGACGATATATGGAAGAAGAATTTGGAACGGTTAGAAAGAAAAACAAATAACGTTATGGACTATATTCTACCCACCCACAGGAGTATACATGTAACCCCACACTTTGCTGTCAAACTATGCTTTTTTTCGGAATCATGGTTCGAAAAAATATAAACGAAAAAACACTAAGGGAGCTAAGTATTCGGAAGAAATTTAAAAAAAACCCCATATCAAAAATAAAAGAAGTTGCTTGATTGCATTAAAAAAGACTGCCTGAAATATACAATATTCCAAAAATAACTCTTTCCTATCGCGTCCCTGTTTTAGTATAAATCTTGAATTCAACCCAAAAAGCACCGCAACAATCCTTTCACCGGAGAATATAAAACAAAAACTGAAAAAATTATGGAAATTTTTTTAGAAATGGGGCTGGGTTCTAAGCAGAAAAGAAATTTTGGATATGGTGGAGGACTATATGGCACAAAAAATAGCCTTAAGACTTTTTTGAAAACCATTAATAAATCAGGTGAGCACAGGTTTCTAAGATTCGAATCAAAACAAAGATTGCAATTGAAAAAAACTACAAAAAAATCGTGGATTCTTTTGTAATCCTCGAACATTTCGAACTGTTCTTCAGAGGAACTTTAGATTAATTGGGTATAAAAAGCAAATCAAGTTAATTGTTTAATCTGAACAAAATTAGCTTCTACTCAGACTTGCCTTCAGGCGCTTTCACATCAAAAACAAGAACAGAAAAATGTAAACCGTAAAACTCCGTTTATTCCACTTTAAAACAAGATTTTTGTTCCAATGATTAATAAAATCCAGAGAAATAGGATGAACTAAGAATTTTACTGAGAAAATAGTTATATTTATCTTAGAATTTTTAAGAAGCACAGCTTTTATGATTTATCGGACGAATCTTTCCGCCGAAAAAGTTTTTCGGCCGATAAAACATAAAAGTTGTGTTTTTCTTCAAAATCTGAAATAAATATAACTATTTTCTCAGTAAAATTCTTAGTTCAACCTATTTCTCTGGATTTTATTAATCATTGGAACAAAAATCTTGTTTTAAAGTGGAATAAACGGAGTTTTACGGTTTACATTTTTCTGTTCTTGTGTTTGATGTGAAAGTGCCTTTAAACCGAAACTTTCGGACTGCTATTGGTCATCATGAAGCTGCGCTATTCATTCTGCAATTATGAATTTTATCAATAAATTCAAAATAAGTCAAAAGCGTCCTCAATCAGCCAAATTCATAGACAGCAATGCAGCTGTGGCAATGGATTTAGGTTCGTTCATTCCAATACAATTCAACAATTGGGTAAATCTGAAATAACCGTTTGCACCGAATTCTACATATGGAACTTAGCCTAAAGACCTACAAAATCTAGTTGACCCAAAAAAACTGAAACTTACAGACTATACACAACTACACAACGTCATAAATTTGTAAATAGGATGTTGAAAATGCAGGAGGACAACCTCAATTGTTCTAAGAAAATCAATCGTTAGTGATTAGACTTATAGAACTGCAGCATTTAGGTCACTCTAAAAATCTAAGGATGATTATTAAGCAGTCTCTTTATTCTCAAAGAGTGACAGTTTGGTGTGCGTATTTCATTCTGTTTGTAACGGACAGAAATAACGATGGTAGAGCAAAATGGATTGGACACCCACCCATAATAATAAAAGCTATTTTGATTTTTGCATGTCCGTCCGTCCGTCTGTCCGTCTGTCCATCCGTCCGTCCATCTGTGCGTACGATAACTCGAGGACGCGTTCACTTTGAGAGCTGAAATTTTGTACACGAATTTTTAAAAAAAAGTAAAACTAAGTTCGAAAATGAGGCAAATCGGGCAACTCCTTCGTGGGGTTGCCATACAAAAATTTCGTTTTCCACTATATATTTGGACACTGCCGGAGAACGCGTTGACATAGAGAGCTGTAGTTTGGTACATGGTGTTTTTATAGTAATAAAAAATAAAATTTCAAAAATGGACTAAATTGGGTCACCCTTTCTTGGTGTTGCCATATAACAATTTTGGTTTTTTACATATACTTTGAAAACGATCAGTACTAGACATTTTTATTGTGCTAGAAGCTTCTTCAGAATAAGAAATCCTATAAAATTGGTTATAATCATTTTTTCTGTGCGACGAACCGTTCTAGAAATATATGCGAAAAACCACTTCAAACTTGCATAGATCGATGACCATACGAAATTTTATACGGGCTTTCATCTAGGGTATCATAAGAATTGGTCTTAGACCAATTCTAGCTTTTTTTACTTGTTAATTTTCTCTTTTTCTAAAACGTAGTCGATAACACGGTTACTATAAATGGACTACGCTACCATACAATAATGACAGACCTGTATGTTCACCTTATTCTATGGAAACAGGCGGAGCAATGCTTCGTGCCATAAAAGCAAAGAAACCAGAATTTTAATGCAAAACAACTTTCCCGGTGAAGTAATGTCTTTACATGGAGATATCTATTGGTCGCCTAGATCCTGCGATTTAACACCTTTAGAATTCTTCTGAAAAAGTCTGTCAAGCCTAACGTAAACTACTTATCGGTCATGCGCCACGAATTCTACAGTCATCATACGTTCTCTCATAGTATCCTTAGAGATATCACAATTAAGTGGGAGTGCGTTGTACTTATTCCTATGACTAATCTTGCATTTTCATTCTAATAACTACAGGACAACACTTGCCTACTTTCCTCTTACAGCAAACCTATAAAATAGAAGCACTCCAATTGCCATTGACATCTCGTATAATTGCGAGCAACTTCACTTGTTTATGTACAGCTCAAGTGTGTACCACTTCTTTGTGCTAATGTTTTATTTTTTTTTTCACAGACTCCTTCCAGTGAACTGAAAGCATTTCTAGTTAAAATATTTTTCTCTTAAAAACACTTTTGGCATAGAAAACAAGAAATACTCGTGTGCATCTGTTATGGAAGCTTTAGTACAGATGTTACAGATACACATTCGTAGATACTAAGCCAGGCTTAGACTTCTTCAAAAAAAAAACAAACAAAAAAAAGATAGTTTTGCGTAAGAGCTCGAAAATACTTATGAATCGCGAATATCAAAGAAATTTCCTAAAAAGCTTTTGTCTTTTGCATAGGCGAGGACATGGTGTGCACAAAATATAGCACAAATCCTGGTTTCCAAGAGCGTGGTAACCAAACACTGCATATATATACAGTCCAGAATACAAGTAAATACATATATATATGTATATACCTACTTGTCGTGCATAATATGCCATGCATTCAAAATATGCTCCAGCAATAGTACTGTGGTGTTGTCGAGGACTAAATTTTCCTGATGTCTTGTTGGGAAAAGAGGATTTCCGCGTTATTCAGATGCATTCCCCCATTTTATTATTTTCCTTCTTTCCTCCCAGGAAAATATTAAAATTTATAGTTCCCTTATACAATTGCACAAATATCGAGTTGTATGAAAGTGCAGTACATTCTGCGGTGGCCTTATATCCATCCTAGAAATTTCCTGTAGTAGTTCCAGTGTGGTGTTATACCGTAGTCATAAGCAAATGTATACTCGCAATACAGAAATACATATGTACATTGTAGATGCATATATATAGTAGCGGCTAAACCCAACGAAATATTCCGGCTGAGATAGAGGCAACCCGAACTGTCGTAATTTGATTTATGCCTTAATTAAATATTATTCGAGCAAAATTAAATAAGCTGAATGCTCCCATGGCTCTGACCTGAAATCCTCAAGGCTTTCTCGGTGCTTTAAGTCTAAGATATTTTTTGAAAGTGGGTTATGAGCTTTTATTAAAAAAAAACACACACACACACACACACATACACAGGAAAATGTCATAACAAGTGCTGGGCGCTGTGGACAGGTCAGAGGTACTTTTCCCTTCAAAGCTTTACACAGGATTCTTATAAGGATAGAAAGAAGAATCCCTGAATTATTCCTAAGGGTATAAGATTTTATGAAATATTACAAAATTATAATGGGATTAAATGGATATTACTACTTACGGCAAGAAATCACATCAAAAGCTAGAATATAAGAGGAAAAAAAATATAGAAGGCTTTTAGAGATGGGTTGAGAGGTTTTGTCTTGCCGGCCAAATTCAAATGGCTTTTACTTTCCCACAATAAGGCATTTCGTGTTATTGAAGAAAGACCTTAAGGAATCTAAGCCTTGTTCGTTAAGTTTTATTATCTCTTGTTAAAGCGCATTTTGGGGATTATCATTTGTCTTGCGAAACTATGTAAAATAAATATGCAAGCATTATTGTTGCTGTATTTTTTTTTTTTTATAATTTTTCTGATTTATAATGTTTATGTATCTCAGAAAATAAACTACATCATTAAATTCTGTGGAAATGATCCTTTTTTCCATATATGTATGAAAAATCCATAAATCAGACAAATTTGATATGGCAACCCTACGTTGGAGCTACCAGATTTCATCTATTTTTCAAACTCAAATTCACAATTATTAAAAGGATACCACGTACAAAATTTTAAGTTCTAGCTTAATGCCATTTCCAGTAGTACCATGAAGATCAAAACTTTTGTTTGTTAGTGCTACCAATAAAAGGGTTGCCAAATTTTATCCATTTACGAGCTATTATTATAAAATTGCTGTGTACACAACTTCAATTCACTAAATGATCGAATTATCATGTAGACAGACGGGCAAACGATAGCCAAACAAAAACAGGCAGATATCAGGCACGAAAAAATTTACATTTTTTTTTTTACATACCATCATAATTTCTATGTGTTACAGACGGAATGGAAAACTTTGTAAGTACGTACGCTACGATTTTATTTAGGATATAAAAGCTAGAGAAAGTATCTGACGATTACTAGTAGACAGGTAGTCAGCAAAATGGGCATAAATGCAGATATTAGAGTTAGAATTAATAAAGAAAAGTATTTATTAATTATGATTGATACAGTCAATTGCTCTGAAAAAGTCTAATGAAACTGAAAATTGATAATTAGTTAGTATCAAGGGCCATGAATACTTATCGTGCACTGTGTCTTCCTTACTACATAATTATGACTTATTAATTTAAACACAAATTAGGAGAGAACTCTTCCAACCCCTTTATCATTAGTCACATAAAATGAAGAACCGTATGAGTTTACTACACAAGTATTGAAGAAAGATATATACTCTATGAGCGACAATTTCTATAAATGTAGTGACTTGAGTCGATTGGACCATAAAGAACAAAATTTGTTAGTCAAATAGAAGCCGCCATTTTTAGTTTCTAAATTTCGACTAATAAAAATTCGTAGCTGCGACACCGAAAACCATAAATGACAAAATTCATCCGCCACATTTTTTATGCTATTTTGAATTTCTAAATTTTGACAAAAAATTCATTGTCCAGAACACCAGAAACTCCCAGATATCAATTTTGAGTCGTCTAGTTAAACCATTAATGGCCAGATTTGTCTACCATATTCAAGCCGCCATTTTGAGTTTTTATTATGTATGTAAATCTGTTAAGCTGTATTGTCACGGGGAACCAGGTACGCATGTCAATTTTCAAATTGATATGCTGAAATATAGGTGATAATTGAGTTACAAAATCTTCTTACATACAAATGAAGCTAAATAAAAGCGTGTCACCAATTAATAGGTGACGAAAAATTTAATTATTTATACACAAATCAAGAAAATTACAAATGAAAAATAATTTTGTGTTGCCATTATAATATTTAAAAGATTAATTTTAAATACGCCTCCCACAATTCATAAGGGGAAAGAAAAACCATTATTTTTTGAGGGCATTCCCTTTAACTCGTACACGAATTTGTCTGTCGATTTATTTATATATTTCTTTTTTACTATTTTCGATACTCTCGTAGACCCACTTTTCGTCATCATAGCGAGCTGAAATTTGGCACACAGGTTCATGTCGTGTGACAATTGAATCTATCAAAATTTGAACCGGAAATTTCCATGAAAAACCCGGAAAATCGGGAAAAATCATTTGAAAATTTGGTACAAATTTGATTAGTGATAAATCCGTTTCAGGAAAACTGCAGTTTTCCGATTTTTCCAAAAAAACATTCCGACTTTTCCGGAAAATTTTCCGGTAAAAAAGCTTTCTAAATTATGCAGGATTAAGTTCCCTGTCAACTGGCATCATTACTTTCTCTCCGACAATGGTTAAAACTTGCAGAAAATATCGAGGAAAATTCATGTAAAACGCTTTTCCGGAGTTTTTCAGTCCAAGGATGCGTTTGAGCGTTTTGCAATCTAAGACAAAGTTGTAGAGCGAAATGAGTTGCATATGATTAGTGATAAATCTGTTTCAGGAAAAATGCAGAATTTTCCAAGTTTTCTGGAAAATTTTCCGAAAATACCCGGAATTTTCCGACTTTTCCGGAAAATTTTCCGACTAAAAAGTTTTATAAGCTACGCGGAACCATTTTTTTTTCGTTCCACTGGCATCAATACTTTCTCTTAAACAATTATGAAAACTTGCATGAAAATTCGAGGAAAATTCATGTAAATGTTTAAAAAAATTTCATGGTATTACGAAAAGTCTGTGGAAAACATGGAAAATCGGGAAAATTCAAGTTATATGGGATCAAGTTGGAATACTGCTAAAAAGCGCTGTTTAAAACATAATTTGAATTTCAGAAAACCGTTGCAGTACTTCAACGATTTGATACTCGAAAAATTTTGTTTTCGGATCGGCACCAAACATGACTTAAAAATTGTTTTAAAATATCTCCATGCAGCACGTAATAAAAATTTAGTTAACGTCAAAAAGGCAGAAAATAAAATAAGTAAAAAACGAGTTTTCAAACAAAACTGAGGCCAAGCCGCATGAAAAAGTAGAAAATAAACTTTTCTTCACACACAGAGGTGGACTCAGATTTTATTCGCTGACAATCACCGATATATTTCAGTATGATCAATCAGACAGAGGTAATAAGTGATTTGATTCATGAAGAGAAAGAATATTCAAGAGAAATGTCCCAATCAAAAAATCTGAGTCCACCTCTGTGTGTGAAGAAAAGTTTATTTTCTACTTTTTCATGCGGCTTGGCCTCAGTTTTGTTTGAACTTATTTTATTATACTTGAATTTGAGGACAGTCTACGCAGATACGTTGCAGTGTAAGGACTTCTTTTTTTTATTTTTTTCTCTTCATTGACTATATTTTTTAGGACATAACCGTAATTTTTCGTTGTTAAGCAACCCCCCCCCCCTCCGATTATCAAAGCGCGTTGTTCACGATGTGCGTATCACGGATTGTATGCTGTCATTTTCCGATCAGGGTATTAATGTCTTAACGGTAAACAAATGTCACAGTGGTTTCAAAAATTTTAATCTGGTGACAGGAACCTGCAGAATTTCCCAAGATCCGGCAGACCATCGAAATTTGAAGACGATATTTGGAAGTGAATTTTCGAAAGTGATTCAAGGTAAACGATTGATGAAATATCAGGATAGGTCAATTCTTCTTGGTCAAAAGTTCAAAAATATTTAAAACTAATTGAAAAAACAAACAGAATGTGAATTTAGACACAGTATAAACTGTCAGCCAATAATAAGAAGCGGAAGAAAACAATTTTCAAATTCTTTGCTGACCAGGTACAAAAATGAATCATTTTCACACCGTGTTGTAGTAACGAGGGATACGAAATTGATTGTCTACGATAAGTCGATAACATGAATAGAAAAAGTCAATGATCTTCTCAAACCCCTATTCTAACTGTCAATCCAGGACTGATCTTAAAGAAGATTTCACTGTATGTTTGATGGGATATTTCTGATTTAATTCATTATGACCTATGCAAATCGGGTTTATTGCCAACAATTGGAAACTTAAAGGAAAACGATCAGCTTTAATCAGTCAAAAACCAAAAATCCTTCACCATGATAACGCAATCCATACAGCATTGATCACCCGTGAAAAAATTCATGATTTAAACTGGGAAGTTCTTAGCTATCCCCCTTATTCCCCTGATTAAAGCACCTACCTATTACCATTAGTGACAAAAACAATCAAAATTTAACTTAATTTAGAAAATTGGTCAGTAAATGGGAAGTAAAGGGGTATAGAAGGGAATTATAATTTGAAATAATATTTAAAAATTTAAGCGAAATAATAAATCTTTTAGTTAAGATCAAAAAAAATGGATACTCTAATACATCCAGAAATAAGTAGCTACAGAATTCCAGTTTTCAAAAAATGTGAAAAAATCTCGAGATAAAATGCAGGTAGGGAAACGTTATATATTGAGAAAGCTAACACCGCACATATTTGAAAATACCCAACAAATATAAAATCTCTTCCCTGATATTTGCTGGATTTAATTTTTATACATATATACTTATACATATGTCATAAAAGTAGGTAGGTACCTAATATAACAAAAAATCTTCCCCATAATCTTTGATATTTACAAAACGACAAAAACGTCCGTTCTTGCAATTTCATTATTATCTTGGAAATAAGCGTTTGAGCGCTTCAATTAAATGCTTCAATATCAATCTCGGCAGAAAAAACGACTACTTTATTTGTACCTCTTGAATCCCGACATTTTCTCAAAAATCCTTACCCCATAGTCTACACACATTCTCTGTAAAAGGAATTATCCGATGCTTACATATATGATCAGATCGCAGTTATTTTACTACTATTGCACCACCCATTCATAATGATGTTAGCTCACACGGCTAGTATAGAAGCACCCAAAGTATCCTTCTGGACAGCCACCTACATATATATGTACGAGAAATCGATAATAAATTCTTCTTGATATCATGGCGTTTGCAGCGATAAAATTGATTTCAAACAGTTCCTTCTCCAATGCACTGGATTTAATCCTTAACTATGCCGAAAGAGTCGACATCCTTTTGGTGCTGGTAGAGATAAATCCCGATATATTGTATCGATTACCACAACTCTTCCACAATTTCAAGATTTTTACCATCATCATCGTCGCCGCTACCATACCGGCCACGCCGTTACCACGCCGCCTGTGTCGGTCTTGTGGTGGTAGTAAATGGTACCGGGTGAATGCTGTATATAATATTAGAATTTAACTCAGCCAAGACGTGCAAACAGCTTTAGCACGTACACCGTACACTGTAGATTGTATTGCGGGCATCCGGGAACGTGTATGGTATGCCATGTCTACGGGACGCCCTTAATTTTTCTTTTAATTGAAAAAGTTCTCTTGGATTTCTTGGATTTAATCAAATTTCAATCCACTCGAAAGCGCGTTCTTTTATATGGATGTAGTGTATGTACAACGTACATATCTTGTATAAATGTTGTACATATATGTATATACAATACAATATACATATACAATTATTGTATAGTAGCTTATACTCCCCTGCAGAAAATGTCCTAAAGTGGCCCCAGAGATGGACGGGTTGGGCTGTGTGTTGTTCATTGGATTAAGAATTCCCAAAAAAGTGTTCACGACTTCTCAATACAATAGCCCCATAAAGAGTTTCCGTAATCCAAGGAGTTTTACGTTAACTTTTCCTTAAGTCCTTGGAGTAGATAATTAGAAAAGTTATCGAAAATCGAGAAATAATGAGAAAACGATGTATGTATTGATGCAGGTCTCGTACTTCCACTTAATCGTTGTAGATAACACCAAATCGTTCCACTCAATGACTTATACCTACTTTGGAAATTAAGATAAATTTGTAAAACTCATTTGTCTTTATGTGTGTATGTTTTAGTGTGTGATTGTACAAGATGGGTATTCTAAATGTTGATTTTAATATAGGAACAAAGCGTTTTCTTTGATATGAAAATTTTATAAAAACTAAATCTCCTCCAAGTCTATCAGTTTCGATAATTTTCTTCATTTTTTTTTCGATTTTAAATCGCGTAAATCTGACATAACCTAACAAAACTCGAATAAAATAAAAAACTTGTACTTATGCCCAACTTACTAAGCAAACAACATCCGAGACACTCCACTAGATCAAAAACTTATAACGGTAAAAAAAGTTACTTGTGAAGTGAATAGTAACTAATTATTATTCGATACAAAAGTATTCGTTCGGGTACTATCCACACCAATTGCCTCTTGATAATGATCATATACGTGACCTTGGGCTTTTGGATTTTTCTAACGCGTTCGACAGTATTACTCACCGTTATCTTTTAGAATAGTTACTTTCAAATGTTTGGCTTTTCTTACTTTGCAGTTCAACTAATCCGGATCTACTTGATAGGTGACATGTGAGGAGGTTAAAGTAAAAAATACTCAGTCAAATCTTCTACCGTTCTACATATTGCGAGGTTCCTCAGGGATCAGTAATTGGACCTCCTTTATTTAATATCTTTGCAGGTCATTAATAAAGATGCTAAATAAAAGGGGCCCAATTTTTCCGGAAGTTATTGAGGGTATTAAAAAAATCTATATGTGTGCTGATGATGTTCAGATACATATTACTTATACTAGACAGGCCAATTAGGATAGTGGCGGATTGTTTTGCTCGCATAAATAATGATCTCAAAAATATACATAAATGATCCTTAAACAAAAACTAAAACGGCATCTATCCAAATGACAATACATGATTCTCCACAATAATCATCTTTGTACAGATGAGCTTCCATTCTAGCTGCTGAGGTCAACGTAACTAGTTTTTCATATGTGAATACAGTTAGAAATATAGGAATAATTATCAACTGCAATGTGAAGCTCTTCGGTCATATTAATTCTGAAAATTTATTATGGACTTCGGCAGCTTTGAATATATAGCGCCAAGAAATCCAATTAAAGGTACGATTACACACTGCAACTTTTACTGCACAGCTTTTAAGGTTGCAGCTGCAAAAGTTGCAGTGGTGTTTACATTAAAGTAGTGCCCAGCCTGCAATTTTTTCTGCGCGCAGCTCAGAAGTTGCAACCATCTTTTTAGATCTTTACACATTGCATTGCAACTTCTGAGACTGCGGCAACACGAAAAAGTTGCAAGCAATGGAGCTACTGTCGCCACTTTTTTGGTTGCAGAAGCGTTTACACATTGCAACCCTCGAGTAGCGCAGCTTTTTGTACTGTGCTGCAGTAAAAGTTTCAATGTGTAATCGTACAATAAGGCTTATTAAAATACTCCTTTTACTGCACTTCACCTTTGGTAGTTTAATATTTCCTAAGCTTTATAGCACATGTAGTCATATCCAACTACTGCAATAGTCAGACATACTTTTGCTCTCCGTAAATATGATCACGTGTCGCACTTTAAATTACAGCCTGAAGCAAAATACTTCATTATCAAGGCCCTGTCACAGTATATGACCTCAGTAATGGTTTCGCTTTCAGCAAAAAAAACAAACATGCCGTTAATTGTTCATTTAATTTGACAGATTTAGGATGATACGACAATATTTGTATATAACCTGAACTTTTTTAATCTTTTGTGGAAACATCTTCAAATTACCGCAATGAACCTTAATTTAAAGCCGAATTGAGCAGAACGTTTTCTGGTATATGATTTTGGACTCTTTTCAACATCTGCCACTATAACAGCAACTGTTTTGCTCAAGCGATAGTTTGGATTTTCTATAGATGTGGTGACCTTTTATTTTCATGGTAATTGTTGACAGACCTGAGTATTTGTACTGCCTAGAAAGAGAGCCTGAGGCAAACTACAATACGAAAATTATCTTGTGAATGAAATGAAAACAATTTCTGGACATTTGAGGTATTTTTAATTCAATCCATTGTGAATTAGCAACAAATTTTCTCTTATCTGAAAAAACAGAGAAAGACTAAAGAAAACTAAAACAATAAAAAGGTCATAACAAAAACAAATGGCAAAAAAACAATTTTATTTTTCAACATAGTCTCCTTTGAGGAATGTACAGCTTAGTCCAGCAACTTAGAAATGTTTTCATCATGTCCAAAAAAAAATATATGATTTTTCAAGGTCTGCAAACTACCTATTTACGGCATCAAAAACCTCCTCATTTATCGAAAAAAATTTCCCTGCCGAGCGATATTTTCAGATTGCAGAAGAAGAGAAAGACAAAAGTCGCACTGAGTTAAGTCCGGTGAATTCGTTGCTTGATTCGACCTTCAATAGCGGCGTTCAAAAGGTTCAATATTGCTGCGTAATAGGCAATCATGATAATTTCCAACATTTTCCAATTAGTTAATTAATATGATTCCTTGGAAATCCCAGAAAACTATCACCATTACTTTCTCGAATATGGAAACGGTCTCCGTCTTCTTCGGTGCTTGTTAATCAATCTTGGTGCTTGCTTCGACGACTACTCTTTCCTCTCTGGTATATAATAATGAGAGTGGCAAAGCAATTTTATGAATTGTAACGCCATCTGATAGAAATTTAAGGAGACCTTTCCCCCGAAACGTACGAACAGTGTTCAGCTCTTAGGGATGGAGTGGACAAACTAAGTTTGCTTCTTTCCTTTCCCTTTCTAGTGTTAGATATGCTTGGACCTTGTTTTAATAATTTCACAAGATATTAAGATATTAGTTTTTCCGAGCGCATCATTTTTTGTCTCTCTGATTTTGAGGTTAGGTTACTGGAAACTTTTGAATGTTTATAAAAAAAAAATACTAATTAGAATCTCGAAACAATAGAACTTCTCCATTTATACACTTTCAAAATTCATTCCAACATTAAATTCAAAATCATAATAACTATGCAGAAACGATACAAATCATCTCCAGACTATTTCAAATGAAAATTTGTTCATGATTTATCCATATACATATCAAACTTGCCCCAAAATGTCACACATTACTTCATTAAGTTCCTTTAATAACAACTACAAATTTTTACCGTTCAAATCTAACATGGAAACTTTAGCGAAACTTAGAAGTATTACACATCCTGCCTGCAGGATTACATACCTCACAAGGAATATTCCCTGAATACTTTATGATATTTCTTCATTCCACAAGACCAAAACTTAACATCTTCAGTCATAACAAAAGTCAGTGGTGCACGTCACCATCAAGATGAGTTAATATTTTAGACAAAATATATATGTATACTTCTTCACTCCTCTTCACCTCCCCTGCTATTCAAAAGTACCAAAGTCCTGCAGGAAGTGCATCTTCTGCTTTATGTTCCTTTCTATCGTTGATCTAAATCTACCTACCATCAGTGAACTTCTTGCCTAGGCAGCACAAATTATTATAACAACTTTTGAGCAGACTTATGCTGCTCTACACTGTCTCTCCTCGTATATAGAACTTGCATCTAACTATAAGAGGAAGTAGTCAAAGACTGAAGTCAGCTAAAGGTTGCTAAAAATTGTATGCCCCAAGAAAGTTAAAGAACGATCCCCAACTAATTTCATATAAACTGAAGTTCTCCTTTGGTTGTTAGCGTTTCGTCTTCCATCTCCTTAATGTAGCCAGATATCAGCAGACTTCTAGTTAGATTTTATACTAACCAAGCACAATATGATTCTGCTTTAATTTTCAGAGCTGTTTTCATAGCCGACCAGAGATTTCAGGCACTGAAGCAACCAGATAAATTTTGGACACTGCAGATAAAATATGTACAAGCCCGGGATGCTGGAATATATGAGTGCCAAGTGTCAACAGAGCCAAAAGTAAGCGCACGAGTACATCTTCAAGTAGTTGGTAAGTTTCTGGCGTAGTCGTAGCAGTCTTGCTGTGAATTTACCAAGAATTAAATGGGGTTATGTATAGTGGGGCCATATAGCGGGTGTATACAAATACAGTATATACTTACAGTATAGAAAGTGTTCATGTACACAAACGCTTATTATTTGTGAGATTATGCAGGAGTGGCTTCACCTCTGTGCTCAGAATTTATTAAAAATCCAATACAAGACTATAGAGCAGTCGCGTCTATGTACGAAATTTTCTAGGATAATATGCAGAAGAAAATTAAACTTTGTCCTTAGCACATTACTTCTGTTTGTTTATTCATGAGATTCTAAATGGTCCCACATACATGCAGATTCCGAAATCCTATGGTAACTTTAGCAAGATGGTGTGTATCATCTACCTGTCTGGGGCTCCAAGGAAAAAGCCTGCCCCCGGCTAATCCATGCCATACCTTTGATTGTAAAATGACACTTTTCTTCCTTATTCCACAGTCCCTAGGACGGAACTAGTTGGAGACGCCGACCGTTATGTAAAAGCGGGAAGTACTGTTGTATTACGTTGTATAGTCAGAGGAGCCCTAGAGCCGCCATCGTACATTATTTGGTATCATGGAGCACAGCAGTTAACTGATGATACCAGAGGACTTAGAATGCAAATCGATAAAGGAATTCCAGAAGTTGAAGGAGAAGTTCAGAGTACGGTAAGTTGAAGTTCAGTTCGAATGTATTACTGTGTATATATACTATATAGAATGTACTGAATGGTGTCCATATTATCGTGTCCATCTTATAAACCCCAACTCCTGCTAATAAATGCCTCCCCCCTTTCATTTCAGATTGGTTCATTAATCATTGAGTCAGCAAAAAAACGTGATACTGGCAATTACACATGTAGTCCGTCAAACAGTCCCAGCATGACAGTCACGCTGAACGTTATAACTGGTAAGTCAAGATCCTTGTTGCTTTTAAGAGATTTTTCAGGATTATATGGAGTTGTAAACGGTCGGGTTGAACTAATTACGGCTCTACCAAATCAGGGGCCCCCAACAAAGAACTTCATCCTCAGAGTTTTATTATTCTTTCTGATTAACTGTTTCTTTTTTTTTTCTCCGTATCGATTTTTACGTACATAAGCATTCCGGAGCTAATTATTCAAAATGATGGATGAACACTTTCTTTCAAGTGACTTTTGCCTTGACTCACAATCTAAATTAACATCAAGGCGGGTAACGCTAAACTTTTACGACTGTATTGGATTTATAGTTTGTCTTTTCATATTTCCTTTGCTTATGCGATAGTGTTAGTAATTTACAAGAGGGCGCTAGAATAGTGAAAATTGGTTTATTTCTAATAGCAAAGCAAAATGTTCAGTTTTTTTAATTAAATTCAAAACATAAGACTGATTTTCATCTTCTTCAACACAATTTCTAGTTTCTACTCATAATTTTTAACATCTTATTAATATCTTAGTGTATACTGCTATACACGTGAGATGTTTTTTTAGGCTCTGTAATTACCGGAAAACCCCTTCTGTCGGACAAGAAGATAAGAGGAAAATGTGATAGCTCCTTGTTTAAATTATTGTAAATGGCGGATTTTAACATTTTACCCATTGGTATTTGCCTTGTTAGGTCAGTGATAGAAGCATACACCCGGGAAGCGGAAAACCAGACAAGAAAGAGATTTTTGCTCTTGTATTTAATTAAAATCTTTGAAGTAAATATAATAATTTCCATTTCACGAAAAAAATTCAATTCAAATCTCGTGGTAATAGCCATGGCACTGGCTTTATTGGAAACATAATTTTAGGCCATTAGTGTTTAAATATGATTTCGGGCGTATAGGCATAATATGGGCATATATGGTCTTAATAAAGTATAATCTGGGACCATATACAGTGGCTCGCAAAAGTAAGTAAACATCGTATTCTTCGGAATTTCCATTGAGTCATCACGCAGCTGAATTTTGATTTGTGTGCTACGGTATATTCGTTGGTCGTGCTGCATCAAGTTGCTGTAATTTTGGTTTAGACGGCGTGCGCCATATTGTTTCTAATTTGTCATTCATGTGTTTGCCTTTGTTTTAAGTGTTGCAAAAGTAAGTAAACAGACCGTTAATAGGTGCGATTCGTGATAGTTAAACCATGTTTTTATTGTGTTTTTTTCATTGACATCTTCTACTTCCTGTTTCTGAGATGGATAAGGTGAGATTTGTACACACTTTTAAATTTTAACGGCATTTTTGCTCTAATTGTATATAGAAGCGTAAAAATCGATGTTTTTTTGCGTAGGTTGGACAGAAAACAAGAAAATTTCAGCATTTTACGACAGAAGAGCGAAAGGTGGTAATAAAAATGAGAAACGAAAAACAATCTTACCGTAAGATTGCACTTTTTTTTGGTAAAACAGTGGCCGCAGTGTACAAAGTCGTTAAGGCATATAAAAAATGTGGAAGGGTTTCGGCATTACCAAAGCCAGGCAGACCAAGATGTTCATCAGAAGGAGATAATTTAAGGATTCTTAATATTTCGTCATCAAATATGAAGCTCTCTGCTGCCAAAATTCCAGCTAAATTACTGAACGAAGGAAGAAAAGCTCCGTCACTTGACACTATTCGTAGAAGACTTCAAAAAGGAGGAAACCATGGCCGAGTTGCAAGGAAATTACCCTACCTAAAACCGGCTAATCGAGAAAAAAGGGAGAATTTTTATATTAACCACGTTCTGAAGCCACTATCGTTTTGGGAGAAGGTTCTTTTTACAGACGAATCAATGGTCAGAATAAATTACAGTCATGGAAGAGTTTACGTATGGCGTAACGTAGGCGAGGAATTCTCTTATCCATATGCGAGACCAACATTTAAATCGGGTCAACAAGGTCTCATGGTTTGGGGATGTTTATCTTCGTATGGGGTGGGTAAAATTGTTGTCTTGAAAGGCAAAATGAATGCCAAACTTTACTTGGAATTGATGAAGGAGATCATAATTCCTGAAGGGCGGCGTTTAATAGGTAATGACTGGATATTGCAATAAGATAACGCGCCAATTCATACAGCAAAAATTGTGAAGGATTACATAAAGAAGGCAAAATTTAGGTTTTGACATGGCCACCCCAAAGCCCGGACCTTTCTCCGATCGAAAATCTTTGGGCAATGTTAAAATTAAAGATTTGTGAAAGGTCACCGAAGAACATCCACGAATTAAAGAATTTCATTGAGGAGGAATGGCAAACGTTTACACCAGATCATTGTAGAAAGTATATGCTTTCTATGCCAGATCGGCTTACCAAAATGTCCTTGAATAACTATGGACACAATCGGTATTAACGTCGTGTCCACTTATTTTTGCATTATAAATTCTAGAAGTGTTAATCATTATGATCATTTTTTTTATTACATGATTTGTGAATTGAAGTAAAATATTAAAAAAACATTTAGTTTGACTTTTCTCTTTCATTTATAAAAAAAATTCTGTGAATTGGACAAAGAATGCTTTGAATATCATTATTTTTCTTATTTATGCATCGGTGTTTACTTGCTTTTGCGAGCCACTGTATCGGCAGTAACACGGCGAATGTTGGCTTTTAAGTCGTTCATCGTCTCTGATTTATCGGTGGAGACAGAAAATAATCCTTGGAGGCTAACTCATAGATCCAATACTCGAAATTATGTATATACGCTCATTGAATGTGTCCTTTAATAAATTGATTGTGGTGCGCGTTTTATGGCATGTATGTTGTTGGAACCCCAACTCTTCCAGATTAATGCATTCACTGCAACGTTCTGGCCGACATAATTTTTAAAGGAATGTGAACCAATGATTCCATCAGCCAATAAAGTACACCAAACAGTTACTTTTCGTGGATGTCTCAATAATGGTTTATGCATTTTCTTCACACCAAATGTGGCAATTTTGGTTGTTGACGTAGCGTGAAAATGAGCATCAAGGTCAAACTTGTTTTCGGTCCATACACCGAACGTACGACGCACACGATGCTCAAGCGGCTTCAATTCTTGTACAAGCTGAACCTTGTGAGCTCGAAAACTAAGAATTTTCCGCAAAATCTTCCTTACAGTGGATGGACATGGACACAGCTCCAATTATTGTGGTGTAGAATGGTGAATATACTCACTCCGGTCCTCCTGAATACTATGCTCCACAACAGCTGCAGCGTATACGGTGCACACTGTGTGACGTCTCTGCGGATGCGTATTAGGGTACGTGCACAATGACGCGAGGCGAGACTAGGTTATATCAAGAGTTGAAGAAATAAAATGATTATTCGCTGTACTATGAGAGTGCTCATAACAACGCTGTGGTAGTACGCTATGTAGCGAGACTCCGCGAAATATCTCGCTCGGGAATGGAATTTTTCTTTTTTCACGAGGTGTAGCGCGCTAATTGTGATAGTAGGTTTCTTCTTTGATATATTCGAACGATTCTTTACTTATTCTCATATACTGGAAGAATCTATGAGGATCAGTATGTAAATCTTCATATATGTGGAAGATATAATTCCCCAAATTTATGGTGTCATAGGCAAAACTGTTGAAAGTAGATTTATGTGAAAAATGCCATATACAATTGCACTACTTGCGAAGCACAAGATTTCTTCTTCAGACTCTAATGACATAATTTATGTACTCACTTCGTGATTTACCATGAAACTGAACGCCTTGTTGTGAACACTACACCTCGAGCAGTGCTGTCATTTGGAAATGTTCAAGAGTAGTATTGTTTGCTGCCAAACCGGAGTACTTTCGAAAAAAAAAACGGAGGACACGATTAAATTAAAACCGATCATATTAAAGTAAAATTTTATAATTTTTTTAATGTAAGTAATTTTCAAATTGAAATTTTATTAAAAGTTCTTCGTTTTCGTATCAGTGGGGAAGCTATGTAGCCCTGAGAGTGCCATGTACAAAGAATTGGACTTGAAAAAGAGGAGGTTATCCGTTCGATTGATTTCTTTTTTTTTATGTTACCTCATATTTCCGATATTTCTGAAGCAATTCAATTTCAAAGTTTGGTCAAGATCTGATGAAGACCTTCCTTCGGACATGGTGAGTAGAACTCCTCAATGCAGAACAGCATATAAACCAGGGACCGAAGAGTTATAAGAAATATTTTAAAAGTCTGGTTTTAACACTTTATTATTGATATTTTAAATTTTATCTTCTAATAGAATAGTTAAAAACAGAATTTTATTTTCTTCTGAGTAAAGTCTTATCTTAAGTTTTATATTTCTCTCTCGGTTTAACATTTAAAAATGATTTTTATTTTTTTCTCTCAAAAAATAAAACTCATAATTCGAGTTTTTCATTTTTCTCAGCTTTTAACAGTTAAAAATGAGTTTTATTTTTTTCCTCAAGAAATAAACCTGTTATCTTGTAACAAATATATGACAACAAAAATAGAAAAGTCGATTGATAAGTTTTATTTCCTGAGGAAAATAAAAAACTCATTTTTAATTCGAATAATAGACGAAATATGTAAAACTCTGGCAAAGAGTTTTATATCGCTGTAAAATAATATAAGTATTTCTTTTTAACAGTTTAAATTGAAATATAAAGAATATGTCTTACAATAACAGTTAGGATTGGATTAATATATTAAAGTCGAAACTTTCTTGATTTCAACGTAGGCAGCTAGTCTAAGTGCTGTACATAGACCCTCCCGCAACTTCTTAGAAAAATTTATGAAAGAGTTTTTTCGCTTACAAAAAAATAATAACAGTTATTTTCAGTCCCTGATATTAATGTAGTTGAAACGTTGTAGATATAAAGCTTTTTTACAAACAGCACAACAAACGTCTGCGAATACATTAACCCATTTCGCCCCAATGTTAACATTTCAGACATTCTACTTTTTTTCAAGTACATAACTGACAAACTTGGTACAATAAAAAATCTTGGTTGGCTTTACTATTTTGGATGCTGCCCGCTACTTATTTCCTATTATTATCAATGTTTATTTCACTATAAAAACCAGTCGTTGTGGCACGTTTTTCAACCCTAGGATATGAAATGCCAGAGGGCATACTAACTTGTTCATTATTTTGTAACGTACAGAAATAATGCTGGTAGAGGAAAATGGGTGAGATACGCACTCATAACAGGGACCGAAAATAACTGGTATTTTGAAAAATTTAAACAAAAAAAACTATGAATATACCAAAAGATGTCTCGTGAGACCCGTTTCGATTCCTGTAATCAAAACCTTTAAGGTTAACTTTTTTTAAAAAAGAAGCTCAAAAACTAAGCTGGAAAGGTTTTTTTATTTTTTCCGTCAAAAATAAAAATCTAGCTTGAATTTTTCTCTTCGAGCTGGAACTAACAGGTTTTGAAGCAGGAAGTATAAAAAGGCAAGCTGGCTTCTTATTTTCAGGGACCAAATCAGATATGAATTTTTACGAAAAAAGCTTAATTTACTTGTTATTCCTGGCCGGTAATAGTTTTGAAGCTAGAAAAGCAAGCGCAACGCCTTTTTATTTCTGTCAGAAAAATAATAAGCCTTTCCAGCTTAGTTTTTTTTAGCTTCAAACTATTATCGGTCAGGAATAACAAGTAAAGTGAGCTGTTTTCGTAAAAAGTCATAACTGATTCGGTCCCTGCTCATAATATTAAAAATTATTTTGGTTTTTGCATTTTCCTCTGTCTGTTCGCATGGAAACTGCATTCTCGAATTATTTTCCACGTTGCCTATTTAATAAAAAAGATTTAAGTTCGAAATTGGGAAAATCAGGTAAATCCTCCGTAGGGTTGCCATAAAAAAATTTCGTTTTTCACTATATATTTGAAAACTGCCCAAAAACGTGTCAGCAGATAGTGCTGCAATTTTTTACACGGCGTTTTCATGAACATAGTAAATATAACTTTAAAAATAGATTAAATCGAGGAACCCTTTCTTGATCTTTTCATACGAACATTGCTTTTTTACATATGTATATTGTGAAAACGTTTTTATCGTATAAAATATAAAACCCTATAAAATTGGTAATTGATTGACCGCCGAAAAACTTCTTTCCTAAATTGAAAAATATTTTTTCAACTAGCGCATTTTTACATTAAAAATCCAGTATGCTTCAAATAACAGTGACTTTGGTACAAATTCCTGTATTTGCACAAGACGCCATTCTCCCTCTAACGCATCGATATCATTTCGATCAATAAGGTTTAGGAAAAGTTTGAGCTTGGAGTTAAACAAATTGGATTCATTCCTTCAACTGCTTTTAGTACTGGGTCCTCAAAATTTATATGATGTAATATTTCTTTCCATTAAATAATATAAAAATCTCGGCCATTTTTTTGGTTATTTCTTGTAACTCTTGTTCTTGAAGTAGTTTTTTATGAATTAATTCCTCCACTCCCATGAAAAATGTTCAACGGATTTGAATTTGAACGAGATCTTAAGGCAAACTTAACTTTTGTGAGAAAAATAAGGAGCAATTAAAATTAAAGTTTTGAATTAAATTGTACAATTCTATGATATTCGAGAAATGCAAATGACATTTCACACTTGAAATTACTTTATTCTATCCATCTTTTCAATAAGAGAATTGTTTTGATATGATTGAACTTGGTATATTACAACGTAGTACCACTACCAAACCATCCTTTCAAGTTCAACCTGTACTATGTACCATGCATAGTTACGCAACTCAGTCCTCCCACCTAGGTGAATAAAAACAAAGAGAGAAGTTTTTTTTAAATAAAATGAACTCCTTAATACCAAAAACGGAGTACTTTTATAAACAGAGTAGTACCGGAGTACGCTATTGAGTTTCGGAGTACAAATACTCCGACAGAACTGATCTCGCCTGGCTCAACTGCCTAGCCTCGCCTCACCTCACCACGTTGGGAACGTACCCTTATCAATTAGAGTATGCTGGTGCGAAAACGATCTATGGCTATTCGAATTACTATATCATATGTAAAATGGACGTAGCGCACGGTAAAGTTTCGAGAGCTGAACCACGACATTCGAAATAAATTTACACAATTTGCAAGCGTAGTTCTGGCGTAAATCTATTTATGGTGGAATGGCAAACCAAACTGAGTAGAAATCAACTATCATGGTATACTGGCAGTAATAAGGTATGATAGCTATGAACCACTGCGGCCATCTTGAACGTCACGGCATCACACGACTGTTCGAAAGACATTATATATATAAAAAAAATTAAAAAATGCTGAAGTCTTCATATGAATTGATGTCGTGACGTCACTGCATCACCTATCAAAAATATAGTCGGTATACCTACCGTGATCAATTAGCAGCTGTCAAATTGATTATCGCTGGAAAAAGTGTTACCAATTCGAAAAACAAATCTCCCCTGTATATGAAATTGGTAACAAATCGTGAAATATTAGCTCATCGCCACATTTTACTAAATCCAACCAATCAGACAAGTCAGTAAACCACACACAAAGAAGTATCAATGTGTGCGTACATAATCTCAACCTGACTGTTGCTGTTTATTTATTTATTTTTTCTTCCTTTTTTTTTAAAACCGTTGACTGCACATTGTTTTTATGTGTCAACTAACTAATTCTAATTGGCTGACATGTGTCTATTAAAATGGGTATGAAGATTTAGACAAATAAAGGAAAAGTACAGCCCTAAAAAAAACCTTTACTCTTTTGAGACAATAATACAAGCCTAAAAGCTGTCAATATAAATTACCACTTCAAACTAAACTGAAACGACCCACAAAATGTAGATATAAAGCCTAGCCTCTAATTTAAAAATTAATTAATTCATTTTTTTCCGCATTTTTTTTATTACTTAACATTTATTATTACGAGAACAGCTAAAAATTGGCTAATTAGGGAAATATGCAAAATATGTATACAATAAATGCGTGCCATGATAAAATATTCACAATTATTTTGAGTCCCGTTTCATATTTTAACAATGAACACTTTTACAAGTTGAATTTTTTATATGCGTACCTGCTATATGTACGTATGTAATAGGTTGCAGAAAGCCACACTCCATTATGCAAATAATTTATGAGGCCGTGTTTAAAATTAACCTAAATACACCTCGGGGCTCTGCTATAATTGGAAATAGGGGTTGTGAGCTACACATATTAATCCTGACCAGATCATCATCATATACAAATAAATCCTGGCGAAATATTGAAGTCGCTCTTTCATGTAGAAATTATGGCTTAAATTTTTCCAATAAATTTCGTAACATTGTCCATTATCGCAGTATCCATTACCGTACAGCGATTAGTCTCACCTATTTCTTTTTTTCCCTTTAAATTGTATTTTTATACCAGGAAGTTGTTCCTATTAAAAACTTCTCCCTTTCAAAGTGGAAGATTAAAATAATTTTCCTAATAAATATCAAATCAGATTTTCAAAAACTTAACCGTCAAGTCATCCTCTTTGAATACAAAATATTCACGTAAGTCCGGAGAGCCGAACTCTGTCTTCTAGACTGACGATGTATAAAATGAAGTTAAACGTAATTTGCTCCTTATGCAAATTTTCCTGGAAACACACTTTCAAAGGAACAGAGATTCTTTCGTGATAATATCATGTGCATTCGTTTCCTTTGATAGACGCAATAATTTAAAAAGTTTTTCGAGCACAGCATTTGTACCTTTCCTTGTGTCCCACCCTATTAAATACAATGAATACATTTGTAAGCTCATATATTTTGGAGTTAATTGGAGTTCATCTAAATGAAGAGATCTAGATTATATGTATATATGTATATGCAGAGGGTATTAAATAAGTTAATTTACATAGCGATAAAAAGAGTAGGTACAGGTATTAGTGGAAAACTCAATTGCAAAATGCATGGTTTGCTTCTTAAGTTTTGTGGTTGAGCTATTTCCTGCATGGTGTCGCCCGTTTGAAAATGTTATTTTCTGAATGTTTGACGATTCCTTTTTTGTTTTGACCACTTTGGCAGATAAAACAGAATTGTTTGTATAATAATCGGTGCCTAACAAACCCGATTTGATGACTTCTAGTTATTCTGAGCTGTATGGGATCGATAGTGTTCTAAATTTTATGGAAACAAAGAATTTGGATTGAGGTATATACAGGAAGTTAGACAAGAGAATTGCCATAAAAAACTTTTATGATTTTAAAGACAGATTGAGTCAAACGGCTATTTAACGATAAAGCACTGTCCCAGAAAGAAAGAGTATAACTTTATGGTACATGTTGCTTGAGATTAATCTGTGATGCACCTGCAGTATATCAATGACCGGAATAAAAACAATTCTGCATGAATATCTGACCGTACTCGGTCGGTATTGAGGCTCGGAAGAAGGCGCGAATTGGCTAAAGGATACAAATGCTCAAGATATTCAAGTATGGCCAGAAGAGTAGTATTCAACATCGTGGCAGGTGACAAAACTTGGATTTACTACTATGAGCCAGGAGGAAATTTTGGATCCTTCCACAAATTCTTGTCCATCAAGACATTGCATCATCACAAACCGCAACCAAGTTACTGAGAGCGTAATGAGTGAAATTAGTGACTCATTTGGTCTTTTGCGTGGACGTCTGTGACGTCTTTTGTTTTCCTTTCACAAAAGGGTAGACGGGGAGGGGGGGGGGGGGGGGGTCTAATGTGTTCAGGATTGGTAATTGGTTCAATCGCATGTAAAACATAAAAGCAAATATTTCGAAAAACAAAACAAGACACTAGAAACAAATTTATAATTCTGAAGCTTTCTTTGTGATCCGCAAGTAGTAATCTCTGTATATGTATAGCCTCCTCTAAAGAATAGATCTAGTTAATTATGCTGCATTAAGTACCCACGTATTCAGGAAAATCGATGCGGAAACTTCTGAAAGTACAACTAAAAGGAATAAAATTTGAAAAGAAATAAAAAGAATATTAGAAAAGGACACTCTGTGAGAAACACAATTCTGCCGTATCAATCCGATTCGCACAAATGTTAAATTTGCTTATATGAAATACGTGCAATTGGACACATTACACCGAAATGGATTGAAATTGATCGAATCGATACGGAGAAGTTGAGCAGATTTCAACTTTTACGGGTGACATAACCTGGAAAAATAATCTCTAAGAATTTGTTTATATTCAAAGGTGAAGGAAAAGGTTTTTGTTGAGGAAATAAAAAAAGACATAATTATACGGCAAAAAAATGTTTTCATGGATGAATATAAAGCGGAAAGACAAAATCTGGCAAAATTTGAAAGCGAAACGTCGGAATTGTATTTGGCACTTTATTCAAAGCGCTATTTATACCCTAGATGAAATCTATAGGGTATACTAAGTTTGTCATTCCGTTTGTAAGACCTCGAAATAATGATGGTAGAGCAAAATGAATTGGACACCCACGCATAATATTAAAAGTTATTTTGATTTTTGCATGTCCGTCCGTCCGTGGGCACGATAACTCGAGAACGCGTTCACTTAGAAAGCTGAAATTTTGTACACTGACATTAAAAAAAAAGTAAAATTAAGTTCGAAAATGAGACAAATCGGGCAACTCCTTCGTGGGGTTGCCATACAAAAATTTCGTTTTCCACGATATATTTGGACACTACCTGAGAACACGGCAACATAGAAAGCTGAAATTTAGTACACTGTGTTGTTATACTAATAGCAAATAAAATTTCAAAAATGGGCTAAATCGGGCAACCCCTTCTTGATGTTGCCATATAATAATTTTGGTTTTTTACATATACTCTGAAAGCGATCAGTCCTAGATATTTTTATTGTAATAAGAAATCCTATAAAATTGGTTATAATCATTTTTCTCTGTCCGACGAGCCGTTCTAGAAATATATGCGAGAAACCAATGCAAAAAATCAAAATTGCTCAAATGGCTGACCATACGAAATTTCATACGTGCATTTATCTAGGGTATCATAAGAATTGGTCTTAGACCAATTCTAGCTTTTTCACTTGTTTTAATTATGATCAACTATCGCAGCATAAATACATATACATGACTCATTACAATTCATGGCTTGCATTTCTAACTGTATAGCCGTATTCACAATGCAGAATGGACCAGAGTGAGCTTTGAGTCCAGAGCTAAGCTGTTGATAATGCAGCGTAGATGAAATTGACATAACAAATCGCCATAACAGCGAACTTAGAAATTAATATAACAAAATGCAAATGCAACGCCAAATCAACAAACAAGCAAACAACTGTCGTTGTCAAAATAATAAATTCGAAAAAGGTGACACCTGTTGCACCATCAGATTGCTTCGAAACTATCTAAAATTTAACGTGATTTTTTTGGTTTTTGAACCATTAAATCCTGCCCATAGATCCCGTTGTAGGATTGTCTTGAAATTTTAGCGGAATGCTTATATAGGTCTTAGAAGTTGGCCAAAAAATTTTCAGATTTTTACCTGCAGGCATACCTGAGATATGAATATGCTTTCCTAATTTACTTGAATTTTTGATTAAACGAAAGTCTGCTTAGAATAGTAATAAAGGTATATTATTCGCGGAAATATTTGCCTGTTTGCTAGGCTTGCATTAGCTGGTAGTAACATTTCACATTTTTCTCATTACAATTTTGTAAACGGTTAGCACACGTGGTGAGTTTGTAATTTTTAAAGTTAACTTTATTTATATTGTGTAGTAAACTCATCATTGTGTTGTTTTTCGAAATATTTATTTAGTTTGAATTGGAGGCGGAAGTGGCTAGTTTGAGTTAGCATGAAGGCCATTGTCGCCATGTGGGCAAAATAAATGTGATCTTTGTTCCACTGGATACGTTAAAGTGACACTAAAAAATTGGTCGACAATCTTTGAACTGCCTTGTTAGATTCCATTTTGAGATCTTTGCAACGACGATAATTTGCACTGTGGAATGCATTGTGATGACATCGCAATGGAAGTTGACGAAGAAGATATAAGTGATGAGCCACATCCTTGAAAATCACGTGGTAACTCTTCCTGTCAAATTTTTCACGCAAGAAGTTGAATAATGAAAACAAACTTTCAAATTAGTCTTGCAAAATATTTCTTAAAAGCAAGCCAATTAGATTTGGTTGTAAGTAACCCAATGGATTCTGCTACTGCTACCTGTTCATTCTATAGGTATGCTGATGCATCAAGAAATACGGATATCAATTATGGCCTTGGCGAAAACGCCATAAGCTGATGTGTCGGCTGAAATACTTGGGTACTCGAATCCGAAACTTAATGTGACAAGCGCACTAGTCGTGTGCCTCTAATGGAAATAGAAGGAATGAAGAAGCATCCACGTCACACATCTGATTTTCAATTTGACAGAAATAATGAGAAGTCTGTAATTATTATATCTTTCAACTGATTCACGCCATTGATTGTTTATCTGTTCCATTTTATACTCAAATGTCTAACTTTATATAACTTACGCTAATGTGTCGTACCAGGCGCTATGATAAGTAGATTCGCAAGACGGGACGAATCGAGCAGCGGTTGCTCATTCATGAATACAATCAAGGAATGGATCGGCGTTGATGTTCTGACAATGCCATGAGCAATTACCACATCAGAGTACGGGAAAGAAGTGATATTGGCCATTGCTTACGAATGCACTCTATGCAGGTATGGTAGGCACATGGAAGTTATATACCTTGTGCGCGAAGTATGAACATTCAACACCTATGAGCCAATTTGATTGTCGTGTGAATGTTGTGGAACCTCTGGTAAAACTGCGAGAGCTTCATACTCCAGGTGTTAGTAATACATTCCAAATGGCCAGGGGTACGGATCACATTGATCATATTGTTGATAAAATGACAAAAGATACTTGTTGTGGCTAATGTGACACTAAAACTGAGTTTGGTTGTACTAAATGAATCTACATCCCAAGTGTTTCATCGACTACCTTAAAGACGTACCACTTGATATGGAAAATATTAAAAAGGCTAAATAGTATTCTATTTTTTGTAATATTTTATTTTCATATTAATCTTGAATTATGTCCTTTTAAATACAAAGAGTTGTTTTTAGATTTTCATGTGTATTTTGTTGACACTTTGGTCTGTTGTGTATTTAAATACCCATCAAAGTAAATTATCTCCAGAGACCCAAGGATTGAGGCGATCGTAGTAGTTTTTTTTTATTCGAAGACACTAAGGGCTCACTAGCACTAAAAGATTTTCCCGATTTTCTTATTATTAAAATTTTCACAGGAAGTTTTATACCAATTTCTTATTTGTGGAAAATTCACGACATTGAACTGCGGAAAAATGCATGCAAATATCAAAATTCAGATTTATTCCTAAAAATTAATAATATTTATATGTTTTTTCTCTTTAATAGAAAAAGAATGAATGCGATTTCTCCTAACCGTCGCCAGATATACTTTTTTAAACACACTAGTATTTTTGGGTATTTGACAGGCATTAATGGGCAGGAAGTTTGCAAAAAATGCCTCTTGTTTTTATTATCATTTATTAAAAAATATTAAATTAGAAAATAACATTAAAACAGTATGGAGCTTTTTCCACGCCATCTACATGCTAGTAGTACAAAATTCCAGTTTGTAAGCTTTCTGAAATGGTAGCGTGAAAATATAATAGAACCTATTTTCATGCAGCTCCACTCTGCGCTACTCTGAGACAAAACGGAAATGGCTATATGCAATACTGCGTGCGAAAAGAAGATGCCAGTTGCCACTCTACGCTACTCTACTCCGCTCTGCATTGTGAGTGCAGCATATACCTCTACACAAAAAAAGAGAAGAACTGTCAGAAGTACGTGTGCTCAAAGGACGCCAAGAAAAATTACGTAGATACACACAAAGTGACGAACAAGTTTTCAATGAATGATCATGGAAGCGCTTAAGCTGTGCCAAAAAGGGAAGGGGGGGGGGGGCGGAAATACGTTGTACACCATGCATATAATCTTGACTTTATATAGATAAACCTTTTGTTTTTTCTACCTATGTTGAAATTTTATAACCGGTTTTAGGCTGCCGAAAGCACCCAAATATCTCTATGTACGACATAATGTACAACTGGCATTAGGTATACTACACGGTTAGACAGAAAATGTTCACAACATATTAAGAAGTGTATCTTCAAATTTGACTAAAATATTAAAACGGTTCGTACAATAGTTTAAATGATTATATGACTTCTTTGTAAAAATCTGTATATGCTTCTGTTTCGAGCTTAACATCAGCTTGCAGTCTACCTCTGGGATCAATCTTCGGTCCTCTATTATTCAGTTTTTCAAGATTTTTTATTTGATATTAATTTTATATTTCTTCTAATTTTTAAAATCTCATATTTATGTTCACACTTATTTCAAATAAAAAGAAAACAAAGACATGTTCCCAACGCCTTTTCTAATATCTTCTAATGTACTATAATTAAATACCAACATTCGAAAAAATTAATTAAATATTAAAAAAAAAAACACAAGAGTTTGTATTTCTAAAATTATTTAAAACCATTCCTATTTATCGTATTTATAGGTGAATCATCAGCATCAGCTGTAACATCATCGGCATCTCATACCGCATATACAAGTCTCTTGGGAATTATTTTCTCCCTAATTTTAATCTATAAGAAAACATGACATGTCATTGTAATGTTTAGACAGTAAGTTAACTAATTTTAATAATTGTGCATTTTGTACATAAAATAAATACAAAAAATAGTGAATAAAATGAATACATACTTTAAAAACAAAAAACCCAAAGCATAAAATAAAAAAAAAATAAAAAAATATGAAATTCTATGAAAATTACATAAAAAAAATAAATCGGCGTAACTTTTTGAGATTAGGATGACAAAATAATAGAATTTTGAAAATACATACATATAAGGCGAAATTTATTTACAAATATTCATTGTGTACCTATTAAAGCATTTTATTTAGTGAAAATTTAAAGACATGTTGATTTATAAAATGATATACGAGATTTATTGTATAAAAATTTATGGAATATTACGAGAAGAAACAAAAAAATACTTTAAATATGTCCAAGAGATGTCATTTAATGATTTTTTGAAAGACTGAAACTATAAAATAATTTAGAGAATTTTATGATTATGTGTATCCAAATTGGCTACTATGTATAATTTCGTTTACCTTTTTTTATTAATGCGAGCTTTGAAAAAAAAAATAAAAAACGTTTTTATTTTTTGCTTAAGTATGAAAAAATTGTAATGTGATGCCACAATCAACCGAAAAATGTTTATTTTGCTTGCTATAAATTTTCAGATCTTATTCCTATAAATTCATCATCATAATAATGTTTATCCTCATTTAGTTTATGGGATTATAAATTATCGTGAAATGTTAAAATATGCGAGAAAAATGTTCGACAAATCCTTAGAATCAGAATCTAAATTATAATTTTTATGTTTTAAGTAGAATCATTATGCCTTCGGTGTATCTTTTAATTTACCATCCTCCTGTGCCAAGTTTTAATCGCATTCTTTTGCCTATAAAATTAACATATTCCTTTTTTTCAATTTTCAGGAGTTCCTTGAATAAAACCTTCACCGATGTAATTGGCATATTTGACATTTCACAAATACCGTCGTACCTTTATTTTTCCGGTAATATTTATGTTCTTTTTACCAAATATGATACTCCGCCGTGCCAACTTTATTCTTCTAAGTAATAAATAGACTTGACCAAATCTCCACTGCACTATGATATCAAGCACTTTTTTACTAGAGAGTCCAATTAGATCAGAGTACATTTCCCCAAAAGACATAATATAGCTCAACTGTGGTCGCGATGTCCGCAAGGCATTAGAGGCTAGTCGTCACTGCTCTTAACCTTAATACTACATCAAATAGAGGGTTTTCTCCACTCACCATCACCACAAATAGTCAGGCCTTTTGAATCATAATATCGAATATAGTTTTTGTTACACAGTACAATATGTATATGTTTTCAATCCCTGAATTATAGGCCGTTTTAGCGAAATCACGACATGTGTTTCCGTTATACCACAGAAAAGGGTAAGTCCAGATATTTCGTAAGATTTAAGGTGGTAAGGAATTTATCTTCCATTTTGACCACTCAACAAAAGCAAACTGAGCATAATTGTCCTCCAAAATGGTGACAAAAATTTCCAATTTCTACCCTTGACTGGTTAGTTCATACTGGAATCCTACTGGAAGCTTTAACCTAAGATTTGCTCTCATTTTTAACTGCATTTTACTCACATTTACACTTTTTACACTTTAATAATATTGTTACTATTATTATAAATATGAATAAATGAAGCTTACAAAAGAAAGAACAATTTTTAGAATTCGGTTAAAGTTGCAATCAATTTGAAGCCAACAGAAAATCTCAAGGTTCAAGTCCGTCGGGCAACATTTAATTTTTATTTGCTAATTTCATTATTATTTATTTTCCTCTTTAACAAATATTTTATGTTCTTTGAAATTTAATCGCAGTATTAAGAAAATTAACAAATTTTTATGAATTTGACACGTCCAATAGGCCTCATGAAGGACGATTGTGCGGACCACATCAACTCCTATTTAGTGAGAGTTTCCACTTCGACCGTGGAGAATGAGTTGATATTAAATCTTGAGAAATCGAAATCAATAGCGGTATATAGAGGAACTATCATGTTAATGATCTGCCTCTAGTTTTTCTAAATCTTAAAGTCTTATGATATGCGTGATTTTTCCACTTCTAGACTCAGTCTGATGTAGAAAAATAAATGTAGCTTTTAACATTTGCAGGCGATTTGTTCTCAACTTTGATGGTCTTTGAATTTTCATCTGATTAATTTTCCGTCTTAAACTAATTTATTTGAAAAATCCTCCTTATTTGTACAATGAACGATCTTCTAGAAATGTAAATATTCTGATACTTCGACACAAACATTCTATCTCTGAAGGTCACTTTTTTCGTTCGAAGAATTCGTGTTTGGAACTCTCCTCCTGCTAATCTGCAGGGGCTGTGGTTGAAGGGTCTCTTTCGGAAGCTTATTAATCAATATATCCCTCCTGACAATCTGACTTCATAAACCGGATAAACCTTATATGCAACTTTGACTCTTGACTCTACGACAGAAGTTTTGCATTTCTCTTTTAATTTGTAATTTATTTATTCACTTTATTTTATTTTTAATTTAAGCGATAACTTTACATAGGCCATTCAATTTATCTTGAATCCTCTTTCTTGCTATCTTTTTCTCCCTTAGATATTAGTATTTATCAAATTTTCCGGATTTGCATTATACTCATACTTATTATTATTATTATTATTACTTTTCTTAATTTTTCGCGATATTGTTCGGTATAGATAATAGAATACTTTGATCTATTGTACAATGGACTAAAATAAATAAATAAAATTGAATTTGAAAATTGGATAACGCCAATATTCAATTCTCATGGACATAAAACACCAATACAACTAAATAACCCTCATTTCAGTTAACTTTAGACCTAAAAATCAATGATTTATTGTTTTTGAATTAAGTCTAGTAGTGAGTTCGAGTAAAATATGACATTTCCATACAAATTTTAGCGCTGGTAAAATCACAAGCAAAAATTTTCTAATGCAGTACAGAGCTCTCTGATAAAAACTAAAGTTTTCATCTTTAGAAAGTAGATGGCACTATAAACTTTCGACACATTTTACTAGGCATTTCAATGCACGAAGCATTAAATGACTGGTAAAATTTTTACATTTCCAATTTCAATGACAATTTGCATTATTTTGTTGTTTGATTGAAATGAAGAGTTAAGTTTATTTTATTATTTTATGTTTATTGTTTATTATTATGCTTTGATGGACGGTTGATTGTCGGAAACTTGTTGGATAATGTGAAAAGGCCGTTAAAAGTTTGTGTAAAACAAATTTCTGTTGATGTTACTTAAAAATAATCAAAGCGAAACTTGCAGCTCGTTATTCTCCCTCAATTTATATTAGGGCATTCAGTCTTACTATTATTTGTTATAAGAAACTTTTTTACCATTTCATAACTGAACTGCATTTTGATTTTTGAACAAATTGAGTACAAGAAAGATTTATTTCTACAAGTTTTTATATTCGTCTAGGCAATATTAGCTTGCAGCCACTTTATATACAAATCAAATGAAAACAAAGGAATCAAATAAAAATAAATATTTTATGCAGCATTTATTTTACTATCAACAAAAAAATTTCTTTCCTTTTCTTTTTTCAAAGCTCGCTTTCGTCTATACCCTCATAAGTAAAACCATAGAATTAATTTGAAAATAATAAAAGATAAATAAAATAAAAACAATTTGTATAAAGAAAAAAAAATACTTAATAGAAAATAAGAAAAAAACATTTTGCGACAACTTTAAAATAAAACAATGAAGTAAAAGCTCAAAAAAAACTCATTCATATAACACTAAGAAAGAAAATAATCGCAAAACGAAATGTCTATGATGTCTGTATAAACCGTGGAAAAAAATAAAAAACTTTTAAATGAAATAGTAAACTTGAATGTTCAGAAAGGAAATGATACTTGTAAATAAAAATACATAAATATAAATAACCCGAATTCAAAACTACTTTTAATACATATTATTATTAAAGCATATCCTCTTTGCTCCCCCCCCCCCCCACCCCCTGTTCCCTACTCCTAACCCAGTTCTCCTACAGGTATGCAAAATATAAAAGTAATAAATTATTGCAACTGAATTACAGGTGTGGATAACACAAAACCTCCGAGAGTCAGAGGTCTGGTTCTGTGTGGAGTGAGTTGTGCATTTTCGCTTTTTTGCTTTCAGAGAAAAATGTGAAATTTAAGTTCGGTCTACCATTGAACAGGCAATATCCATTTCAGATAGAGATATCCTCCGACACACAAACACAATATGCGTAGCTGCTATTGATATAGGTATATTTTTTATTCATGTTATTTTTTTTTTGTTTTCATAAACCCCCTTTTGTAAATCTAGCATGTTTCCTTTTACAACTCAACTGATGTTGTTAGTGCTGTTAGTCCTGCCGCGTTATTTATTATTGCAATTTTTCCTCAATTCGATTTCCAGGGCAATCCTTTTACTCTATTTCATGTGGAAAATATGAGAGAGCAAAAAAAGCGAAGCAAATCTTCCATATCGACGGATTGTAAGAGCTTGTGGTTTAGCTGCCATGTTTCCCATGTATGTATTATGGATATGTCCTAACAGAAGTTATACCGTTATATGAATGCATATACAGTTCTTCTTTAATAGTGGATTTTTTTCTTTTATTCTTTTGTCCAACTGATCACAGAGCTTTTGATTTTGTTATATCTTTCAATGACTGTGGAAAACTTTATCGAAAATAATCTCCAAAGCTGCTTTTTTGTTTAATTTGGAACGAATATGCTGATGGTTTGCTATTAAGGTTGAAAATTTCGGTTACACCTATATTAGTCCAGTTGGATTAGACAGATAATTAGACGATAATTTAGCGAAGTTTAATAATATCCATCCTTTAATTCGATGAAAATATTTATTTCAAATTATTATTTTGCATGTATTTATTGTTATTGAAATTTGATCCAAAATTAGTTTTTTCATGGCAATATTTTCGCCAAAGTATTTATTCGCTAAAGCCTAGTACAGAATTCCAGTAAAACAGTACGGAGATAGACTGACATTTCTATATAAATCCTTGGCAAAAATGTTGCTGAGGTCTTTACTATTCCCCGTACGGAGTTCACTGATAAAAAGTGATATTTTTTCTATTATAAAATAGATGGCGTTTTGTGAGTCTCCACTTATTTTACTAACTCTTTTAATGTGCGGTGCATTAAAATGCTGGTAAAATTTTGACATTTCTTTGACTGTTGACAAAGCGAGCTTATCTAGTTTTCCGTATGGATTTCCTTGACGACGATACATACTTAGACCAGCCGCAGCAACAAGCTCGTCATGGATTTGATCCATTAAATTCATTATAAATAATGGTCACTTAAAATTTCAAAAACACCTTCGATCAATGCGTGATTTTATACTTCGATTTTTCCACACAAAAATTACGTCAACTTTTCACCAGCGTTAAAATGGTATTTTGTGGAGACCGCAAAAAATTTTATAAATACCAGAACTCATCAGAAGCATCAAGGTTCGTTCGGAGACGTCCTTCCGAAAAATATCATCCATCCTGTATTCAACCGATCATAAAACATCCACCCTCCGTAATGGTTTTGGGTGTTATAAGCAAAAAGGACCTGGAGCCCTTTATTTTGTTGAAGGTATGATGAATCAACATCAGTACATTAATGTACTGAAAGATGTTTTGTTGCCTTATATTGGTAATATTAGATTAAATGCAGGCAGTTTTACCTTTATGCAAGATAGAGCTCCATACTGCAAAATCGGTAAAAAAATTTCTGGAAATGAACCGGATCTCCGTTCTTCCGTGGCCTGGTAATTCACCTGACCTGAATGCCATAGAAAATGTTTGGCACCTTCTAAAAAAAGAGGTGTATGAACGTAGGAATCCAACTAGAAAGATCCTTATAAAAAATATTTAGGAAGTATGGCATGGATCTCCGACAATAGCTGAATGCATAAAATGTTGCATAGAAAGCATGCCTAGGGGCATAAAGAGTGTGATAAAAAACAAGGGTGGCATTACTAAATATTAAGATAACTTTTAAAAATGTGTATGTCTTTACGTTAAGAAATAAACAAGGTTTAACGATCAGTGAAATTTTCTTATGAATATCACCCTAATGCCTTTATTTTAAAGAAAAAAGTGAAAATGTTGGCATCCTCATAAGTGGTTATAATGTTTTGGCAGGATACTGTAAAGTTTAAAGTCCAGTATTGATTTCGGGCAAAGTCTCCAAATATTTCACATTAAAATCGCTGGTAAAATTTTGACCAGAGCTGTAAAATATTCAGTATTTAATGGATTTAATACCTGTTAATTACCAATACTAAGTGTTTAAGAATTCGCAATTCCCAGAACTAATTCTCCTATATTGGAATTAAAATTTTACACCCCTATTCCCGGAATGGTAAATAATAGATACTTTAAAATAGGTACCGGAAAGTAATTCAATTTGCAATTCCATTACAAAATTACTTATAAATATCCAAAAGTATTTAAAAAGTATTTGACTCTTACTATATAATTCCTTTCAATTCTTTTCAAGTAATCTTAATTACTTTTAATTACTTTGAAAATTTTCAGTATTTAACACAATATTTTACTTAATTATAAAATGAACTAGATGCTTGTCTTTTTAATTTTATTGAATAAAACTTTTCCCTGTTTGCGATGTTTTCGAGGTGCATATCTGAAACTGATCAATATTTCGAAATTACAATTCATCCTGCCTCTCTTATCATACAAATCCTACTATCTACAGAATGTAAACAAAGGACTACTAGATATAGGTAATCTTGCTCCTTATGTATTACTTCAATCAGAATTGTAAATCAGTAAAAATTTCAGCACCACTTTGAGGTCTTCTCGGTAATATATCTTAAACCATTAATGTAATGATAATGCTCCACGCATTAAAATGTGCAGTAAAATAAGTGGAGATATACCAGGTGCCATCTATTTGTATGGAAATGTCACATTTGACTCGAACTCGATACCAGGTTTAAATATCAAAAAAAATCAAATCGTGGAAATGAAAAAATTAATATTAACTTAATATTAACCATTTCATATGGTAATTATAATTATAATTCATTGCAATACAGCTTGAAGTACACCAGGAATTTTAATTAAAACGGCAGATCTTTAGATTTATTTACACATATAATCCGATTGGTGGTCTATTCACAATTGGCGAAAAGTACAACTATTCGTCAACATATAACAAGTACTATAAGCGCCACCTGGCAAGCCTTCGAATTACCGGTATTGTCGACCAATTAAGTGATCTGGCTCTCCAGCGAAGACAAACAGATGCAGGTGAACCGCAGAATTTGATATTTGTAATGTACATATCTGTTGTTGTTGTATATTGTAATAATGTTGAGGTCGACGGAAAACATGATAATGAAACTACTGTTAACCGGCACCACACTTCATTCACTGTTAGAGTTGAATTCAACTGAAGAGTAAACTTTGATAAACGAGCACTAAACACTGAACACTATAACGTATCCTAGTGACTGCAAGTCCAATGATGCATGGAAAAGCATCACTAGGGAAAAAGGAGTCTCAAGGAAAAAACCTACTCTGGTCCAATAGTCTAAGCGAGCGGATTAAATAGAACATCCGACCGCGATGTAAGTACTTACACTGACTTCACATACACGGCATTACAAACTCCAATTTTTTCAGAGCATTGTGATCAAATTCATTTTATCTCTAGCGGTGTTACTTACTCAACGAGATCTTCTGTTTTTACAAAATGGGCAATTAATGAAAAGTAATTGAGGAGGATTCAATTTGATTTATATTAATTTAATTTAATAGAAGAAAAAACATATTGTAACTGCGAATTTTTCAGCTACGTGCGATGCATTCAGAAAATGATGGGATTATAAAAATACGACCATAACCACACTCTCAGAATAAAGCAAAAATATTGACTGGAAAAGTTATAATTAATGATTTAAAAAGTAAAGCTGAGACATTTATTAAGGCTTAACTCAATTACTAGGGAATGATTCCATTATTCAACAACGGCAAAGGTACCACAGATTGATTTGGTTAAAAAGACAATTGGATCTACATCTAGGACGTCTTTAAAATTACGCAAATCAGATATACATATTATCCAACAAAACTGATCAATTTTTGATATATGTATGTATGATTGATTATAGCCAAAGAGAAGGCAGACATTTAATTTTGCAAGAATGCATTTTAACAAAACATTAGTATTGTGATGGTACTTTTGAAATCTGTATGCCTTTGTTTGCTCATATATTTACTGTTCATGGAATTATCGGGGGCTATATGTTGCCATGAGAATTCAAATTGTTTCAAAATAAAACGGAGGAGAATTTTATAAGGCTTTCTTTTGGATGCCTGTGCAAATTACCAAAAATTTTAACCGGGTTCCATAATGACTGACTTCGAAAATCATAAGTGCTGCTACATTTACATTTCCGCATTCTAAATATCATGAATATCGATATTTTCAGTGTAGCTTCTGAAAATGCTTCCAGCACTAGCTTATGTATGCCTGTTGTTGAAATAGTTGATTGTTTTTTGAAGAACTTGTTCACTCTGAAGAATTTCTGTTGGAAAGTTTACCAGTAGTTTAATATATTTCGAAGATACATGGATAGGATGACTCAGAGGTAGTAAACGTTGTGAGCCAATCTTTGAATACAAAAATTGGAATTGCTACGAATCTGTTAAAATGAATCTACCGCGTACTAATAACAGATGGCAGGATGGCATAGAAATTTGATAGTGCTGTTCCATTCATTTTGGAAATTCATAGATTGCATTAAGACAGAACAATCTAAAAGAGAATTAATACCTGACCAAGTAAATTCAAGAGTAGAACCTCCAAAGAAAAAGAAAATGTATAAAAATATTGATATTAAAATTAGTAAATAGATTTAAAGACGATAACATAATTGATTATTTAAACGGTACCTATATCAACTACATTTACATATTTATTGAAGATGGCTACTTTTTGGAATTCTTCGGTACAACAGGAAAAGCGAAAAAAAAACTTACTCATTATTTCATCATACAACCTATTTATTTAGGGCAGCATGGTTGGCTTGGTTTGAATCATCAACAGGTCCCAAATAGCGAAATTGAGTGACTCGAAAAACAAACGAAAATAGAAAGATGGAAAAAATGTAAAAATTTAGAGAAAGAGAAAAAATAAATCTACCCGTTGATGGATTCTAAACCAAGACTTAAAACTTGCTGTCCTAAATATATGATGAAATAACGAATAAAAAACTGTTTTCTCTTTTGCTGTTGTACCGGAGAATCCCAAAAGGTAGCCATCTTGAACAAATACAAAATTTATAAATCATAGTTACTTTGACTATTAATATAATCTTTCTTAACGAAACTTCTTTGTATCTATGAAGCACTCATTATCTATAAAAGAAATTAAAACGTATGTTCTATGCAAATTTTTCGCGCAATTTATTACAAACCAAATATTAATTGGTGCGCAAAAATACTATGCGAAATTGCTTGCGAAAATATTGCCAAAAAACAAAACTATTTTGAAAAATGCTGAAAAAGAAAAAAGTTGTATGGGAAAGTATTTGCTGCGAAAACAAGTTCGCAAACAGAAAGCAAAAAAAAATGTTTTCGAAATAATTGCGACGTCAGCCAGTTTAGTTTAAACTGAGGTTTTTCAAAAATTATATCTAGCTAGTGGAGCAATACCCTAAGAATCTCTTTAGCTCCATTTTGTGTTTTCCTTAAAAATTGTGTTCTAATTTTTTTTTTATGATAAATTAGCAAAACTTTACTATAAAATGAAATGTGTGACTTTTTTATTTTCACTAGTCACTATTCCATAATCTACATAAAGGACTCTCTATCTATCTATCTAGTGATGGAGCTGCCATCTATCGCTTATTGAGTGAAGGGCACGGCATTCGGGGAAGCTTTTGTTTTTCTTGCTATCATGGGTATTATGTAGGGTTTCCAATCCGGATATCAAATTATCCGGGTTATCCGACCTATTTTAACTATTCGGTAATCTGGATATTTTTCCTTAATTATCCGATAGTCCGGATATTTTTTGTAATTTTTGTTTTTCAGGAAAATACTGTTTTCATTCTAGTTGTTCAGCTATTTTTAAAATAGTATATATAGTGAACAATTACTTCTCAAGTGGCAGTTTTATTTATTATTATTATTTATTAATTAAAGTTTCTTTGAATAAAAAAATAAGTTGTCTTGTGTGGAAGTTTTTTTTATCCAAATTTTAAATAAAACAAGTAGGAAAGCTAGAATTGGTCTAAGATCCTAGATACCTTAGATGAATGCCCTGAGCCTGTTTAGACGGGTCAGTATGCTGCCTCTGCCTTACGAAAAGTTGTCGGTAAGATGATGTTTTGGGGCAGCAATGGAGCATCACCCCACCTACTGATTTCGTTGGGCAGAGACAGCATACTGTCCAAGGTATATAGAATACAAAGTATTCTCGAACCACATTCCCCCATTTCGTTTGAAGAAAAAAATTGTGGTGACATCTGTCTGTGTTTAAAATATACTCCATACATAGAAAAATATGTAGAAAAATAGGAAAATCTTTGATATCTTAATAAATTTGACAACAAATTACTGAAATTGTGTATATATTGAAAGTTTTGAATATTTTAGATGTTTTTTTATAAACCCTTTTACCACAATTAAGTTCAATAAGGCAAAAAGATGTACTTTCAAGTTCAAGTGAAAATGTAAACAGAAACAAAAATAGTTTTTTTATGCCATAAATGTATTAACATAATAATAATTTTGTAGCAGTAAAATATTTAATTAATGCATAATTAATCTTTTGGTGTTTTTTTTTCTTTTTTACTGCATTTAAATTAGTTTTTATGCTATAAAGTAAAATTCAGTACGAATAGTCACAACGTACTTATGTGAGATGATTTCACATACCAGGATGCTAACTTGTGGCATACGAACTTTCTTAAACTAGTTTTGTTTTTGAAGTGGTTTTTCGTATATATTTCTAGAACGGTTCATAGGAGAGTAAAAATGATTATAACTAACTTCATAGGATTTCATATTCTGAAGAGCTTTTCAGTATAGTAAAAACGTCTAGGACTGCTCATTTTTACAGTATACGTAATAAACCTAAATTTTAATATGGAAACACTAAAAAGAGGTTGCCCGATTTAGTCCATTTTTGAAATTTTATTTACTGTTGCAATGAAAACACCGCGTTCCAAATTTCAGCTCTCTATGTCGACGCGTTTTCAGATAGTGTCCAAATATATAATGAAAAATGTATGGCAACCCTAAGACGGAGTTACCCGATTTGTCCCATTTTCGAACTTAATTTTGCTTTTTATTTAAAAGGCCATATGCAAAATTTCAGCTCTCAAGGTACACGCGTTCTTGAGTTATCGTGCGGACGGACGGACGGATGGACACGCAAAAATCAAGATAACTTTTAATTTTATCCATTGATGTCCAATCTCTTTTGCTCTACCATAATTATTTCTATGCGTTACAAACTTAGTATACCCTATAGATTTCATCTAGGGTATAACAAAACCTACTAGTATAAGCACTGAAATTTATTGAATTTGCTCGAGATTCACTGTTCTACGCATAATAAATTTTTTTTGCATTTTAATTTGAAAATTAAATGATAACAGTGTGGTTAAAAATTAAATATTTTTATTAATAAAATATTGAGCTAATTGGCCAAAAAAGTAGTAGGTATATGCACTGATTAAGGAGTAAATAGATATCTCCAGATTCCGGTGTACGAGTTTACTCTTATCCGCAAGGTGTCATTATGTACATATATAAAATCGACGATGGCTCGACTTGTTGACGTAACCAACGGGTAAGCCAATAGTCAACGATGCGATATTTAATTTTTAACCATTTAACATTTAAAAGCATAATAAGTATATCAAGTTTGAAAGACTTGTTAAATGTCCTATCACCAGTATAGACTGCAGTAAAAGAATTAAATAAAAATTCAGCGACTCTTTTGACCACTGAAACTGTTTTTAAATATATATTTGAAAGGTTAGACGGGTTTAGTACCAACATAAGTAAAAATTTATCGAAACAGTTTAGAAAAACTAATGGATGAACGTCGAGATAAAATTGTTATGAAATTAATAATCTTCTTAGAAGCAGGCAATATACCACATTCCATAAATATTTTGATTACAATTCAAAAGGTGCTCCTATTACATTGGCATTCGAAGAAATAATGTATCAGCTTATGACAGGAGTCACTACGACGACATCGAGGAACTAGCTGAAGAAAGCGGAACTTCATACAATAAGGGCAACAGAACGCGTATTTTCAATTGTAGCCCTGACTAAGACAAAAATTAGAACTCGCCTGAACATTGAAATTTGCAATGCATTAATTCTTTTAAAATATTTATTTTTAAAAACGAAAAAAATTTAAATCATATAATTTTCTTTTACTATTTATTAATTATTAATGTACATAATTAAAATATTTTAATAAAAAAAAATATAAAACACCATGAAATATTAAATTCAAGCTATTATATATAATTGGATTTTTGTTATCCGAATATCCGGATAATACGGATATCCGGATAATACGGATTCCGGATAATACGGATATCCGGATAATACGGATATCCGGATAATCCGAATATTTTGAATATTCAGTATTCAATTACCGGATAATCATTAATGTCGGCTAATTGAAAACTCTTGGCTCTCTGTCCCCTATGTATAATAGTTTTTGCTTCTTCGCACACACATTGCTCCCTACTAAATTAGTGAGATAAAGATGAATCTAAATATGTACGATGTTTTACCGTACGAAAATAGTTTAGAAAATAGGTGTAAAATTTTTGACACCCTGCCTGCAATGACAAATCTAAGTCCCAACTTTTTGAAATAAAAAGTTTATAAATTTGTAACGAAAAGGATTTTCAAATAGCAGTAACTTGTAGGAATTTACCAACCAAACCCTTGAAATCTGGATCGTTCACATGTTTTAAAACAAAACTGTATTTCATAATCTGAGTAGGAGAAAGATACTAAAAGATTTTCATTAGAGGAACTCCTCTCGGTAGTTTTGAGACTAGCGAAAAACAGGATCTGACTGGTTACCAACTGCGTTAATGTACAATCGACTGGGCTGATTTTGTTTACATGAAATATGAATTTTGAATTTACGCGGTAGAAACTAAAAGGCAGAGTAAAATATTTGGAGAATTACATTCGAAGGAGGCATCAACCGGGGCTCTGAGATTACATCTCTCAATCAGAGCTGGATTTACCCTGAAAAGTGAATTCCACACAAGTTCATCTTTGAATTCTTGCAATCGATCGCGCCTGATATCAACAGAGATAACGGTTACGTGCTTAAGACTAGGCTACGCGCCAACTTTAAAGGGTGAATATCTCTCCTAAGTCAGAATGAGAACCATATTAATTACTTCAACTATTGAAACATTCTCCTCTTTTTTACATAAACAGCTCTAAATCGGTGCAAGGAAAATACTAGGATGAACATTTCCTACGAGGATCTTGGTGTGGAAGTGATCGTATGTCAGCGTATTCGATTTTGTGGCTTGATAACTTCACAAAAAGAATAACAACAAATCTGTGGGTGAAACCGAATTTATTTAAGTTTAACAAGGAAACTATGGAAAATAATTAAGTATAGGTAGTCATTCAAAACTCTGATTTCTATCCCCACTGAGCACTTCCTCTCATGGGGCACTTATATGCACAGTCTAAACTGCAAGAAGTAGGTTTTGAATCATGGGAGACAAATTTTAACGTTATTAGAGCGTCCGGCTGTTATCACTACACTATACTTGTGCCTATATTACAATCGCTGTGTTTTCGAAGAGCTGGAACATCGTTACGGTTATTTCTATCCCTAAAACTACTCGTACTCATCCTTCCACGCTTAATGACTATAGAGGAATCCATATATACTCTTTACGTTGTCGAAAAGTCTGGAACGTATAATGTGTTCGCAAACTAATGATTATCTTACTTCCAGAAATTTGCTTTCCCGATTTCACTCTGGTTTCATGGATGGAAGATTGTGGGCGATTTTTATAGTCTGATTAATTTTCTTACTTTACTTGACTTCTCAAGGGCTTTCGAATCAGTTGACTTTGGCATGTTAATAACGAAACTTATCCGTAGGTTTGATTTTTACGCTCTGCGGTGAGTTTACCATAGTTATCAGATTGTCTCTTGATATTATCAGGGGTTCCACAGGAATCTGTCCTAGGTGCACTTCTTTTCTGTTGCTTCATAAACGATCTGCCTTCTGTAGTAACTCTTAGTTCATTTTCGTACATTCCAATTAGTTATTTTGCTAAGTTAGTTCTTTACTTTGTTACAATATATAGGTCATTATTTTATTGAATACCTGTGCAAACTTAGAAGGGTTACTGCTCTAACTGTATAGTATAATTACCAAAATTTAATTTAATTTAATTGAATTTCTGTAGTATAACAAGACAACTATGTTCAGAGCATCCGTTCCATATGAAATTTCCCCGGGGCTGTGAATTCAATAAGTATGAATGAGAATTACTACTAAAGTTTTGCACTTAGGCTATTTTCAACAAAGTGTCGTTAAGTGTCGTTTTTGGAAATTTTATTTCCTTATACTCTGCCGTTTTGTTTTTATAGTTCATAGCTGCAGAAAGATATTTTTTTTATATCCACGTGATCAAAAAAATTCATTTCGTCAAAAAAATAGAATTAATACGCGAAAAATGTCGAGCTTTGATTTTTTATATCTTTAAAGGCGGATTAACTCGGCCGCAAATATGCTCGCAAAAACTAAAATGGTTGTTCTACGATAAACCACCATTTTTGGCCACTGTAGAATGAGAGCTTCGATGCATCTACCAGGATATCGAGTCAAGTAGTCCTGCATGAACATCAGACCATTAGGGAGATTTGCACTCGGCAAATACTGAACAATTTGGCACAAAATAAAAAAAAATTATAATTCTGAAAATTTCTTTATCTTCCACAAAACTTAAGTGTCAACCTTCCTTTGTATGTATAGTATGTACATACATATGTAAAATAGAGACTTTTCCATAAATGAAAAGGCGAATTGAAGTGAAGAGTCGATTAGACGCTGCTGGCTCAGTGTGGGATAGTGCACAGAAGTACAAATTAGAGTGTCAAGACTCGTATCTCTATCACCGATGACTTTTCAAGCATGAAAAAGTTAATGAAATAGAAAGAAAAAAATTCCATTTCCTTTCCACACAATTCCGAAAAATTATTCAACACCAAAAAAGAGTTCTATTTTATCTTGCAGAACATATGTTGACATATTATGCTTATCGAATACGACAGAGATGATGAGATTTGTCGTCAGTAAAACAAACAAAAAAACAGTTTACAAGAGAAAACTTCCACCCTCCTAGCTCTAGGTCTTCTAGATAAGAGGTGCAAAATAAATTTACAGACTTGATATGATCTTCGTCTGTATGTCTGTCTGAATGTAAAATGTTCCCTTTAGAAAACTTTAGATCCTTTCCCCACAACTTCATTTATAATCGTGTCAAATACCCTTGTACAAGATGTAATAAATTCGGCATTTTGCATCCATTAAAAACCTTTTACGAAAGTACCCCATTGAACTAAAGAAAAAAAAATCTTTAAAATCATTTGCATCCAGTGCAATGTCGACATCCTGAATCTCTAATCTCTCCACTACATACATACATTCATACATTCCAGGCATAGATATATCGCAATCCTCCAGATAGGATATTAATAGTCTTCCACTATACCTCACTTCGAGAAGCTGTCGTTTGCAGCTGTTTTCGCTCTTTCATCCCCAATCAGGACTGTATCAGGATATTGACAGGTCTCAACGCAAAATAATGTAATTGCAAACAATTTCGAATCCCTGGGAGGGTCGAACGGTGATGATATGGGATAGGGAGATACATGCAGTATAGGAGAAGAGCATACATACATAATACCATACATAGCCGGAGCAGATTACAGAGTGTTCTCCCAAGGGCTGAATAGGTTTATTGGAGGATTACTCGCTACTGAATTTTCCCAGTTTTCTGATATATTTATAGGCTTTTATAATGCCATAGGCCTATAGCTTCCGAAAAACAAAGAGAACGAGAGGGGCGACAAACACAGAGATGTATAGCACAATCAATCTAAACGAAACTTCATCGGAAATTTTCAATCATGCCGTAAACAAAATTTCGTACACAAAATCGCCCTGAATTCTGGCGTGCAATAAATTTTGTGTATATTTGATTGGGAGGATGAATGTGAGTTTAGAGGTTTAGACCATTCCATAGACAAATATCTGTCCTTTGAAATTGCAGATGTTTCTGACGTGGACTCTGTGATTCTCTGTTCATCCATTTGGAATACAAAGAGGTTGTGGCGAGATAGGTCCTTTTGCCACATACTTGATTCCATATTAACAAAGAAATTATGTAGAACTGTTGAAATTGTTTTGAGTTTATTAGTATGTCACTAATTGTAGACTCTGGTTACTGGTGATTCTGTCACTTTCTACTACTTATAATAACTTAATTAAATTGTATTCGGGCTTATATTTAACAACAAACAAAATTTAAGTGAGTGAATTGCAGAATTTATTGTGGATCTCAATATATTTCATGTAGAATTCCTTAAGCTGAGCTGATAACCACCACATACAACCCCCCCCCCCCCTCCCTGGAGCTCCTACCTTAGGACTTATAGATATCTTAAGATTTCGCCAATATTTGAGAGCTGTGGTAACAATAACTTTTGAGCCACCCTATGTATTTGGCAAATCTTGGATTTTTAAAGCTTACAAAAGTACTTTTCAAATGGGGTATTACTTATTATTATTCATGCATCTCTCTTGGTTACGCACAACTGTTTTCAAAATTTCAGCTTTTTTTTTAATAATAATTCCATAAATATCGTATAATTTTCGTCTATTTGACCTAATCTTATTGCCCATTATTACAGCCTCTTTGATCAGACTAAAATCCTATTAGGGTATGGGATGATTCTTTTATCAGCTCACCTCAAGGAATCGCATGGTGTACCGAAAGACATCTTGTTGTGAAACACCCTGTATATTAGTTGTGAAACAGTATCAAAGCAATAATATTTTACGAAAAAACTTTACCATGCTTCCGCCTATGCTAACAATTACGACGCGTGGAACAAGGTTAACGGGGAGTCATTATATCACCAAAGGAAAAAAGGATAGGCAACATTCAAAAAGATAGACCGGAATTGGTCATCGATGAAACCTACCAAATTCTAAACTACTGATATTTCTCAGCTTAATAGAAAAGTAAAGTTTGCATTTCCTGAACTTGAACTCTGAAATAAAAGCGCATTGAGTGACAAATTTAAAAAAAAAAACTGAAGAGAAACATTTCATCGTCATAATGAACCGAGAAAATGTTTTTCGAAAATCAAAATTTCTACATTCATAAAAAAAGTGCACCGTTGAGTTAATAAAATAATCAACTACATAGTGAAACTTGAACTTTATCTAAAGCCGATGTTGTACACTCTTACATAATCCTTAAAAGAAAAATGAAAGGAAACATATTTAATCCTCAATCTCGCCGCCACCTATAAAATCAGAATTAGTTTATTAGTAGCCATATTTAGGTCTAAGTCGCAGTTATATGCAAGTACTCAAAACAGATTTTTATTTACCTACAAAGATTTTGAATGAACTTAAATTTGGACCTGATAATTGGTGAAGTTTTAATTGTATGGACCATATATGAACCTGTAGAAAACCGATTACAAGGATGAGAAAAGGAATTAATACTCATAAAAGGCTTATAGCAATACTAACATTTTCTCTCTAACATTTTCAATCAAGATATCTCCTTCAGCTGTAAGAGAAATTATTGAGTAATATGCGAAGATTTTAAAAATGAGTAACATGAATAAAAGTAATAAATTTTCAATTTCCTTGAAAGAATTATTAAATTTTCGTTTACTTCCGAACCAAAAGATAGGAAGAGGTCTCTCTGAAAAAAGAAGAATGAAAGTCGAACAAACTCAACTTAATAAGTAGCAGGCGAATGTTAACCCTATCAAAAGCTTTGCTAGAAATAAATATGCAGAGTGTCTACCTGATCAGAATCCTTTATAACCTTCAGAGAAAAGTTAACAAACGCTCCTATCATCTCACTAGATCGACCTTGTATGAAGCCATATTGGTGAGATGAAATGTATCCTTAACAAAAAATTAAGTTTTATTAGCTGCAATATACTCAAGCAACTAAGGAATTATAGAAAGCTTATAGATTGGACGAAAGTTTGTGACATCATTTTTAGCACCAGATTTATGAATAAGACGCAACAAGGAATCTTACATTGATTAAGAAAAATACCTTAAGAGAGAAACAGATTAAAGATAAGGGTTGAGATAAAGCCGCACAACAGTCAAGGACAAAGGTTTGGCTTAATAGCCTGTAATAATGTCTTGACTAAATTTTGACAAGGAAGCCGGCTGGTAGAATTGACGTAGCCAAATATAAGCTAGAGCGGATGGTGTAGACGATCGGTCTAATCAGAGGACAGTGTAATTTAGCTGAGGTTATCCGAATTCAGCACTTGATGTGATGCGAGTAATTCGTACACTTGAAGTAGTGATTAGCTGGCCAGCTGTAGTCTTCCTAACAGGACCTTGTAGGTCGGGTAATAAGGGGGTTCTGATAACCACAGACTTCTTACTTGTAACTTGAGACTTGACACTAGGTCTATTGCTGTTGATGGTCGAGGGTCAGGGAAACCGATGTAAAGTTTACTGCCACCAGGAGATCAACTGAAATTGGGATGTTAACAAGGGCATCCGTTTCAGTAGAGGTAGGACGCTCGTTCATCCGGGTGGCACAAAGTTCAGGCAGGCACTCTGAAAAGATTTTAAAAATATTGTGAGAAGCTGTCCCAATGGCAGTCCGCTTGTTGTCCTTAAGATGTGGAGCAGGGTAGAGTATACTCCGCTATACCCAATGTTAGCACTGGATTCGCTTGGAGGCGAGATAACGTAAAACGACAGGAGTCGTCTTCTAATAGACTAAAGTGTACGATAGCGATTCCACTGGGCTCAGAAGCATAAATGATTCCAGTTGGTGTCTTCCAGTCTTGAGCGCTGGGCGATGACGGTGGCGCTGTAGCGCAGCTAGGACTGCTTTTGATCCTTAGCTAGCTGCCACCATGGAGAATTTTCCATGTGTTACCTTATCTAGAGCTCGACACGCTGGTGGCAGGTATCTAAGCGGGATTCACTGAAAAGGAACTTTGGGTATCCTGTGAAAAACTTCAATATAGTTAGTAGAAATTTGCCATGAACATGGCCGGTAGACTGCTTGAATAACAAAAACTATTTATTTTATTCTATTTTATATTTTATATTATTTTTATGTATATGTTGATCTGATAAAGACCCATTGACAAGAATCGATCAATCAGACAGCATTCAAGATCCTTCTAAACTTTAATAGGAACAAGCATAATGCCATCATCACTCCATAACCCGGCACTGAAATCACCAAGGACATATATCTGATAATTTTTATGGACCATATAGCCTCCAGATCAAACTAATATTCTAGACATGTTCCTCATAATCTCCACGTGTGAGTTTGGTGGAATGTACAAAACAAAGATGAAAACAGCTACATTTTCGAATAATACACGAACATAAATCTGCTCAATCTCATAAGACAACTAAACCAAGGGTATTTCATGTGATTTAAAAGTTGAGTTTACTCCCAGTAAGACACTTCCATTCCATCATGGCTAAGTCCTGATTCAGCAGCACGATCCTTACAATATACCAAATATGATCGATTGCAAATTTCTGATGAATGAACAATTCAACTATCGCAATTATATCATAAGAATTTTGTGTAGAACTATCATAGCACAAAATGTTTGAGTCACAGAACCACTACCACTACATCAGTCATCATGTTTATTTATATGGAAGCCACAAATTAGGTTATTAGGTTCACTGATTGCAGGGCATTTCAGCTTATTGATAAGTTTACAAATTTACGCACTATTATCCCACATTGCCAGAATCATCGTTTAGGAGGTCAGGAAATATAATCCAATTTGGTTAAACACTTAACACTTAAATGATAATGATCTTATTTTCAGTAGTATTGCTTAGTTCGAAACCAGATAAATATTTGCTCGCTTTTCCACGACTCCCGAATATGTCGCAAATATCATAGAAAGTTTTGCGTAAATATTCCCTAGAATTTCGTAAAAAAAAAATTTGCGAATATCAACAAAAGTTTCACGCGAGTGTCAAGGAAAAATTCTAATGAATATTCTGTAGAATTTTAGTTCAAAAATTTCCTTGTTACATTATTTGCTTTCACGCAATTCTCGAATATCAACAACAGCGAGTCTAACGAATCTAATTAGTAGTTGTAGGTATGAAACTTGGTCTTCGGGTCTTTGATTAAGTCCATTCCCATTATTACGTCAATTGTAAAGTCGCTCGCAGTTTGCTAAAACATCTATTCTCAACATGACTGTATAATGTACATAAATACAGTTATTTGAAAATCAAAGAAACTCATCTTATAATTCCCTGCAATTTTTAATTACGAACAAATTAATCATCACGGTAAATGCTGCCTTGTGTACATATGTTTAGTGATTAAGTCATTAACGGATAAGAACCGTTTCTCTGTACATATGTAGAAGAACAGAACTTCTTAGATATTTAATCTGCTTCTTAATCTGGCAATCAACTTAACAGGCACTTGCCTGCAACCATATGGGAGCTACTTATATAGGTGCTACTACCTTAGGGGAAATATGTATTTAAGCTAATTAAAATTCAGTGTTCTAAGCTCATACATTATTTCCCTCTGGTATAATTGTTGCACTTAGTGAAACCAAATTAGGTGATGAACCCCTTCTGATGATGATAAAGTTAAACCGGTATTGCATTGCAAGTGCTTCCATTTCCAACGAAAAGAAGCTTTCTTGGGCAAAAGTGAAGTTGTTGCAACTTTCTTACCACAAAGTGTGCATTTCCTTTATGCAAACAATAATAATAGCTTCCGGTTGGCAGGTAAGTAACTATAACTAGTTATATTTTGTATATTCTTGGTCTTCATTTCATAAACCATATATGTATGTATTAAGCTATGTATAGGTAATAAAAGTTTGGCATGTCCGAATAGTTCTCTTAGAGTACTTTTCACATAATTTTGAACGTGATCCGAACGGATAAATTAGAATAGAGTTAATTTTGGATAGACTTATACATGCATACACGTATACAAATATACAACTTTAAATATTCCCGTAAATCATAAATGATTGTATGTGTAAATCCATATGTATATGATATGAGGAGAAGAATTATTGTTTTTGTATGCCTTAGAGCAATTTTACGATAAATTTTATACCATCAGCTTTAAGTTTGTAGTTGTGGTTATGGTTTATTTCAGAATTTACAGTGCTTATATTCTTAGCTTTATATGGCATCAACAAATGCACAACTATACAGGAAGTGTAAGAATGAGCGGAAGTGCAAGTTTACTTCATTAGATCAATTTGCAACAGGAATAGATATGTACGTACCGTATGTTTGCTCTTAACGTACTTCTTTTCTTTAAAATTCAACATTGATTCGGTTTTAACTTAAATTCACTACAGAGATTTTGTTATGAACTTACAAGAGCAAGTTATTGGTTTCGGGGTTCAGTAATTAGTTCAGGAACAGATGTTAAACAAAAACCACTCCAAGTGTAATATTTTCATAGATTTTATAGTAAACACTTTCAGAATTTACTTAAGGATACATCGAAATCCCTCTCCCCTCCCTGGAGATACTTCCGAGGCCATAAATGAAGAGAAGTCTTCAGTAATAAATTGTAGCCTAGGGTACCGGCTTAGTCCTATGTTGTTGGTGTATATGCATGTGTGATTTTATGGAAAAATATCTAATGATTAAAGGATTAAAGTTATACCGAAACTAAAAATGGTAATCTGCTGTGGCACAAATGGTCTTTACGTTATAGCATTTTAAGAAAATTTTAGTTGAAACAAAACTCAACGATGATACAAGCCAAAAACTGTCTGCTGAGCTATACGTAGACAGGTCAGAATTGCTGCTCTAACTAGTCTATCAAATAAAATGGTACAAATTCATGGGTGGGGGGGGGAGGTTCTGATCTTTTGTCGTACTTTAATGTCTGAATATACGACAAAATGAAATGAACTCTTCCACTCCTTTTTTTGTTATTATTCAGCTCAGCAAGCGTTTGCATTATACCTTAGAATAATAAAATTATTATATTATATATAATTTTATTATTCTAAGATTATACGTAGAAAGAACTGAAAACGACATTTCACATTACAAATTCAAAAATATTATATCGAATTTAAGCACTTGCATTGCTCTTAGTTGGTGTAGAATATCCGTTTATCAGTGGTGGATGAAAAAGATAAATTTAAAATGATATAGTAAATGTGGAGTATATTTCCAAAGCTTGTTATCTTTAACGAACTTGTTTTTCAGAAAATTACGCTTATAAATTAAAGATACTTCTCCAACGCAGAACTTAATTTCTAGGATTTACTTCCATTTTTACATTATTATTTTAATTTTCCCCGTGCGCCTTCTACTTTAGCTAGAACAAGATTTTAAAAATATTTCATTTTTAAATGATAAGATAACAACTTTTGTTTCTGAATTTAAAACATAAGAAATTTTGGAACTAAAATTGATTTACAACGCTAGTTTTGAAAATATTCATCTAGGAAATAGTAAGTTTAGGAACAAAATTTGCTATTTTAATTTTTAAGATGAAATAATACAGCAAAGTTTTCTTTTCTTTTAGCTAACAGGACTTTATTTATATAAACATAAAATGAAATAAAACATTAACAAAACAACAATTCAACAAAAAAAAAATAATAAAAAACATCAAAACAAATGATTGAAATTCTTTGTAATTAAAAACACAATAGCGAAACTTAGTAGTTGATCTCTCAAATCCTTAAATCAGGACATTCTTCAAGCTCTTCACAACATATTGCTTCATCACTAGAAAGGTATAGGTGCTGCTCGCTTGATAATACGTCTTTGTAGTAACTCAATTCGTCAAGTTCACTGTGTTTCCAGTTTATGCCGAAATGTAGTTTAAGCAACTTGTCGACATCATTTAACTTATCTTTTTTTACGCAGAAATTCTTTTGTGTGCATGAAGGGTTCATTCCATTGCAAGTTTTATTTCTTTTTAAAATCGATTTAAATTGTCCTAAATCAGACTTATAGAAGGCCTCGCCATGAACAAGCATATTTTTATTTCTGGTTTTCTTTAAAATTATTCGTTTGGATTGGGTAAATTTAAAATGCCATTTGCCGGGTGGCTTAAAAAGGTCCTTGCTTAATTGCTTCCAATCAAAAATATGATTATCTTCACCTTGGCGAATGACTGTGCCATATTTCTGATAAATTTTTATGTATTGTTACGTGCAATAGAAAGAGATAACTGGTGACATCTACTGGCAATAAACAACTTCAGGTTCGGAGAGTAAACGACTTCAGGTTCGGAGAATCGATTATGAAATCTACAGGAAAGTTCAGGAACAGAACAAATAGAATAGTCAAGAAGCTTTTGGAATAGAACACTCCAGAATAATCCGGAGAGTTTCTAGGGTATAAATATAACAGTTGTCATCACCAAAAAAGAGTCTTGTTTTAGACGTTGCAGTGTTAACAAGCGAAAGCAATAAAGAAGCGATAGTGTGTAATTAGATTGCGATAATTGAAAGTACAGTGTTAGCGATGATTAGAGTTGAGTTGATTAAATAAATGTTTGTGAACTTTATATGATTTAAGTGTAATAAAGAACTTATATATTAATTATTTAATATTGTGTTTTAAATAACGAACCAAAGGCCACGCTCGCAACAGTATTCTTCCGGATCTACAATAGTGTCAATCTTTTTTATTTCCTTTTCCACACGGCCAAATACCCTGTCGGGCGGTAGAAAGGAATAACTACAACAGGAAAGATGAATCTAAGTTTTTTTATGTTACAAGGAGCTTTTTTGCAGAGCCAGTATGAAGCCATAGCAATCATACTAGAATTTTTATTTTGTCCGGCACAACCATCCGAAACTAAGATAATTTCATCCTTGTCATACATGTCCGTTTGACACAGTTTATTGTACACAGCAGAGCTAATTTCATTAGAGCCCTTTGGATAATCAGACTACTTGTGGAAGGAAGTAAATAAACACATTATCTTTATTTTGACTGCTCTTAGAATTTCCAATGCAAATCGTGAAATTGAATAAGTACAGTTGCTTGAGATAATATGCAGCTTGATCGGGTGTTTTATTTTTTGGCAGTCGTAACATAACATTAGTACGTTAACATTTTCAGATCGAACAATATCATAAAATGACTTAGCTTATAACTTATGCACTTTTTTTTCAGTTATTGCTTCAAGCTTTTCTTTTTCGGTCTTTGCTTGTTTCTTATTTTCATCTAAAAGAATGCATTTAGAGCATACGTCCGTAGCTGGTGACCCAAATCCGATATTATAATTCTCGTTAAAATACTTTCGAAAGTAGGTGTCTTTGACTTTCAAATCCTCTGGAACTGTACTTACAAATTCTTTAAAAATCTTCCTTATGTTCAAGTCGCTAGACACATATTGCCGTTTAGTTTTCCCTCTACAGTAATGATTATCCAAAACATGAATTTTTTCTATGAATTTTTTCATGACTTCCTTTTTTTTGGACAAACTTATATTGAATTCGAGGCCGCCTCTTTTCTCAGACGGAGGTGAGCCACTCTGAAAATTTCGCTTACAAATTCGTAGTACGCGATCTCTGGAGATATCAAGAATTTGTAAAAATGCCTTTTGGCATACCTGAATTTTATATTTTCTTTCGTGTGGATGCAAAACTGCTTTCTTATAGTATTTAAGATTATATTTTCTTCTTGATCCATTGTTCTTTCGTCCTTTAGCTAATTTGGTTGAAATATATTTCAAAATAAAAGCGTCTTGTATAATTTTTATTGGATTTTTATGAAATAAATGACTTAAGTGAAAAATATCCCTTCGAGTTAACTCGCGGCATTTAAAATCTCTTCTTTTAGCGTAGTTCCAAGAAGGAAGTATTGGATCTTTCTTCTTTGAATGTCTAAAACAAAATAAGTTAAGCAAAAGACAAAAGTTAAGGAACAGCTTGATACTACCTCCTCCTTTTCTCGATATTTTTTTTTCCACTTTTCAGGTAAACGATATATAGCAAGTTTTGGAATTAAACTAAAATATATTATGAAGAATGTTTGGCAGATAGCAAGTTTTGGCACTTGGCCGATATGTATCAATTTTTGGAACTAAACAGTGGCTCTACATAACAGCTTTTGAAATTGTATTCGAATCTTAGCACACAATTTCCATGGATTTACTTACTTTTGGAAAATTATGGTTTCATATACTAAAACATTTCAAAGAGATAAACGTAATTCTGTCATAAACTCAGTTTCCTCCAAAAACGTAGATAACAAGTTATGGAAATATTTTCCACAAATATAAAAATACGACAAATTTGTGGTGAAATGTCAAATTATGTGATAACAATATACGCCTAAGCTACGACAAAAGATCAGAATCACCCCCAGGATTACCTCCGAAATAACTTCAATCCTGACTATAAAGAAATATTTAAAATCTTTCAATTACGACATATTTAATTACAAATTAAAAACATACCTTTATTATCTTTCATTTTGACATGTACGTAATTGACATGGTATACCTACTCACATTACCAAGGTATGACTGGTATGAGCCGCGGCGGCCATCTTGAGCATCACGGCATGACACTATTGTACTACGGGACCTCCTGATGGCTTTTTCTAGCCATTATTTATATAATATAATTTTATTATAAATATTGTAATTGTTATTTACTATAATATTACCCGTTTTATTTTTTCAAAGGTGTTACTAAATAATTTATTTTAATAGTTTTCCTGAATTCTTCATATAACTTGCAATACCGTAACGACACAGCTCAAGTGTGAAAATAATTAGTAGGCATACCTTCTTACTCTGTATAGTGAGGGCCATTGAATAAATAGTTGCTATAAAATTACATTAAGTCAAAGCTGACAGATTAGAGTTGTCAGAAATATTGTTTTACCTTCAGCTCCCATAAAAATTTACTATACTTTATGGAAGTAACATTATCTGGGCACGCACACATTGACAGACGAGGTCTGCAAAATATTCAGCTCTCTACAGCTTCTCTTATCGCTCATAAATAAATTACCGCATATGATGTTCTATCTCCCTCACAATTTCTAGAAAAAATCTATGCCGTCATAGTTTCAGCTCTCCATTAGATTAATAAACACGTAAACGCTTTTACTGGGAGAGTTGAAAAGTTGTATGCGTATACACGGCCTTTTTGAAAAAGTTGAAAATTTAAATTAGATAATGGGACAAATAAGGTAACTCCTTTGAAGAGTTGGCATAAAAAATCTCGTTTTTCACTATATTATGTTTGGACACTACCTGAGACCGCATCGACGTCGGCGTAGAAAGCGGAAATTTTGTACATTTCACGTTTTCACATTTTACATTTTCATCAAAATAGCAAATACAGTATTGGACTAAATCAGGCAACCCTTTTCTTGGTGTTGCTATACAAAACTTTAGTTTTTGACTTTGTTTCACTTTTGTTTTTATATAGAGTATAATTTTATTGGTTCGTAGACCAATTATTTCTCTTGTTCATTTTGTTCATCATGTAAAACGATTATTCCCGCTGCCTTCGACTTGTTCCGAATTTGAAACTTTCTAAAAAATTTTTATTTTAATCAAAAAAGCAGTTGGAAAATATAAAAAAAAAAGTTTGGTTTAATTGGCACACTATTATGGTTGACTTTAAAAATTTTAAAATTTACATGACGCTTGTTTAAATACCCCATTCAAGGCAAAACAAATTTACCTTACATATACGATGTAAAAGCGATGTCATTTTGAGTGTATAGTTGTTGTGATGTACATAAAGCTTTTGATTTAAAACTTAATTTAAAGTCGTTCTACAAAAGATTTTTCTGTAACCCCTTTAACCCTTCTATACTTAAATATGGTGGCACAAGTAAGAACCACATGAATCGAATGCCATGCATAAGATGAACATTTCTCATAGCTGACATACAACCTCAAGTTTCCCACCACAAAGCAAAGAAATTCAAAGCATAATTACATAAATAAAACCACAAAATCTTGATGGCTCTACATAAAATTTCAAAGAGCTAGAGAACTGATATCTGTTGTCGAAACTTTTGTCCAACTTTTGTATATAAGTACTTTGCCCAACTCTTCAGAGAACGACAAGACTACAACAGTCAGTAATTCCATGAATCGTCCGTCACTACTATTCACACAAGCATTAAGGTCAGAAGCTCCAAATTCCGATCCTAATAAGGCTGTAACTGTAACTATTTTATATAATTTATGGAATGAATTGTTTCGATTGGAAAGGACCGAATCTCATGAGAAATGATTTGGTGACTTATGTAAGACCTTTTAAGTAACCAAGAAGTAAAGCAAATATTTCGAAAATTCCTTTTGATTTTTAATTATTACGCAGAACCGTTTGTTCGGTTCAATCATTTTTGATTGGTTTGTTCAGATTTTCAAAGAATTTTCTTTATGTTGGTTAATTTGATTTGTGATCAAAGGAAAATGGGTAGAAGTAATTTGAAGTAATTTTTAGTCATTTTCAGAAAAGACTTTTGGTTTATAAGGAATTCATAAGGAACGCCTAAGTTTGTTTTACATCCACATACATACGTATATTGATTTTTCCAATTATATTTTTTTGTTTTGTTGAATTTAATTTTTTGGACTTGTAGAGTTAATTAATTTTTTTTTTTAATATTTAATAAATTCCATTCTATATTTATATTTTAGAGCAGTAGAATTCCTTATTATGGACCGATTATATGCATCTCTTATGGCCAGTTTCACAGTCGAGTTTAAACCAAGGTTTAAACGTAGTTTAAGACAAATTGGGTTTCACAGTGCATTCTGTTAGTAACGTTGGTAGTACTGATTAAATTGTTAACTAAATTAGTTATGCTGCCATTATGAAGAAATTTTTCTATCAATCAATCTGTCAATCGGAAAAAGTTAACAGACCAGTACTAAGTTTGTCATTCCGTTTGTAACACATTAAAAATTGTAAATAAACGACCCATAAGAGCCATGAAATGAAAAGTCATATATATATATGTTAGGGCTCCACGGAAGTAAGAGGATGCATCCTTTCAGGCTTCATTCTGTCCGATACATTTAATTTGTTGATGGTCATAGAAAATCAGATGTAATCGACCCTTCTTCACCCACTTATCCAGAGGTGGGCATCTTGCTCTAAGCTCTATTTATTCCGCATTGCTTTTTCTAGCATGTGGGGTGAATTTTAGGGTGATTTTGACACGCAAGCAACTTTGTATGTCAATGGAAATTCCTACAGCATAGCCTAAGGTAGCTAGATACTTGTGGTTTTTGGCGATTTGTATGCCCTAGATGAAATATACTAAGTTTGTTATTCCGTTTGTAACGCACAGAGATAATGATGGTAGAGCAAAATGGATTGAACACCCACCCACGCATAATATTAAAAGTTATTTTGATTTTTGCATGCCCGTCTGTCCGTCCGTCTGTGCTCACGATAACTCGATGTACTTAGAGAGGAATTAGTAATTAGAAATTTTGCATACGGGGCTCATAAACAAAAAGTAAAATTAAGTTCCAGACAAATCGGGCACCTTCGATTTTGAAGGCCGTGTGTAAAATTTCTAATTTCTAATCTTCGTGAGGTTGTAATACAAAAATTTCATTTTTCACTATAATATTTGGAGACAGCCTGGAAAATGCGTTAACGGAGAGAGCTGCAAATTTGTACATGGCGTTTTCATAAAAATAGTAGATATAATTTCAAAAATGGGCTAATTCGTTTAACCCCTTCTTGGTATTGCCATATAAAAATTTAAGTCTGTTACGTATGCTGTGAAAATGATCAGTTCTAGACGTTTTTATGGTACTGAAAAGTTCTTCATAATATGAAATAGGGTATCCTAAGAATTGGTCTTAGACCTATTTTAGCTTTTATACTTGTTTTTTTTTTATTAATTTTTTTGCATTGCTTTTTTGACCCCGTTAATAAAATCGTTCATTGAAATGTTAAAATTTCCTATTTCAAAGGAGGAAGGAAAACAATAATTTAATTCTACATTTTTTTTCTTTTTCATAAAAAGTATAGCTTTATATTTTTTTCTTGGAATATAAATAATATGTAATAAAAATAGAGTTACACAACATGTTTTCAAACATAAGCCTTTTAATTTTGGAAGCCTTATACTGCAGACCTACGGAACATTAATTGAGAATTACCATGAACTCAATTATCTAAATATAGCAGTTATAGATTAGCAGAATTTTTCCATTCAATTGGGATGTCAGCACAAATTATGTGCTTAATAAATTAATTGTATTAAATTTACTTAAAATTCCGTTTATTGAGATCACATTAATTCTCAGTTATTCTTTCGTCTCTGGAGGATATTAGCCTACTAGGTTAAACCCCTCCCATTCGTGATCTATATATACGGCCTTGAACTCTAGTAAAATAGTAACATAATTATATCACCTTCTGTTAGCACCAAAAGAACTACTAAAATTACAAGAATCAAGAAACAATTAAACTTGATTACTATTCGTTTGAACCTATGATCATTGCCTTCGTCCCTACTAGGGCTTTTACTTTCATCCATCTTAAAAACCAAACTGCTCCAAATTTTGGATAATCAATAAGAAACAATAGAATTCAGAGAGCCAATGCCTGGAATAACCATTTTCAGTTCAACACAAAAATTCTAAAGAACTTCTCTTACCATGAATTCAACAAAGGAGGGTAGAGTTATGGACACAGTTCTTATCAGTTCGTCCGAAGATATCAACACGCAATAGCCGCAATTTCCTAAGGTGGGTACTCTTCAATATACATTAAAAGTTTCTAACACAGACCATTTTCCTTTTTACGTGAAAGTTTAAAAAAATTGTGTGGCATCCCTACAATAGCGTTGTCATATCAAATTTTTTTTTTTTATTATATCTGAAATTTTAATATATAATTACTACATACAAAATTTTAAGTGTCTCTGTTCTGACGAGCGCGAGTTACATATATTAATTCCCATGATTTACCGGAAACTCATAAGAAACCCAAGCCAATGGCTTGGTAAGGTATAAACTCTCAAAAATAACAAGTTCCCACATTTTATGCTGCACCGACAGCATATGATAGCAATAAAAAATATCACACAGCTTGTAAAAACGCTGATGTTTGCAGAAAGTAAAAAGACTAGAAAATGAACTTTTAGCAAGAGAAAATGAGTCTGTGAAAGCTTTACCTGAATGTCGGGACTCTTATAATCAGCACGGCCGTAAAATAAAAACGAATGTAGAAATATTTCTTGAATAAAGTTTAGAATAAAGTGCAAGTTTTTGTTGTGATTTAAAAATCGATTTCTTTCCCCTTTTTTTCTCTCCGGAAAAATTCGAAAATAATTAACTAGCGTGGCAACACTATGTAGAAGTTACCCTATTTTGCCCATTTGCGAACTTTAATTTCCTATAAGAAATCCATTCAAAAAATCTGAACTCTCTTCGATAACGAGTTGACAAAAATTATACAAATGAATATTTAAAGAGACACGTATTTGCTATATGGCAACCCTACATTTGCAATTTAATAAAATACTCGAATTCAAATATTTTATATCCCTACATCCATACCCTGTACACAGTGGTTGGTAGAGAATTTTACGAGATGACAACCAGCCAACTGTAGACATGTATCAGTGACAAAAAGCTGGTATATAATAGAAATCGCTGGTAGGTAATAAATCCTAACGGATTGGAAATTGTAAACGGTTAACTATGTTTTCTTATACTATCTGAAAGGTACATGCAATAATAATTATATAGATTATTGTATGGAGCTTTCCAAAGCATCAAACACTTCTAAGCGACCCCCCCCCCATCCCCCACCACACGTTTAGCTGTTCTTATAAATAGAACTTTTAATTAATTTTTTTTCCTTAAACTATTATATTTTCTTTTTTAGACACACGTTATCAACTCTAGTTTTTCAGTTTTTAACCATATCCAGCAAAAATGGATTTAAAAGCTCATTCACAAAGATTAATTGCCTACCCTTAGGCATTTACTGGCAAATTTTCACTGGATTTAGACAAAGAAATTGGTAAAAAGGCAAAAAGAGATACCACATAAAGGTACAAAGTGTGATACTGACAGGTCCATTTAGGCTAGAAACTTTGTGCTTCTTAAATGTTATATGAAAAACTGGTGCTGATGACATATTTTTTGATAAAAATAGTATTGGAATGAATAACACTGCGATGAAATTCCGAAAATTTTATTTTGTCATTGGAAAGTTCCAATATCTAACAAATCATCATCACACCGCATCTACCTTCCAAATCGTTAGGATATAGATATGCCTCCACCATCCATACAATTTTTTGTTTGTCTCAACGACATCTATCCTGTAGCTCTAAAACGAAATTGCCTGACTTCGCCCATTTTCGAACTTAGATCTACGTACAGTTTTCATAAGATGGCCATGCTCTTGTAGCTCTCTAACTCAACATGCTCTCGACCTATCGTTCGAATGGATAGACAGACAATTCATCATGCACAGGATCCTTCTCCTTAGTTAAAATTAAAAGCAGTCAAAAGATAACAAATTGTAAAGAAAAACTGAAGAATTGAAAAAAAGCATGTAAAAATGTATGATTATGACGTAATGAAATTCAAAAGAAACCGTATAAAATCTTGAAAACTATTTTGCAGTATGTGCATAAAGCATATACCTACATACAAATGAATGAAAAAAAATCTATGCCATAGGCGACCTAAGGAAAAAAATGTACAGCTCTGGAATTAACCAGTAAACGTGCATATATTCTCATACATACCTACATTAGTTTTTCAGAGGTAATGCTATCCTCCAGCAAAATACCATGGCAAGAATTTTCATAAAAGAAAAATCAACGCTAGTAACAAAACTTTTCCTTTGACAAAAACCTGTGTTGTATGCCCTAAAAAAATTTTAGGAATTTCCATTTACGCTACTAGCGTTTAGCAGGATTCTTTTTCGGAATTTACGCTATTTAATTTCAAACTTAAAACTTATAAAGTTTTTTTTTCAGTAGACAGTGTAAGATGCCAAAAATTGGGACAGTCTATGAGATTCATTTAGAACTTATAAAAGTAAAAATAACGTAATAAGAAAAAACTCTAGAGATAAGTTCATTTTCAGTCCCTATCATTTTAGTGCCCTGACATTTGTCTAGCATGCTAGCTCTATCAGACCAAATCTACATTCGTTTTCATATTAGAGACCAAAATCCTTAACATTGCTCCTAATTTCAATATTGAGAGCTCCTAAGAACCAGAGTGTGCGATATTACTGGATCTATTAAATATTTTAGAACGTGGAAACAGACTCCTTCCTTGTCAATAAAGGATAATAATAATGAATAATAATGCCTTTCTCATGAATACTATCCCATTCAACAAACAGAAGCATTCAGAGATGTACGCTGATGGAATAACTTCCAAAAAACTTCTAAGGATAAGAGGAATTAAATTCGCTAATAATTCCAAACGGAAAACCGTTGGAACGTAGAGAAAAAGTTCTTAGCAACCTACAACAACGAGGTAGGCAAATCCAAAACAATGAGTTAAAAGAGCCACTGAAGAAGATTACAGAAGTTTCCAACAGCCTCCTTAACAGACTCTTTAAAGCATTAGAAAAGGACCACGAAAATAAAGTAGGTTAATATGGACCCTACACTCAGTATCGGATCCAGGGGGTCGGCCTGTGAGGTATGTGTATTGGTTTTTTTCAGAATTTGAGTTTAGGACCCCAACTTAGGGTGATCCAAAACCCTCGAAAAATACTCCTCAAGCCACGAAACAGACTCCCCCACTACTACATAAGAGCCCTAACTTAGTCCAAACTCCTAACATTCTAAAATATTTGCAGCATTCTTATGTAAAACCACTGACATATATAATATGGACTAACTAGGTCCATACAAATATACTGCAGAAAGTGGGCTCACTTCTATATAGCGTTCTCTTTCGGTCTAAGCGCCAAGTACCAACTGAGAGAGAACTGTAAACAATAAATAAATAAGAGGCTTCGTCGAAATAAATGTTTTTAAATTAATTATTTGGGTTAATTAGTGATCAAAGGTGTTTTACCAAAGACAATATATTCATAGATACTCAACAGAAATTCGAAAGGTTTTATTAAAATCACTTTTCAACTTGCCGCCAATGAGAAAAGAAAGTTTAGTTTGAATGACTCGTTCAGTTTGGACCCTAAACTACTATTCTATTGAAAAATTATTTTTTGTAAAAGAATTATATTAAAAAATAACACATCATCCACATCGCTTAATGCGAAAACCTTTCTAGTACCTGACTACAGTACGGCGGCGGTGGCTAAACTAAGCGACTTACAGCCCAGGACAAGTGGTGCCCCATTTGATGTTTTTCTTTTCTAAATTTAATTGCAGTGATGACCCCCTCCAAATTTCAATGCTAGACCCGCCCCTGCCTACACTCATAATTCAAAAAGAAACAGTGAGCTATACTTATGTTCACATACTTTCCAGAATCATGCGTCGACCAAAAAGCGGCCAAGATATATTATGATTTTCTTAACATGGATCCTATAATATCTGGAAAACAAACTTTCAGGACGCATCTTACTGCTGAAAAAATTAAATGGGCCATAAGTAGATATAATCCTTATAAGACACCGTTGGGGAGATGGCCACCATCCGGTTCCTCTAAAAGAAGGACTAACTAAACAAATTATAAGCTAGCATATATTCATCAAACATGGATGGATAGAGGCCAAGTTACAAAATCGCATAGTCTAAATATTATCGCCCGATAGCCCGGATATTATTTCTTCTGAAAACCATTAAAAAGATACTACTATTTCACCGTTATCATTATGCAAACCAGTCAGACGTTAGCTCTGGGCTGCTAGAAATCAAAAATAAAAATTAATTTTAAGTTGAGAATTAGGTATAGGTTCAACGTAATGAAAGTCCAAGTATCTCTTTTGCTAAGAAAATTTAATTTGCTATGCCTTTAAAAATCAGCGCCGTTTCTTTGAGAATCTATTATTCATCCTTAAAATATATACAGCTGACTAGGAGCATCTGAAGGGGTTTACTTCTCGATCCAAATTTTCTTGCCAGGAATACTTACCTGCAATCGAAAACTGTACTACAATTCAGACACCATAGCACCGCATACCATCCTAGCCAAAGGATTGTTGTTTTCCAGTCTAAATACGAAAACAATAACTCACTCCTTCATACCAACGTCATCACGAACGCATTAGACAAACAGCAAAACAAATACGATTGACCTCCAACTGAATAGCCTGATGAGAGCATAGCGCATCATGTCTAGCTGGGACAGGACTACGAAACTATCCATAAATATCTATAAACATATATATAAAATTGCTTCAAGGTATGCGTATGCTCTCCACCACTATTGCATTGCAGTTGAAATTTGACCTCTGATTATACTTCGGAAAGTAAATAAATACCATTGACGAGATTTTACAACCGTAGGCTCTTAGGGATTAATTTTCTAGATCAGCATCCGACGGCGCTATTGGAGCAAGCACGTCATCATTTGTCGTAGTGCATTTCAAAATAACGTTAATTACTAAAATGCAGTAATGAAATCATATGCAGCTCTTGCATAAGTGATGCATATTATGCACAATCAAGGAGCATACCTCGGACAAATACAAATACACAAATATATTATGTATCTACCTATATACCTATATACAAATGAATGCCACCAATAAAAATGTAAATTTAAGTGGATCTGAAGGCCATGAAAATGCAAAAAATAAAACAGCTCCTACTTTTCCGAGGTCTCTTTCTGTGTGAGTTTAGTTTTAAAGGACTTTCGGGTCGATGTACTTGGTCTGAACCACTTGAATGATCTGAAGTAATGTCGAGATATGCACATTGCAGCCGAATTAGAGTCATCTGAAAAGCAGCAAAAGACCTTTCCAAGTTGGAAAAAGTGATAGAAGGAGTTGGGAGCGGGGGGTATATAATACAAAACAAATCAGACCCAAGAGAATCAAGTAGAGGATGCTTTTCGGAGGTTATAATCGGTTCATAAATCAACTACGATAGACAGCAATTTATTGCTTTTGGCTCCAGCTTCTGATGAGTATTTTACACTGAAAGGCTCTTCTCTTTACACAGAGTTTTACAGAAGTGAACCGAATAATTTTATGCATGGAGTGAATTTTAAAATTAAAATTAGTTTTTTTGATGTCTCAACTTGTAAGATGATAGTTTCGAGAAAAAAAAACAGAGCTTCCCGTGTCTAGCTGGTCCACGTGATCCAGATCGTTTCGACGTTTTGACGTTGTTTACAACAAACGAATGCTGCATATAGTTATACCCGTGAATACCCACATTTCTGTTCACTTGATATCTGCATAAGTCAAAACTTAATATTGATGTCGACACAAACAAGCCCATTTCAATATTTCCTTGAAATGGTGGTTATTTAACTGCACTGTGGTAGGGTACATAAGGCTGTACAGAAGGACATCAAGTTTAAGTAAGATTATTTCCTGTCTTAGTCAATTTAGTGCGGTATTCACCATAGCATTTTTACAGTGTTTCTTGTAAATTAAAGATCTACCAAATGGCCTAGGTATTTTAGAAATGTTGAATATCGAAGGTCGATATTATTGAAGGTAACTTCTAAATGCAAGGAAACATTCATGTCTAAAGTAGATTTCCATAGTCCTGAGTGCATGTGTCAATATAATTTGGTCGGTAATCATCTGATGATATTACGAAGCTTTCGCTAAATCTTTAACAAATTAAAGTTTTCTGGATTATATAAGTAGTTGGCGTATCATATAAGTTGAAGAGTAGCGCAGTTAGCTGTGAACCCTAAGGTAAGCCATTATTTTATTACCTAATATCACTCATAGATCCATTTATGCAGACTTGGTTGGTGATTGGTTGGTAATTGGTTGGTATATAAGTGATTTGACTGCTTATTACACCAACGTGTTGCATAATTTTATTTTTATATTAATCCAGTACGCCAGGCAACATCAAAGGTTTTCTTTAATTTCTTTCCAAAGTTGACCACAATGTGACTTTTTAGAAATGGAACTTTTTGAGTATAGTTTCGATCATATTGGAATTTAATCTGCTTGATAGACTCTACTCTATCTAAGGCACTTTCGAAAGATAATGCATTCGAAACTCTTATAACAAATGGCGAGCTTTCCAAGTTCAAAGCTTGATTTTTGCAATGGTAGCATCCAATTCAGGGCAAGTAACTTCACTGACGATATAAACGTGAGGAACGCTCTTTTCTAACTATCATTACGTGCTTTTTGTAGCTCATTGTCATAAAGGTTTCAACAATATGATTTCCTATGGGATCAAGGTTTATTTTAATCTGGTTAGCTGTTGTATGTAGTTAAATCTAATCCTTAAGACTGCTGCAAGAATGGGTCTATTGTCCATAGCTATAGTGAATTTTGAAAATATCTTTATTTGTTGCATTTGTTAACAGTTTCGATATTTTCGTCCAAATGGCTGTTTCTTGGCCTTCCAGGACTTTGTCTATGTACATTACAAAACATTCTACGAATATCACGTTGCCACCAATGAATTATGAAGTAAATTTATAGTTACGTTCTTGAGGCGTATATCTCTTCATTATATACTAATATAAATTTTCCATCTGTCAACTAAAACCATCAAATTTCCACTAATATACTCGCCATTTGCAATTATTCCAATAAGGTGCTACATTTTGTACCATCTGTTGTATACATAATGAACATTTGGGTTATTCCACGCAAAATCTTCCAAAATTGTTATATTTTTCGGTTCGACTAACACGGACTCTTTTTTATACCCTATAGATGAAATCTATAGCGTATACTAAGTTTGTCGTTCCGTTTGTAATGCACAGATATAATGATGGTAGAGCAAAATGGATTGGACACCCACGCATAATGTTAAAAGTTATTTTGATTTTTGCTTGTCTGTCCTTTCGTCTGCCAGTCCGTCTGTCCGTCTGTCTATCCGTCCGTCTGTCTGTCCTTCCGTCCGTGCGTCTATTGTCCGTCCGTCCGTCTGTCCGTCCATCCGTCTGTCCGTCCATTTGTCAATGAGACAAATCGGGCAACTCCTTCGTGGGGCTGCCATACAAAAATGTCCACTATATATTTGGACACTGCCTGAGGACGCAACAACATAGAGAGCTGAAATTCGGTACATGGTGTTTTTATAGCAATAGCAAAACAAAATTCAAAAATTCAAAAATGGACTAAATCTGGCAACCCCTTCTTGGTCTTGCTATATAAAAATTTAAGCTTTTTACGTATACCTACTGTGACAACGATCATTTCTAGACATTTTTATTGTACTAAAAGCTTGTTTAGAATATGAAATCCTATAAAATTGGTTATAATTATTTTTTCTGTCCGACGAACCGTTCTAGAAATATATGCGAAAAACCACTTCAAAATAAAAATTGCACAAATGAGTGACCATACGAAATTTCATACGCGCATTCATCTAAGGTTACTTAACATGTTTGAAGCTCTTACAGAGTATTTGTTTTATTTATATTGTATTTATATATGTACATATATATCCAGCGTCTCCTCTCCCGCACTTCGCGAGGTAAGCGAATTCAAAGCTTCGTGAAGTGTCGTTATATGGGTTACCTTTTAAGGTCTATAACTCTGGACGTAAATAACCAAATTTAATGACTTTGGCATCAATTTAAAAGGGATGAACTTACAAGGGCAATATGACTGTAATTATTAAAAAACAAGAATACTTACAAAAAAATGGAATCTATGATAAGTGACGAAAACACTTACACACTCCTAAAAAATAACTCAACCACATTATACCAAAAAAGAAACAATAAATTAGTTCTTACCATGGCTAAAAAACACTACATCAGCAAAATGCAAAAGAAGAATCTCTCCATTGATACAGCCACATGCCCCCGTCTATACGGTCTCCCAAAAATCCAGAAAGACGATGTACCCATGAGACCAGTAATCACAACAATCAATAACCCCAGCTATAATCTCTCAAAATATATATGTACCTACTACACTACAGCAAATAAATCACAGTATACACAATATAAAATATACAGACGAATTAAAAGTTTTTCTAAATGGGTTAACCCTTAAACCCAACGATCATATCCTCTCATTAGATGTGGAATCTCTTTATACAAATGTTGACACAGAAGTATTATTAAAGGTATTGGACGATCAATGGCACATAATAGAAGAATTTACACCAATACACATAGCTCTTTTCCAGGAAATAATTAAATTCTATGTTATAGAATAAAAAATAGTATATACAGACAAAAATATGGACTTGCTATGGATAATCCCCTCTCTGGCGTTATAGCTGAAATGGCACTCGACTATGTAATGGAAGAAGCACTTAAGAAATCCGACATAAAACCAATATTTATACAAAATTACGTAGATGATATTATCTGTGTAATACCAGAAGGCTCCGAAATAGGACTCGCACAAACATTCAATAACATTCACAATAGATTCACAATTTACCATTGAAAAGAGAATAACAGAAAATCTCATTCTTAAACATCTGCTTAATTAGAACAAATAACAACATAATAGTAACCGACTGCTACTGTAACCACCCATAACAAACAAAAATTAACACAGCTCAATCATTCATCAATAAAATATTTAAAATTAATAATAGGCAATTTACACAGAAAAATAGAAAAATTCCAACAGACATTCTGACAAAAACAACTATCCAACCCACACAATAGATAAATTAATTAGGAAAGCAACAAGGAGTACTCATTATTACAACATTCAACATAATAGAATGAACAACAACATAATAACATTAGACAACACTACCCCAATATACAGATCCATCCCATGCATACACCCATTATCCCTAAAAATCGCCAAGTTAATCCAAAATAATAATAATAATGAAATAAATAAGGCATTCAAACCAATAACACAACTCAATAGATGCCATACCAAAGGACCCCATACCTACACAAGAAGCCAATAGTGTTGTTTAGAAAGTACCATGCAACATATATAGCACAAACGTCCAAAAAACTCAAAACCAGACTATCCCAACATAAGACATACATAGCCAAAAAAACACCACGATCAGCATTAACCTCCCACACAATACAAATTGGACATAAATACGCATTTGATAATGCGACAATTATAAACACAGAGAAAATAAAACGCGAATTTAAGGAAGCATGCCACATCTACGTGAAAAAAAGGATTCTAACCAACTTAATGCCTTAAACACACAGCACTCTTAATGAAGAAATAACTAACGACTCATTAGTCTATAATGATTCATTATAAACTGCGGACACACAGCCATTTCTTTAATTAAGTTCTGCTGTCAAACTGGCTTTGATGAACTTATCACATTAAAGAAGCAATATGGATCGAATTAACGTGATAAACTTTGTTTTCATTTATTTTATTTTCAATTTAACAACTTCCAAATGAGAAACACATTTTATTTAAAAAAAATATTAATAATATAATTTGTTATTTGCATTTCTTTACATTTCTTCTTCTTATTTTTCAAATCGGCAGATGCACAGCGGAGCTCCAGATTTACATTATATTCCAAATCTAGCACATTTTTCCTCATTATAGTTATAATGAAGGAGGAAAACACTTCATTAGTGTACTTCATTATCATCTGATTTTCGAGCTATAATGACGTATACTATGTAACACACGGCATTTTAATGAATGGTTAGTACAAATGATTCATTAGTTCGTGCTGTGTGTCTAGGGTATAAGACAAGAAACGGATCTAATTAATAAAGACTACCAACATGTACTAAGGAAACAGAAAATTAACATCATAACATGACAAACAGCTCCACACGTTATTCATCCCTGGTCCTTTAAAGTCTACGCTAGTCGAGATTTTTATAAATTTTTAGTTCTACTTTTACTTTTATTGATTAACTTATCATATGTTCAGTTAACGTTTTTAATATATTTTTAATGTACATTTATGTAATATTTTTTAATATTTTTAACGAATCTTATATCAGAAACAAAGGTAAAGGAAAGCATTCTTATTTATTTATACAGCTTTGACACAAATTTATATTTTAATGTATGAGCTCCTGAAGAAGGTTACTAATCAAGGCCCGAAACGCCGAGGAAATAAACAATAATAAAATCAATATCGGAGTTTCCCTTACAAAAATCAAGCAAAATATTGCATAATAAACCCGATCATAAACACAATCAGCTGTAAGTAGTTTCGAAAATCAGCTGTAAAACATCTAAGGAAAAAAAATTCACCGAAACAATTATTTCAGGAATAAGAGTTGAGTCCTTTATACTTGGATATCCTGCAAGACGTATCTTTAATTTGTGTACTTATTGTTCTCAAAGTATAAAAGTGGTACGGCGAATACTGTAAGAGGGAAAATTATGAGTGCAAGCACAAGCCAAGCACAAGATATATCCTATGATGCAAAGCACAGCATGGAAAGAAGAGGATAGGGAAAGGACTAGGGGACATGAAGAAAGTGACCGAGGTGCTGATGTATATCACTCTTGAATCTTCGCAGATTTTAAGCCCGAGAAAAAGAGAAGATGGTAGCCGGTTTCACATTCGCACAGTTCGGAATAAGAAAGGATTACGAAATTTTACTGAACGGCCGAAAATATTTTGAAGGGTTAAAACATGTGCGCTGCTTGCAGCATGATAATTTCTTGCAGGAATATACATTGCCTGCAAGAATTAATCTCCAAACCCATTCTAGGTCTGATATAGGACTTGTGGAGGAGCAGTAAATTTGACGGGTAGAAATATTTCAAAGTACCGATCACCTTGGAACCCAACCATCTCCGATTTGTATGAAATATGAAATAAGCTCACCCATATTTTTTTATTTTCCCTTGCCATATCCGAAGCCCCATCCCCCACAAGAGGTGTTAGAGATATCGCCGAGTCCTTTATCCTGGAACATCCTGCAAGACTATCTTTGATTTATTTATATTTTGCATAATTACTTCATTTGTGTACTTATCGTTCCCAAAGTATAAAATTGGTATCGTGGTTAATGTATAAAAGGGAAAATTTTGAGTGCGAGTATGTATCGACAGCTATTCCACAGGAAAACAACCCCTTTGGACTGATTTTGGATCAGACTGTTTCCGATTTGGATAAAACTTTCAAAGGGATCGCTTTCGTGTGGAATGACTACGGCGCATTTTAAAAAAAGATTTACTGTTATTCCCATATAAGGTGCAATTGGTGCAAGAATTGAAACCCGCAGATCATCGGCAACGTCTAAATTTTGCAGTTAAATTTCAACAGTTGGCCAGAAATGAAATCAACTTTATTGAAAATCTGATTATGAGTGATGAAGCTCATTTTCATCTGAATGGCTTTGTTAATAAGCAGAACTGTAGGTTCTGGGGTTCTGAAAATCCAAGAGCCATTCATCAACGCCAATTGCACCCCATTAGGTGTACAGTATGGTGTGGCATTACATCTGAAAATATCATTGGGCCTTACTTCTTCGAAAATGAAGATGGAAGTGCTGTAACCGTAAATGGAGAGCGGTATCGGTTTATGATAGAAAATTTTTTTTATGTCCTGCTCTTGAAAACAGACCTGAGATGTGGTTTCAGCAGGATGGAGCCACTGCCCACACTGCCCGAGACACAATGGCACTTTTAAGGCAAATTTTTGGACAGCGAATAATTTCAAGAAATTCGGAAATTAATTGTCAGCGCGTTCGCCAGATTTGTCAGCACCCGACTATTTTCTTTGGGGTTATTTGAAGGAGCGAGTATATGTGAACAAGCCCGAGACAATCCTTGAACTCAAGGCCAACATTGTTGCAGAAATTCGAGCGCTACAGCCACAAATGTTGAAAGATGTTATGGAAAATGCTCTAAAAAGAGCCCATCATTGCGGAGCTAATAACGGCGGTCATTTAAGTGACATTATTTTCCATACTTAGCGTAAAAAAATGTCCATTTTGTATATTTTATAATATAAAAAAAAAAAATAAAAAAAATATATAAACGAAAAAGTTATTAAATTTTTAAACCCCATGGTGACTTTTGGCCCACCCTGTAGATCACAGGTAACTTTTTATTAACCTCAATCTTCTGAAACTTCGTTTACATTAAGCTATCATCATTGGCAATTTTACAAAAACTCTGACGATTTCGACATTTAAGTAGAATTCTTGGAGGCTTAAATTGTGAATCGATTGAAGTAAATTCAAAACCGGCTTTTCTCAGATTATCGGCGTACATTTTGCTAAGAAAATCGCCAGAAAGGAATCCGAAATCTTCTGAAACTTGTTCCAGCATTTCGTACCTCCTCGTCAGTTAGAATAAAAAAACATCAATCGATTCAAAATTAATGTACGAAGTTTGTTTTGTGGCATCACTATCATTTTGTGATTCAAAAAGTTCGAGTCGCTTCTTTTTCCTCGCTTTTTTAACATTTGCTGGTATAACCATACCATCAGAAAATTTTGCAGCACTGGCAAAAATTTCTTCCATGTCAGCATCACGAACCAACCTCATCCTTGTTAAGCAGGTAAATTCAAATCAAGAATAAAAAAATTATTTAAGAGTTAAAATTAAAAAATAATTTATATTTGTCAAAGGCAAATGTTGTTAATATTATTTTTTCACCGGGCGGCGCCCCTCGAGCTCAACGTCTACCTCATTGCCTTACTCTTGTTACAGCTGTGTAAGTAAAACTGTTGGTCTCTCGGATATTGATTCCACAGAGAAACCCTGTTTTAGTTTTAATTTTAAGTGTAAAAGGGCTAACTGCTCATACACAAATTCTGTGCATACATATAAATTTCTTCTTTCTTTCTTCTGATATAGCTTGGGATGTAATATTCATAGAAAACGGTGTCTTGCTCTCCTTGTGCTTGGTTCAGTAGGCAATCAGCCTAACACTTTGGATTATTTGCCTCTTATAAAAAAGACATTTCTGAAGACCCGGGGGCTAGTTTGTCATTATTTGCCCGGGCCGATTTGAAGACCCAGTCTGGCCCTGCTCACACTCAAAATGTTCCCTCTTATACATTAATCATAAAAGCACTTGTATACTTTGAGAACAATAAGTACACAAATGAAGAAATTATACAAAAAAAAAATTAAAAAAAAAATCATAGTTACGTCAAGGATAAAGGACTTCCAACTCTTATTACTGAATAAACAAATTTTGGTAAAAAAAAAATTTTTTCTCCTGTTCATTCCATTTAAAATGATATCAAATTCATTAAATTCGATTAGTTCGGTACTTCCGAAGTTGTAGACCTTAAATGGTAACCCCACAGCTGCAGGAGACATTGAAAATCTGAATATTACAAATACTCTATAAGACCTTCAAACAAGAAAGTGCTGGACAATTTTACATGGAATTAACTCTATTATAAAATTTCATATGGATTTTTCCTTTTTTATGTATGTACATACATTGAAGAACATTTTTTTTGTTCGCCGCCATTTCAACTGATGCATGTAGTTTTTACTCTTAAATGAATACGGCATAATTAAAAAATATATCAGCTGTAAAATCAATATGGACACACTTGAAATTAACTGATTCAGCAGAATTTATAAAACAGAACAACAACAAAACATCGACATAAAGTCAGAAAATGTCCAAACAAAAGTACGCTTCCACCATGCATACATATACATATATACTCACATATGCATCTACTTCTGTTTATATCGTTTTCCACCATTTTTAATTTATGCTTCGAAACGCTCGATCTGGATTGTCAATACAATTATCTGATTTATATTTGAAAAATCTTTCGAATTGGACGTTATACATATGCGTATTATATGTAGATACCTTTCTACGTAAACCTACCAGTAATTTTTGTGCTTTATTTATATTTTGTTGTGTTTTTTTTCGTCGCATTCTGAAGACCGGATATGTACACGAATTCACATTAATTTGCACCATTTGTACTTAATGAATTACGACAGCTTTAACATAAAACAATAATGTCGAGAACATAAATTATAGCAATTGCACGTATCGATGAATTGCGTTTGCAAATTGCAGTTACTAAATTCGACAGCGTAAATAACATTAACAGCGTTTTTATGCAGGCAATGGCCATAGTGGCCAGTATAGCCCCAATATCCAAGTCTGAGTTAGTATATGTTTTATGGCTCTTGATTTTGCTGTTCAACAGCAATTTCTATCACTATTCGATGGCGTTTTAATGGATGCGAGGAAAGTGTAAAAAGTCGAACTGAATAAATATAAATTCCGAAATTTATGGTTGCATTGAAACATACTGGATTTAGGTGGTACAGTCAAGTGGATACAGTTTTGTTTGTAAAATAGACTGTAGGTTGAATAGAGAGAGAATGTTGAAGTGTTGTTTTGTATATGAATGCTATTTTTTTAAAGTTGTTTTATTGATTTATAGTCAATATTACTTAAAAGATTACAAACAAAATAAAGTTGAAGCGTTATCAAATCCTTGAATACCACATCCTGGCTCCTACTTTAAATCAATGTTATACTAAAATAAATGAAACTGCTTGAAAAATAGCTCACGTTCTGCCTATTCCCTCAAATTATCGATCAATTGCAATCACTTCGATTCTTTCAAAGGTTTTTAAATCTATCATTAACTCCAAATTAATGAAATATCTAGAAACTATCATCACCGATCGCCAAAATGGCTTCCGGACTGGACGTGGACGCTCATCTAGAGACTTGCTGAATTTTCTTAAGGAACGTTGCAACTGTAGTCTTCACAATTTTCATGAGTCCAAAATCGTTGCCCTGGATATATCTAAGGCCTGTGATAGAGTCCTGCATCCAGCCCTTTTAGCTAAACTTAAAGCAATTGCTCTCTCCCCTCTTCTTCTATTATGGATTGAAAGTTTCATATGTAGTCCCCAAATACGTATTGTATTAAATGGCGTTACATCTGTGCCTCATCCCATAAATGCCGGTGTGCCTCCGGGCTCTGTATTTCTTCAACTTTCTTTTTAATTTTCATTAATGGACTGGTTTCCCCTTAATTTCAGTCCTATCCAAAGTTTCGCTGATGACAGCACCTTTGATTTTGCTTATTCCTTTGACGCTCTTGCGGACTCCAGTGTGAATGCTGCATGTGTTAAACGAGATTTCATGATTAGTTCATTGAATAACGATCTAGAAAATATGCTCACTTGGAGCAAAGCGAATCGCGTCGAATTCAATGCATCTAAGTCCCAAAGCTGTCTCATCTCATTAAAATGAGATCATAATTTATCCACTCCCGTTTCTTTTGTTGGAGCACTGATCTACGATCCACTGTCTTTATGCATTCTTAGCAATAATATTTCCGGTAAGTTAAGCTGGTCAGATCAAATTTTCTCTGTTACCAGAGAAGTAGAAATATCTAGCGCTCTTCTACAAGTCCTACATTAGATCTGGAATGGAATACAATTCTCATATCTCGACTGATGCTGGTCGCATGGCCTTAGCTTCATTTAATAATGTCCAGAAAAGAGCATTCAACCTCATTGGCGATGTGGTAATAACTTGTCATATCGACACGCTCGCGCACCGGCGCAATGTTGGATGTCTTTTGTTCTTTTATCGGTACAGGCATGGTGAATGTTCTGAAGAAATATCTAGTCTGATTCCTTGTACGCAATACTCGTACAGTACGTACAGTAAAATTCCGCTGTATTTTTTTATTCCGAACTGTGCGAATGTGGAGCAGTCTACCATCTTCTGTCTTTCGTTCGGCATACAACCGGCGGAAGTTTAAGGGCGACATACATCGGTACCTCCGCGACTACTCTAATATCCCCTAATTCTTTCTCTATCTCCTTCCTGCCCTGCTGGGCTTTGCATCATAGCGTATCCCCTGAGCTTGGCTTAATAATATATAAAAAAATTAATAAAATAAATAAGTAAATAAAGTTAATAAATCATAAGTATGTATGTATATATGAACTAATAATTAGCAATGGTACCTAATAGTTACTAGAAGTTTGGAAACCTATAACTAAATTTAAAACTACAATAATAATTGAAAACATAAAAAAATCATCAAATGAGGTAAATATTAACATACAAATTTATAATATATAACAAATTAGAAATTAAATATTCGAATATTTAACGTCTATTTATTATAGTATAGCCCAGTTCAGTTCAGCGCCCAAGTAACAATTTTAGTTTTAATATAGCCTACATCACGTTGTCTATACTATTTTATAAAACTTGTAATAAAGCTATATAGTCAAGCCAACAATAATTTGACCATAAAAAACCTCTTATAAAACTAAAAGGGCCCACGCTACAATATGCTGTGAGGGCCTATTTTTAAAACTATATAACGACTTATTGGTCTTATCTGGATTACTCCTTGCGATGATTTGCAGTCCTCTATAAAACCATTCATAAAACTAAAAGCGTAATTTGAACTCATGAACCTATTCGCATAACGTTATCAAAACCATCATAAAACTACTCCTCAATCCTTTTTTTAAGATAAAAAGGCATTGGAAATAAAGGGTTTTCCAATAAGAGGTGTTATTTTAATTAGCCCGCTATTTCGGTAGATGTCACTTTTCGAGCTGTCATTTTTTGACATTTGACAAGTAGAAACTACGCCATTAATAAAAATGGAACGATACACGACTCAACAATCCATTGAAATTATTAAAATTCACTATAAAATTGGTGAAAATGTGGCAGATACGGTTCGTAAAACTCAACATTTTTGGGTCGTCGTGAAGCACCTTGTCGGACCGCAATACATAAATTGGTAGAAAAATTCGAGCTGTCGGGACAAGTTAGTGATGTGAAGAATAAAACCCGTGCACGTCGCTCAAGAACAGCCGAGAATATTGCTGCTGTAGCCGAAAGTGTTGAAGAAAACCCAGGTTTGTCCATTCCTCGTCGTTCTTTGGAATCACGCATTCCACAAACGTCATTACACCGTATTTTGCATAAAGATTTGGGTCTTAAGGCTTATAAAGTTCAGTTAACACAAGAACTCAAGCCGGCCGATCATCAACTTGCTGATTGGGTCCTTGAAATGCATGAAAATGATCCGGAATTTCATCGAAAATTCATCTTGAGTGATGAGGCCCATTTCCACCTCGATGGCTTCGTCAACAAGCAAAATTATCGCATCTGGGGCTCAGAAAACCCAAGAGTTATTGTTGAAAAGCCTCTCTATCCTCAACGTGTGACTGTTTGGTGCGGTTTATGGTACCGCGGGGTCATTGGACCTTACTTTTTCGAAAATGAGGCTGGAGCAACAGTTACGGTGAATGGATTGCGCTATCGACAGATGATAATGATTTTTTATGGCCGGAATTGGATAATATTGATCTGGACAATGTTTACTTTCAACAAAACGGCGCTACGTGCCATACAAGCAACGAAACCATTGATCTTTTACGGGAAAAGTTTCTAGACCGTGTTATCTCTCGAAGAGGTGATCACAATTGGCCACCGAGATCTTGTGACTTAACACCTTGCGGCTTCTTCCTTTGGAGCCACGTGAAAGAGAAGGTCTACGCCAACAGCCCAGCGTCGATTCATGACCTCAAAGATCGAATTCGTGAGGCCATCGAGGACATAGGGCAGCCACTTCGCGATTTGGTTATGGAAAATTTCATGAAAAGGATATGGTCCTGTAGGCGTGGTCGTGATGGTTATTTGGCTGATATTATTTTCCATTATTAACGGCATACCTTTCTCTTTATAATGAAATAAAGATCCGATCATTTATCTCAAAAAGTGACATTTTTCTTTGAATATCAAAATAACACCACTTATTGGAAAACCCTTTACTATTTCAGGAAACCTTTTAGACTTGAAACTTCAAAATAAAAGTGATTAAATTCATAATAATAATAAGAGAAGCAAATAGATTTATATGTTCCACTTTATAATAATTTAATATTGTTGCGAGCGTGGCCTTTGGTTCGTTATTTAAAACACAAGTTCTTTATTTCACTCTAATCATATAAAATTCACAATCACATCTCAACATCTCAACTTTATTTATCGCTAATACTGTACTTTCAATTATCGCAATCCAATTGCAACACTTCCGCCTGTTTATTACTTTCACTTCTTAACACTGCAACGTCTAAGACAAGACTCTTTTTCTGAAGATGACAACTGTTATATTTATACCCTAGAAACTCTCCGGATTATTCTGGAGTGTTCTATTCCAAAAGCTTCTCGACTATTCTATTTCTGAATATTCCTGTAGATTCCATAATCGATTCTGCGAACCTGAAGTCGTTTACTCTCCATTGCCAGTAGATGTCACCAGTTGTCTCTTTCTATTGCACGTAACAATATGTTGAAATGTAATTCAATCTTATTTTAAGTGCAGTTTAACAGTTTAATGTAGCAAATCTTACGGCGATTGAAAATTTACTGATTATATCACATAGGATAGCTGAAAAAATAAGAACGCACCTCAGAAATAATTAAAATTAGGAAAAGTTTAGAAATAATTTTAAAATATTTTTTTTTTTATTTACACTATATTTAATTTTGTTATTATTTTAAGTACGTTCGGAATTGAAAAAAAAAGTTTGAAAATGATATCCCTTAGTTCTGAAACGGCTTAAATTCCTGAAAATAATTAATTTAAAAATAATGCATTTTAAGCATAAAATGGTGATTTCACATTAAAGCCTATTTGCTACTTGTACAGCCGTAATAAAACCGTTTGATCTTAGAATGGCTGCGATTAAAACAATTCATTCTATTGTCAATCCATTTGGTTTTAAGTAAAACCTTTCTGAGTACTCCTATGAGTGATATAATGCCATTTGCCATTAAATAAAACGATTTAGTTTTGTATAAACGCATTATAAGGCTTAGCGTACCTATGATACTTGTATGTTTGTATATATCGAACATAAATCTTGCTTCTGACCTCTACCATGTTTTTATACTATTTACAAGGCTAATAGTACCTACATATATGCATTGTTCGTACGAAGCATTTTTTACTAATTTGAATTCATACATTTCGGAGAATTTTTAAATTTTTAATTTATAAAATCAAAATAAATTTGTTTGAATTTAATTTAGTTGTTAATAAAACTGTTCGCTCTTTTTCAAATCTATTTGATCTCAGTTAAAACCGTTCTAAGTATATTGAGACTCAAATAATGTTACTTGCTCTTGCACAAATCTATTTAGTTTTATATGATTTTGTGAAAGAATTCTGAAATGCATTCTTAAAACCTCTTTTTATAATAGTTTTATGATAGACTCCTACATAGCCTAGTAGCTCTCTGGACCAAATTGTCCCTTAAATTTGACTTAAAATAGCCGCCCGTGCTTGCTACTATAACGTTCATGAGTCTTATTCTTAAGTTTTATCAAAGCTTATTACAATAGTCTTGGTGCATGCTATAAAACCTTAATAAAATCAAGTAGTATTCAATTCCTATTTTGGTGCTTAATGGTTTTATCCTAGTTGAATTGATGACATCCATAAAACTTCTATAAGTACAAATGGACAATGCTAAATAATTTTATTACTACTCTCCAGGAGGTTTTTAAATATCACAATAAAATCAATTGTTCTAGAAGACCAATTGGCATGACTTACAATCACCATAAAACTATTTAGCAACTTCAAAATCTTAATAAAACAATTATAAAACCTGAGTAAGATTAAATAGCATTTAAATTGTTACTTGGGCGTCCAGTTCCAGTCTTTCACTAATTTGTGAAAACAAGATAAAACTTACGTTTATATTATCATATTTTATTAATACATATTTAAATTGGTTTGATTTCTCTATAATAATAGATCTCCTTACCATTATTTGATCTCCTTATCAAAATTATAGTCACAGTCATAGATAAATTTATTAGACGCCCCGGCCCCAGCCACGTCAAACAACGGTGGGCGAATCGAAAATGTATGACAAAAAAAAATAGAGTTTGCAATCGACTTAAAGGGAAAAAGTTTTCTGTACTCTGATGGACTGACCCATCACCCATTGATCCAGCCGCTTGTTATTAATAACCCTGTTTAAAACACAAAAGACCACCATTTCTTCTTTTTCATAATATTTAACATATTTTCGAACGTGATTATTTACAATACAGATACTATCTCAACCAGAAAATACCTAATTATACTATTCATATAGTCAAACCCAACAATATAACTACTATTCATTTCGAAATGATAATAATCTCTTAAAACTCCTCCTATACATATAATGCACCTTGACTAATAATCTAAAAAAAATGCGCTGAATATGTGTATCTATAGATTTATCCAGTCAATGATGACAAAAAACCGCACTTTTTTCCATACACATATTCCCAAGGTGTTAATTTTACAGTCGCATTCAGCCGCATGAAGTTTCAATTCATTAAGCATAAAAATGAACACTGCAGGTAGATTCTCTGTATGTAGTTTCATACAACTTCTGACTGCCGTATACGATATAACACTACATAGTAATATGTTCCGGTCCCATGGTGGACAATCCCTCAGCGGAATATGCTAACGAAATTAAAAGTACATTCCGTCCGAAATGACGAACAAATTGTCCACACAGATCCAGGAAAAAGTGCATATACTGCCTCAATGCTTTAATATCGTCCAGTGCTAGACTAGCCAGCCTCCATATAGGCACATCTACACTTAGTACGAATAGTGAAGTGATCTACAGCGATGTAAGCCGAACCGAAATTCCTGAAATAGGCCGCACTGCACAGCATCATTCGTCAATCCATCCAGATAGGGTTAAAAACTTAGCGGTGATAAATTTGATAACAGGCTGAGTCTGGCGAAATATATGAGCCAACCAAATGAAAAGCTGTAAAAAAAAAGAGAGGACTAACCTCAAAAAATAAATTTTACCTTGTCTCTTACATATGCATAGCTCCACCAAATATAGACTTTACTGTCTATACCTATGTATATACCTAACCCACTCAAACTCCCTTAACATACACAGTTACCAGGTTACCTACATATATCGGGAATAAGCTTGAAACTTCCAATTTTCATCGAAGCTTTTTAATTTCATGTCCCTTGGATTTAATTGGCAACGTGCAAAGCTGAAAAATTGAAGACCCCCCATTTTTGTCGATTAAGTAATGAATTTTCCCACTGGTTTAATATATTAAACAAAAAAAAAACACTATGAGTTTAAACCTGTGAGTTCCCTAAGGAAGAAAGTTGGCTGGAAAAATAAATTAAATTTTCTGTCAACTACACGGGGATAACGTATATTTTCTCAAAGCTATTTATGCTCCGAGGCCGAGCCAGCATAATCCATAGAAAGCAAGTGCGAAGCTTATTGAATTTTGAAATTAAATTAAACCTTTGCGTGTCTTGGGAAAGATTTTCCTGTGGGAGTTTTTTCTTTTTTTTTAATACACGTTGAAAATTAAATTACACGTGATAAAGGCAAACATTTCATTCACATGCGTTTGCATTCATATAAAGTATACCTCTATGTATCTATCCCCATTTCTATAAGTTCGGATTGCAGTTTTAGAAAAAGGTTTTTGATGAAAACAAAAAATCTGGTAGCCCGCATGAATTTGCATTGCCAGCAGATTTTGTTTTAATCATGAGTTGGCAGGTTACAGCAGACCTCTTGACGGTAATATGGTAGTGTAGTAGATATAAGAATAAAAGTTTTTTTTTCCAGATTTTGTTTAAATCACTTTCTTTTTCATAACTGGAAGATTGTCTGTAATTTATTTATTTAATCATCAACAGGTTGAGCCAACTGACTTACAACACAAAAAAAGAAAAACAAAAAGCAGAATAAAATACAAGAAAAATTAATCAACGCAACATTTCTTAACTACAGATTTATTAAATTGAAATCTACCTAATAAAAGTTGTGATACTGTTACGCGCCACAAAGTGAGACAAGCGACATCTATTGGAAATGGAAACAACTTTAGGTTAGCGACATCCTAGTAAACTTTGGATTCGAAGAACGGAATATTCAGGAAGGTTCTAGGATAATTTGTAGAGTAAAAATACGGTGCTACTCACATCCAGGAGGCGAGTCTTATTTCAGACAGCGAAGTAAACGAAGTAAGCTATTTGGATTGTGATTATTAGAAGTACAGTACTAGCGATAACTAAAGTGTTGATTTAATAATTGTTTGTGAATTTGTGAGAGGAAACAGTAAAGCTAAATAAAGAAAGACCTTTCGAATTATATCTGAAATATTGTGTTTTAAAATATCGAACCAAGGCCACGCCCATAAAAACTGGTGTCAAAAGAACGATAACTTCGTGAAATAAAGTGATGGCATTTGATCCCCAACGTGGGGCCAATCTTGTTGTGGAACTATGTTGAGAGATTTTTTTGGACGTGAAGTCCCAGCTGCCAGCATGAGCAGACAGATCACTCGGTGGACAGCGTTGACGTTGGGCGCCATTTTTGTTATGGAACTATGTTGAGAGATTTCTTTTGGACGTGAAGTCCTAGCTGTCAGCATGAACTGACAGATCACTCAATGGACAGCGTTGACTGCAGGGGGGCACGCAGCAGAAGGCAGTACATCTGCGCCTTCAATAAGGGAGGGGTAAGTGGTGTAGAGGTCCCTTCAGGGCAGGAGTGTGTGCTACGGGTTCTTGTCAGGCACGACGATTTTTTTTTATTATGGCAGCGGCAGGATTTTGGTTAACCCCCCCCCCCCCCTATAACTGTCCCGCAATAGCCGAGGTGCTAGCGTGCCTCCCTGCAGTCAACGCTGTCCACCGAGTGATCTGTCAGATCATGCTGACAGCTGGGACTTCACGTCCAAAAGATAGCAGTTTCACAATCTATGACTCTACCACTTTCTGCGATAGATTTATGACTATTTAAGTACAAAGTTATTATCCATTTTTTTATTGATTACAAGAATCGATTGTACTAAAAATGTCGTGGACATAAACCTAGCAACTCTCACTCAACGCGAGCACGTACACGACTATGATTTCCAAATTGCATGCGCGCGTCGTAAATTTTACTCTTAAAAAGAAGATATTTCATTTGATTTGATGTTTTAATCGGCTAAAACCAGAACTGAAGTTGGAGTGAAATTTGCAAAAAATACCGTAAATAACACATTACTATTGATCCAATGAATTTGTAAACCAAAAAACTTTGTACGAAGTGGTAAACAGTAGTGAGGCGGTATTAATTGTAAACAAGAAATTAAGACGTGAAATTATTTCCGTTATGTTTTGTATTCAACACTCGTTGTCGTTTACAATAATGAATACATTTCCTGCTTTACTTCAATCACTACTTCCTAATTCGGAACTAATAAACTGTGGTAGGATAAAATCAACATCTATGATAATTGATGCTATTGCTTCAGTTTCTTTAGAACAAATTTGCAAAGAAATTTCCAAAGTTATACAGGGTGTTTTCCACTAGGAGGTCAATATAGCGGGAGGTGATAATACTCTCATAGACAAAAAAAAATTGTATGGGGGGGGGGGCATATCAACCGTTTAGGAATTACAGGCTGATTAAGAAAAAAAGCTGGTTTTTCACAAAACACCCTGTATCTTAAGAACTACAGGGCGTGCGGTCACAGTTAGGAGCTCATTGTATGCAGAACTTCGTGACCTTTCCAACGACTCTACAGTTAGTCTACAGTTTACAGTGCTCAAAAATTAACCCCAAATATTTAATTTCAGAAACTCTTGGTAAGAAGCGCGAAATATGGTCCGTAGTTTTCGTCTAATAAAGATTGAAACTTTATATTTCTCTATATTTATTTATAGACTATTTCCATTACACCAAGTGACAAAACGGGTAAAGTCATCTGATCAAAACAGTCAGAAAGATGAGATATACAACGAAAGAATTCTAACATCGTTAGCATAAATTAGCATTTCTGAATTAGAAATAACAGAGCTAAGGTGATTTTTGTATAAAATGAACAGTAAAGGATCAAGCTGCCTACCCTGGGTAATTCCAGCATAAATGTTATCTGAAATTGTACCATAAACATGAATAGAACTGCTACCAATTAAAAAAACCAAAAGGGAAAGCCTATGAGAATCCTTGTCCGTCGCCTTACTAAAATCAGCATTGCACCAAGTTAGTGACCATAGATTTTTCCTCAACGAACCCAGGTTGATATGGTACCACAATAACCCGGCAATGAAAGCGCTCTACGTCTTAGACTAACTTAAAAATACACGAAAGTCTACTAATATTACAATAATTGGAGATATCAACACCACTACCTTTTTTGTGAAGAGGTATAGAGAAAAGTTTTTTTTCCTGGCGTCAGTAAATACAGAGCTCGATTGGAATAAGTTAAATAAAGAACTAAGAACAGGAGGTAATGAACTGCAACAAAGCTTAGGAATAATTAGTGGAGTACCCATGTGGTCCAGGTGAACAACCATCGTCAAGTTTTAAAACAGAAGATATCACAAAACCGGTTCTAATTACACGGTCAAGTAAACTTAGTAGTACAAAGATACTATGACAAACAATTAAAATAATCAGTCTAAATCACAATACCATCCCAATATGTGTGTGCATTTACACCACTTATGCACCATGCCAAAATAATGCCACCTACTTACAGAGCTTTTGCCACCTGGGGCTGTCCCCAATTTGTTGCCCTTTCTAAGTTAATCAACATCAAAATTGGTTATTAACAATTACTAAATATAAATAAATCAATAAAAATTATGTTTAAACAGATGGTACACATAATGATAAAATGTAAATATGTTAGTATATTTATTTTTCTTGCTTTTTTATTAGAAAAATATTGAATGGCATTGGCAAAATTTATCATCGGTTAGTTGTTTTTCTATGGAAAATATCGCTAGATTTCGCAATCTTAAAGAAGCGTTTACAATGGCAGAGTAGAATGGAGTCACCAGATTGCATTGTCTCTCCTTGTTTCAAGCTTGCACTCCAATGTAAGTTCTTAGCGCTTCTCACCAGAGTGGATTTCACAGAGTAGCTTCAGATTTGAAAAATTCCTAATCTCACGTTGGTGAGATGATGAGAGAAAATGCAATCTGGTGACTCCACTCTACTCTGCCATTATAAACGCTCCTTAAATCACCTCACCACTCAAGGCGAGCGCTCTCGGAGTCTGGCTAAGCTGACTTTTGATAGTTCATGTAAAACGTGGTATGGCATACAACGTATAGTAAGTAAATTAGACATGCAGCAGTTGTGCTGTGACGTCACTTAGACCTCTAATGTAAAGAAAACTAAGAAAATGTTTCATATACTAATAAAATTAAAATTTTGAATATTTTAGAAGTTTTTCTTATAAAATTTTAACCATAATTTATTTCAATAAGATAAAAAGATGTACTTGAATGATGTACAGAAACAAAAATATTTTTTTATAGCATAAATGTTGTAACATCATAATGATTTAGTAGCAGTAGAATATTTAATTATTAGGTATATGTTTAGTTTTTTCGTGTTTTTTTTTTATTTACTGCATTTTAATTAGTTTTCATGGCTATACAATAAAATCTAAGACGAATAGTCAGAAAGTAATTATGGGAGATGATTTCACGTAACAGGATGCTAGCTTGTGTTATAAGAATTTTCATAAACTAGTTATCGTCAGGTATTTGCATAAGAATTTCCACTAAATTTTAATTAATATTCACAGGTATGAAAGTTGTCAATATTCAAATGGTTTTAAAATACAAATTTTATATTGGATCCAAGAACGAAGACTCCTTCCCCAATGGTTTCTGGACTGGTTACCTTATACGGCCAATTCTCAAGCGCTTCCAAAGGATTTGGAAATCAATAATTCTTTCTGTTCTCCAAGCATCTATCTGCCTTATGTCAACTCCCCTGCTCTTTGTTTCACTCTAGGAAGTTAGGGGAATAATGCACTATCAGGATGCAGTTCAGGGAACCCTTCTCCCTTACCCGAACAGCATTATGACTACATAGTTTTCAATAGCTACGTGTTTGTATTTCTTATGCTTACCTAACAAAAAATAGTGGGAATTTACATAATAACCTGTAGGAAAATTTCCAAGTAATTCCCACTTTCGAGGAAATTTTTGGCCGAAGAAGCTTGCCAACATTGTTATTGCATATGGCAGCGGATAACGTATAAACACAGCCTAAATATTCTGTCGTATTCAAATGAAGTAGTAATATCACTTTTCTTATTTCTAAATTCAGTTCATTATAAATGCCACTATTTTACTCACACAGATTTTTTTTTATATTTTCAGAATGTTAAAATTTGAGCTGAGCTTCAAAGTGGAAAATGTACCCTTTTGTGTCCGTTATCATAGATGGCATAAGAACTATATGTCGCATAGAGTACCCGAGAAAAGTATACAAATTTTAAATCGCTGGTCCATTGCGGAATAGACCACAACGTGTTTCAGAGGTGCTGAGAACAAATGTTCCTTCAAGAGCAGTTTTGTATACCTTTGGTCGACTCCCTCAACATGATATATGCGGGAAAATATGAATCACTCGACGTATGTATCATAATTTCTCTTTTCATGTTGCTGTACTTATCAAACTAAATGAATAATGCACAGCACAACATATTCGGTGCGGTGGGTGTGGCGTAAACGCACTCACAGCGATTCATTCAAGAAAGGCCCATCAAAGACAAACTAATAACATACAGATAAGTGCCTCGCTCCAATATAAAATTAACAATGCCTCGACCTGCCGCAATTTTTTCTTAGAAATTTACTAGAACATTTTTTGTTTATTGCTTCGCTACGCGTCTACGCTCATAGCAATTGTTGTCGCCCTTCAAAAGTGCGTATAAATTCTAAGGAAAAATTTTCCATTAAGTTTTTAAGAAAAAATTGCGGCCTTCCTTCTATCAGCTCGAGGCATCATTGATTTTATATTAGAGCTCTCGGCCTCGGCCAATGCATGAAAATTCGAAAATTTCCAGTAAATTTCTAAGAAAAAATTGTGGTCTTCCCTTCTTCGGGTCGTGTTAATGGTGATTTTGTATGGAGCGAGGCATTGCTGGCTTGCCCTTTGTGCACGTCATCAAGTGCCAAGTCGAGGCATCGTCGAGGCATTGTTAATTTTATATTCTAGAAAAGCGTTGCATATTTTTGTTCTACGTGTCTAGACTTTGTATTTTATTAGTTTGTCAAGACAGGGCGAATTGTAAATTTCTAGGAAAATTGTTAATTCGATAGGAGAATATTTAGTTTATGCAAAGCCGTCAAGCAATACCATTACAAAAAATTACACTCATGGGCGAATGAATTTAATAAAATTGTTTCTTTTAAATCAAATCAAATCCTAATAACTACAGCAAAATAAAAAGTATTTCCAAAAACGAGACAAGAAAGAAGTAACGTTTACGTCTTTCCCACCGCACCGAATATGTTGTGATGTGCATCATTCCTCTACTTTAATCAGAACATCGACATGAAAAGAAAAATGATGAGAGTTACGTCGAATGATTGATATTTTCCCGCATCTACCATGTTGAGGCAGTCGACCAAATGTATACAAAACTGCTGTCAAAGCAACATTTGTTCTCGGTGCCTCAGAAACATGTTGTGGTCTATTCCGGAATGGACCAGCCATTTAACATCTGTATAGTTTTTTACGGTATGCTATGCGACATCTAGTTCTTATGCCATCTATGCCGTTATCCACTAACATTTATAACATGCAGTACGTTTACATGAATACTTGAGTACTTGACTTGAAATCTACTTGAAATTCAAGTAGAGTTTTTAGTTGAATTAATTCCGATTACTTGACTTGAAATTTACATGAAATGACATTTTACCTTTGACAACTCTGCATTAAGTTCAATACAGAATTGGATTTTTATATAAATATCTTCAGAAAGGTGCTAAAAATCACAGCCTGAATTATCTTATTCCGCTTTACCGTTTTCATATCTCGCACAAATGAAAAATTTTCAAGTACTGAAAGTTGCGTTTACATGAATTGTTTCAAGAAAATCGAACAAAGTTTTGTGATATACTTGACTCAAGTATACTTGAAATCAATTCGCGTTTACATGACATTTTGATTACTACTTGATCTCTACTTGAAATATACTTCAAGTATTCATGTAAACGTACTGATGGACTGCTTGATCTTCTATTTCATATGGGTCTACCTTTGTTGGCAGGGGTTTGAAAACTATCTTAATTACTTGAACATTTTTCTTTCGAATTTTTATACACTATTGGTGGCTGAAAACCATCAGTTGGATTGGATTGGATCCTACAATTTTTCTTCAGAATTTTTACGGCAAAACTATAAAAGTAAAATTCATTAACTTTCCTTTGGGGTGGTTTGCGTTGCTTTGCTTGTACTTTCTTATCAATTAAAGTAGTGTTGTTTAATTTAACTTATTGTTTACTTTTAATTTGTAGGAGAAGGATAAACTTGCTACACTAGTTAGCAATGGAGGTAGATATAGTAGCGAAAATGGAAGGCAGAAGACTGATAAGACCATTGACAACTTTTTTCAGAAGAAAGAAAAATCAGTTAAGTTCCTATCAAAAGATATAGTCATGACATATCATGCACTTCTACTCCTATTCCTTTGAATGTGACTCAAATTGCAAGCTCTCACTCTCAGTCATTTACTTCACCCGTGACAGAATCGGTTGCATCACATCTATTTCTACAATCTTTGCACGAGAAAGAGAATCTGGATATGAGTCCTTAATGTCTGTCCACTCTGATATCGACATTGATGTGGATAATATTATCGACAGGTTTTCCAAATCAAACCGAAAATTGGATTTTGTGTTATCTAACTTAAATATGATAAAAAAAAATTACAAGCGACTACTTCCGACTTTTTTCTCCCCTTAAATATTTTGGTTGTGACCCCCCTCAGGCTGAAGGTCTGGATACGCGCCTGCCTAGAACAATATTTGGCCTCCTGAAAATGAACCTAGAGAAGATAATGACCAATTAATCTTGGAATAGCAAGATATGTTAGAATAGATAAGGACTTGCATTGATACGCCCGGGTTGAACGTAGAAATAAGCCAAGAAAGTCTCAACGAATGGATTTAATGTGATACTAAAGGCTAAAACACAATGTGAGCGACGCGACTAAAACGCCGTACAAAACATCCGTGAAAATACAATGGGAGCGACAATAGCTGTCAATCCCCAAATAAATTTATTCTGTTATTTGTGTTGTAAATTAAAAATAGAAAAAATTTCAACGAATAAATTAAAAAAGATTATTAAAATTGCATGTGTGGCCGTTTTTCTAATAAAAGATAAAAAACAGAACCCACATAGAAGAAGATCCAAGAGTTATCTAAAACTCAGCCGGAATTGGGTTTTTATACGGATGCGTTTTTCTTTTTTGTATAATACGGTGATTTCTATTTTACCATCTCAATAAACTTTTCTTCCATTTTTTATTCAACCAACTTTGATATTTACCACGGCATTGTTATTTACTGATATTTTTAATTTATCAAGTCATAAATATGATTGCAATGAACGTATAACAATAAATATGAACGCAACCCAAAATCATAATTTTGCTAAACCACCCTAAACGTGCGACAAATTTCAATTTTCAACGTCGAACGATTTCGTCAGCATTCTATTTTATACCATACACTGCCATATGTTATTAGAACCAAAATGACAGCGTTTTTCACGGCGTTTTTGTCGTGTCGTTCACATTGTGTTTTAGCCTTAATGTAAGAGTGCACGCTGCCCTTACAAACGACGAAATTATTACTATGTGTTTGATTAAACCGAATAACGACAAAGAAAGTACAAGTGAAACTGATGACGTAGAAATTGTTGGAAGCAATATGACAATAACGGAAGCCATTGACACTTGTGGAAAATTAATCACATAGCAAGAAATTATGACTCTTTATCGAATTCAAGACAAATTAATGAATAAGAAACCAAAATTGCAAAAACAAACAACTTTGCACAGTAGGTATATATTGTTGCGAGCGTGGCCTTTGGTTCGTTATTTAAAACACAATATTAAATAATTAATATACAAGTTCTTTATTTCGGTTTAATCATATAAAATTCACAAAACATTCATTTAATCAACTCAACTTTAATTATCGCTAACACTGTACTTTCAAATATCGCAATCTAATTACACTCTTTCGCTTCTTAATTACTTTCACTTGTTAACACTGCAATGTCTAAGACAAGACTCTTTTCTTGGCGGTGACAACTGTTATATTTATACCCTAGAAACTTTCCGGATTGATCTGGAGTGTTCTATTCCATAAACTTCTTGACTGTTCTATTCATTCTTATTCCTGAACCTTCCTGTCGATTCCATCGATTCTCCGAACCTGAAGTCGTTTACTCTCCATTGCCAGTAGATGTCACCAGTTGTCTCTTTCTATTGCACGTAACAATATCATATAAATATACTGTGAACTTTGGATTAATAGGTACTTTGAGAAGTGAACACAAAAACATAGTTTTTTAGGTTTCCTTATTGTACTTTTCTTTTCTTTTCAATTCAAATATCATTTTTTGATATGTATACATAGCATTTATAAAATAATGGATATGGTTATTTGTTTTTTTTAATTACATACATACCACAACTATTCGCTTAAGATAATTAAAATGAAATTGAGATGTTTTTTGTTTTACGCCTTTAATCCGGACAAAATAAAGTTCTGTTCGAATATTCTGGATAATCGAAGGTATCTATTAACCGGAAAAATCGTTTATCCGAAAAGGGCACGGTCCCGAGCATTCCAATAATATATAATAAATAAAAACTGTGAAAGCGCAGATTAAATGCAAAGAAACAGAATGGAAAATGACTCATTTCCGTAAATAAATGAAAAGAGGCGGAGTTTTTAGATTTTACTCTCATAAAAGTTCCCGCGCTTTTGTGAAACAGGTTTTTCTGAAATATTGAGAGAATTACCCCAATGTTTATTGCTATAATCCTGTGATATTTGAACTGCACGTGCTTCTGTTTACATTCGTTTTGCTCTGAAGAGATTAAGTGGGAGAAACTCATGTTGAATTCTCTGATATTTTTGGGAGAAATGGGAATTTTAGTTTACATCTCCTTTCAGCACGCGCGCCAAAACGATACTTATCTTTTTCTAAAAAAATTAGGGTAGTATGACCCGATGTACATTATTATGAATAGTTTGAAAGGATTTTGAAGGTATTCAAGAAGGTTTTATCATTCGGGTAATCCTACGTTCTCTCAATTTTTCTATCTAACTCGTTGTCTATACTTGTAGCACTACAATCATAAGTAAGTTGTTTTACCCCACCATTCATGCAAAAGACATAAGTATATGACATTATTTGTTTCTTTCTTGAAAACACGAAAAATTTCCAATTTTTTTCTTCTATCTTATCTTTTTATTAGTTAATCTTTGACTATAGTCTTGTACGGATTGGTGCACGTAACACAAAATATTTTGCTTTATTAAAATGTTTTATTATTTTCTGGTAACAACTGCTTATTTATTCCAGCCCTTTGTATTCAGTATGTCTATATCGAAGCCAAGTGGTACTAAAACTAAACGAAAAATAGCTGACGAACATCGAATATTCCAAGTAAAATGGGAATTAGAATATTTTTGCTGTGAAGTAAAAGATAAAATAATCTGCTTGATATGTAACAATGTTATTAATGTACCAAAGTTATATAATATTAAACGTCACTACGAGCAACATCAATCAAAATATGATAATTATGAAGGGTTAATGAGACAAGAAAAGTTGAAAGAGCTCAAGTTAGGTCTGAAAAAACCACAGCTAATGTTTAGTAAAGTATTGCAAGAAAGTGAAGCCGCGGTACATGCAAGCTACGTCTTGTCCGAGTTGATGGCTAATCACTCGAAGCCTTTTACTGAAGGTGATTTCATCAAGAAATGCCTAATTAAAGCTGGAGAAACTGTTTCGCCTGAAAATTTGAAGGCTTTTCAAACAATTTCTTTGTCTCGAAATACAATTGCGAAGAGAGTTACTGACTTGGTCGCCAATTTAAGTGCTCAGATCAAAGCAAAATCATCTACATAGTTTCGAAAGTTTTTCCATTGCCTGTGACGAGAGTACGGACATTGGTGGCATAGCTCAATTAGCTGTGTTTCTTCGTGCTTGCGACACGGATTTTAACATTTTTGAGGAATTATTGGAACTAATACCGGTGCGTGGTAGGTACTACTACAGGACAAGATATATTTAATTGTGTTTTTGAACATCTGGGAAAATACAATCTAACTCTGTTAAAATTAAATTCTGTAGCTACGGATGGCGCTCCTTCAATGACCGGAAAAACAACGGCTTGGTAGCATTACTACGAAAAAAACTAACTGAAATTCACGGCTCAAAACTTCATCATACACATTGTATTATACATCAAGGAGTACTATGCACGAAGGTAATAAACATGGAGAATTTTTTGTCATATATAAAAAAAGTTATAAATTTTATAAGATCTCGAGGCTTAAATCAGCGACAATTCAGTGCTTTCTTAGTGAGGTAGATAGCGCATATTCAGGTTTGTCCTACTATACCGAGATACGTTGGTTATCTTGCTCCAAGATTCTCAAATAATTCGGGGATTTGAAAGAAGAAGTACCTATGTCAGTTTTTAAAAACTAAAAATCAAGACACAAGCTTGTTTTCCGATCCAATATGGTTGCAAGATTTATCTTTCATGGTTGATATAACCAAACACTAAACCGATTTAAATTTATCGTTACAAGGAAAAGATCAGATCATTACGAACATGTTTTTAAAGCATTCAAATGTAAGCTAGTTGGGAAAAGCAACTGAAAAATGAAGATTTATCGCACTTCCCGACGTGCAACATAAACAAATCAAATTTAGATGATACTGCATCGTATCAAAAATACGCAGAAAAAATTCCAAATCTTAGAACTGAATTTGAAACAAGATTTAAAGATTTTAATTCTTTGGAAGAAAAATTTTGTTTGTTTTCTTCGATTTTCTCAATAAATATAGACTCAGTACCCAGTGATATGCAAATGGAGGTGATCGAGATTCAGTGCGACTCAAATTTGACGGCAAAATTTATTGAAGTGGGTGTGCCTGAATTTTACAAATATTTACCAGCCAGGTTTGAAAATACTCGAAAATTCGCATATGAAATTATTTCCATGTTTGGAAGTACTTATCGGTGCGAGCAGTTATTTTAACTTATGAAAGGAAATAAGTCTCCTGTTAGAAACAGTATTAATGACGCTCATCTTGGGTCTGTTTTGAAAGTAATCGCTGCGAACAAAATTTCTCCCGAAATAGGAAAGATAGTAGCAGAGAAGAGATGTCAAGTGTCAGGACGTAAACATTAAATTTTTCTTGTTTTTTTTTATATATGTTTATTATAATGTATTATTCAAAATAAACCTACGTTTCTATGAATATTGAATTTTCTTTTGCGGCCCACCTAAAGATAAACCTTGTTTGTTTGGCCCAAGTTAGACTTTGACATCCTTGATTTACATTATACGAAATGCGTATATTTATTAGGTGTTTAATAATCATCATAATATTTTTATATAACATTGTGACCACTTCCAACAAGACCTTCGATAGCTCAGTTGGTAGAGCGGTGGACTGTAGTATGTGATGTGGGGTGTAGAAATCCATAGGTCGCTGGTTCAAATCCGGCTCGAAGGATAATTTTTTTTATTATCATAAATATTTAACTTTTTTTTGCCAAATTTATATATAGGTATTGAAATTAAAATATCATAGATTTTAAAACCTGTATTTTTCAGTGGCAAATAAATTTATCCAATCTCAGAACTCGGACAATAAATATTTTTAGCGAGCTAAACATGGCCCGGGCGAATAAAGGCAGAAAGAAACACATCCAAGCAAGCCTCAGGCCTGGCCTCTTCCAGGCTTCCTCGCAGCTCGTCTCAAAGCCTGCCTCAGAAAATTGAAAACGAATTGATACAACCGGGCTCGATGCTGTCATTGTAATTTTAATAGTACATCTGTTGACAGCAGTGGCCTGAGCGAGAAAAATTCCAACATTGAGCAAAGCGAGCCTTGTGGCTAGGCCTTGAGGCTAGTTGCTGGTATGGTTTTGTGTTGCATCATTTAAAAACCCGTGTTGGAAATTTGGACAACGCCTCGATGAAGTCCCGAGGCCTGCATGTGCTTCTGCCATAAGTTCAAGCTAAATTTGTTGGAGACTTACTGGTGGTGCCATATCTAATCAAAATCTTATTGAATCCCTAAACATCCTATCAAACTATTCATTATAATGTATACTTCAGGTCACACTACCTCACTTTTTTAAGAAAAAGATAAATTTCGATTTGGCCAAGATGCTGAAAGGAGATGTAAAATTCCTCTCAAATAAAATCTCATTCCCGAAAATATCAGAGAATCCAGAATGAGTTTCTCTCACTTAATCTCTTCAGAGCAAAATGAATGTAAACAAAGGACGTGCTGTTCAACTATCATAGGATTACAGCACCAACATGTGACCAAACTGTCAATATTTCATGAAAACCGGTTTTCAAATACGCGGGAACATTTTATGAGAGTAAAATCTCAAAACTCCGCCCCTTCTCACTTATTTACGAAAATGAATCATTTGCCATTCAAATTCAAAATTTATTTATTACAAACACGGGCATATGCGCCACACAGACAAGTGTTGGGTACACCGACTAGGTATTAAGGCATATTGACAGAGTTCCATCCAATCTGCGCTTTCACATTTTTTATCTTTGTTCATAAAAACTTTAAAGAGTTTGATTTTTTTTTCTTCCTTTTCTTGCCGTGTACCTGGTGTTGTTTTATGGATTTTAAGACCGCACGAGATTTTTGAGGCTGTAATGTATGAATGAAAATCTCTTCACTATGGAAACTTTAAAGAAGCTTATGGTAAGGAAAACAACTGCATGTGCAGCCATTCCACATGAAAACGATCACTTTGGGCTCATTTTGGACCTGACCATCTCACTTTTTTTTTCCTTTACATGCCCACCCAACACCCGCTATAAGGTATAGAAATTTCATAACTCTACGATTAAGTCATATCTCGAGAATGGAGCGAGCAACCGATTTTTGTGATCCATATATCAAATTGAAGCGAAATGCTTTACTTTCTTTTTCTGTATCTTCTGCATCAACCTTGACACTTTTAAATCAATTCCCAGTGATATCCTTACATAAACCTCGCACTCAGTTTTACTTCTCATCGCCAGCTTATGCACTCTTTTAACCTTTAGATTGATTCCTGAATTATCATTCTATCAATCTTAATCTTTACGTAATATATGAATATAGGGATCGATGATCGCCACCCTCTACAAACGACCCATTAACACAAAAATTAAACACATTGCATAAAAATAACTTTGTGATTATTTTTCTAACATAAATGAAAAATTATAAACATAAAAATGTGTAACAACAAGAAAACATTCAAAAATATAAAAACAGAAATGTATTTATGGAACTTCAACTTGAATGTTACGCAAAATGTTCTTCTCCGCCTCAGTCAGATGACTCGCAAACATTGAAAAATGTTCATTGCTACTGAAATTCTGTAAAAATTTTGTAAGAGTTTCATCCATATTTGGTTGAAACACAGGATCTTTCATTAATTCTTGCATTAATTGATCATCTTCAGCATTCTCATCCTCATCATCGTTAAAATATAAATCAGAATTATATCGTTGCTTTGACTGTGACCTATCACTAGTCTCCTCCCCATCATCAGTCCAACTATCAGAATCTTCATCAGCTTGTTGTGCCTCCCTCAAGTATCCCAATTCATTAAGCAGAAGTTTAAATATTTTAACTAAAACTGGAATTGTAATCCATGATTCAGTTTGAGCAGCTTGTGAACGTGTCTTAATTGTAGATGTATCCGTTGTCTGAAGATCTTTAATTGTTATCGAGATAAGGCGATTATCTTGTACTGTTACACCATATTCAAAGAGTTTACATAGTGCCATTGTTGTTACTTTACGTTCATATGCACCGAAAAACATATTTTGTCGTGGTAGCCAATTTGAAAAAACAAATTGCGTAGCTGGTTCTCCTGTGGGGCCAGGTACTGTATTCAAAAAATTCAATACAGCATCCATTTGTGTAAGAAACAAATGAGCGAAAATCACAACAAGACTCATGATGACTTTAAGAGATGTCACTAGCTGCATTTTACTTATGACTGCTTTTAATAGAAGATCAATATTTTCACCAAGCATATTTCCAATTTTCGTTATAATTGTTATAACTAGACGACCGATTTGACCAGCAGTAAATTCACTATTCATTGGATTAAGCAGCATCGTTGTGATTTGCATAATGTAATTAAGTCCTTCTCCATTTTTATATGAACAAATCTGTTCAGGAGATACAGAAATAAAAGCTCGAAGGCACTCTCCACCACTTAACATAATCGAATGATCATCACTTCTAAGCACACAATGTACTGCTGCCGGAAATGCATTTTCGATGAGACTATCACTCAAAGGGGCTTCAGAATATTTTACAATGGTAGTTAAGACATCCAGAGCTACATCTTGTTTTGAAATACTCATTTGCTCGCCTTGTAAGTTTAAAATGCTAACCTTAATTAAAAGAAAGAAAACAATATATTAGAAATTCATTATTCGTTCATCACGAGCAACAGAAATTTCAAGGATAGATACCAATGTAGGAATGATCTTCACTTGTAGAGGTTGCAGGACGAGTGGATTTTGAGATAATGTCTTCAACATATCTTGAACAAATTCTAAAATATATGGATCTTCGGAATATTTCAAAAAGATCGCAATAGTGAGAGGGATGATTTTTGAATGTACTGATGCCGCAAAATTGTTGTCAAACTAAAAGTGAATAAAATTCCATTTGAATGGGATTTTATAATTATGTTCTACATGCGAAATAATACCGAAACAATTGTCGTTAAGGTTTCCAAAAACAAAGCTAGTCCAGTGCTTTTGCAATCTGCTATTAAATCTATAATCCCATCGGTAAATCCGGATAATTTCGATAAAATCACAAGACGCCGATCATCTTCCGATTTGTGGAGATTGGTGACAAATCCGTATATAGCCCTAGAAGACAAAAATAATACAAAATTATTTAGTATCTAATACATTTTACAATATAGACTACAATTTAACTCATCCTCAGATAACAAATCCTGGATGGTGGTAGTAATTAGAAATCGTGTTGTACTTGTTACCCTATAGCAAACATCTGGCAGCAAAAGGATCACATTCAATTCATTGCTGTTAACATTGCTATTTCTGATAATTTTCTATTGGCTGTAAATGTGAAGCTCTATTGTAAGACTAGTTGAGATGGACGATTTTTTTTTATCGAGCTATCCTATTTCCCCAAGTGATTGAAGTTATTCAAGCATTTTTGTTGTTTTCATAGTCAAAAAACAAAGATTTTGTAATTTTCGGTACAAGGTAAATATCTTTATTATGGTTATCCCCTCACTCCAAGTGAAACGACTGTATAAAATTCACATAGAAACGAAAGGAAACAAAGTACAACAGACAGATTTTAACTGAAAAAATTCTGAGTTGAGTCAGAATTGTCGATAAGCCAAAGATAATACTTAAGACGTATCAGAATTAGCTCAACACAAGTTCGCTCTAGTGACACGTTTAATAAATAAACGGTTAACAATACATACTTTTCATCACTTGGTCGGTGTTAGTATATTAAAATAAACATAAACCGAGCACCGAATAAAAAAGTTAAATAGAACAAAAAAATTAAATAAGTCGTTTTTTTTAAACATCTTAGAAACGTCACCGACAAAATACTCAGCCTTAATATTAACACCAATGCACTTCCGATTAATGAGTTCGTACATGCTAAAGTTAGACCTTGAGTAGTTAGCATGCAACAGAGGTAACCTTCTCAACTTGTGCCTACTATCATGTAAAAAAGATAGGATGGAACGATCAATGAATTATTCCAAGGTAAGTTACTAAGAGCGAAGCGTAGGAAGTTCCGTTGAACAGACTCGATACGGTCGATGTGTGTACCGTAATAAGGAAACCAGACCTGGCTAGCGTATTCAAAAAGTGGTCTCAACAAAGCAAATGTACAAACGCAGTGCTATGGTGGAATTCGAGAACTCTCGGGAAAATTGTTTTATAAAGCCCAGCATAGAACTACTCTTTGATACCATGTAGTTTATGTGGGAGATAAAATTCAATCTTTGGTCACATTTGACACCCAAGTCACATACAGAACTAACCCACACGGCGAACCTATAATCATAAGTGATTGATTTCTGATTCCTGTGGAAAGTCATAATCTCAAATTTGTCTATTATTAAGTACCAAATTATGGCTTTTGCACCAATCGTAAAATTTGTCAAGGTCACCTTGTACCTGTTCACAATCGATAAAAGATTTCATCCGAGCGAAAAGTTTAATGTCGTCAGCATAAATCAAGACTTTGCATTGTCCCGCAACAGAGACAATGTCGTCAACTACCTTCGGTACGCCTGACAGAAGCTTTCAAGGCTCTAGAGATGGAATGTCGGAATAATATTTGATATGTACTGTTACCTAAATAAGACTCCGTCCATTTTACAAATGTTGCGGGAAACCCATACTTTTCCATTTTAAAGTCTGTATAAATACAATCTGTCTGGTAGCATTTTGAAAATCCGCCAATGATATCCGAGACAAATTCCAACAAGTTAGTGGCAGTAGACCTGCCCGAAATAAACCTATGTTTGTTTGAAGAGAACAAATTCTTGCAGACAATTGATAGCTGAGTAAATGATAGATTAGAATAATTTGGACATACAAGATAATTTTGCAATAGGCCTATAATTAGAAATCTCACTTTTACTACTTTTTTTGTGGATAGATATGATAAAAGAGATTTTTAATAGCTGCAGGAAACAACCGCTATCGAGCGATTTTTGGAAAATGATTCTCAACAGAGCTGCCAAGGAAAGACATTAGACAACATGACTTAAAAAAGGCTGGAGGGATACCATCAGGACCGCTTTTGAAGTCATTTGGAAGCCCATTAATATGATCAAGTATATCTTCTTGTGCAATTGTATGGATAGTGAATGAAACGTTATGGCAGCCGTGCATATAACTAAAATCATAATTAAGATAATGATTTAAATTGTATTTATTTTTATTGAATTTAATCGGGCCAAAACTATTGAGAATTATTAATTTACTGGTGTATCATGGAGTTTTTATACCCTAGATGAAATCTATAGGGTATACTCAGTGTGTCATTCCGTATGTAACACCTCGAAATAATAATAGTAGCGCAAAATGGATATTTTGATTTTTGCATGTCCGTCCGTCTGTGCGCACAATAACTCGAGAACGCGTATACTTAGAGAGCTGAAATTTTGTGCACAGACTTAAAAAAAAAAAGTAAAATTAAGTTCGAAAATGAGACAAATCGGGCAACTCCTTCGTGGGGTTTCCATACAAAAATTTCGCTTTCCACTATATATTTGGACACTGCCTGAGAACGCGTCGAAGAAGAGAGCTGAAATTTGGTACATGGTGTTTTCATTGTACTAGCAAAAACATTTCAAAAATGGACTAAATCGGGCAAGTCCTTCTTGGTGTTGCCATATAAAATTATAAGTTTTTTACGTATACTTTGAAAACGATCAGCCCAAGACATTTTTATTGCACTAAAAACTCTTCAGAATACGAAATCCTATAAAATTGGTTATAATCATTTTTTCTGTGCGACAAACCGTTCTAGAAATATATGCGAAAAACCACTTCAAAAATTAAACATGCATAGATCGGTTCCCATACGAAATTTTATACGGGCATTCATCTAGGGTATCATAAGAATTGGTCTTAGACCAATTCAAGCTTTTTTACTTGTTCTCAATTGGAAAGAATCTGTAGTGGTTCTTATAGATAAGGTTGCAAATTCAAGGAATAATAATGACTTCCGGCCAAATAACATGCTACCAATCTATGAAAAAATAATTAAAAAATTTGTTGCAAACCAGCTAGAAAAATATATGGAAAGTAATAACAGATATTATTGCCGGAATGTCTGGATTTCGTGGTCAACATTCTTGCGAAAGAGCTCTTAGCTGGATTATCCTCGAGTGGAAGAAGCAAACAGACAACAATAACAATGTAACAGCAGTATTTCTGGACCTAAAGAGAGCTTTTGAAGTTGTGGTCATACGAAATACAAGGTAAAGAATATAGATGATTCAAATCTTATCTATCTGAGAGATCGCAATCAAGGGTAGTCAGTCTCGGAGTGCCACATGGTGCAAATCTCGGTGGTATGCTATTTCTGCTGCATATCAATGATATAAAAAATGTGCTTCAGTACAGTAAAATTGCCTTATTTGCTGACGATACATTGGTATACGTTTAGTGGGTAACACCCAGTGAGTGTATCAGAAAAACCAAGAAAAATCTAGTAGTGTTTTATGGATCAAAGGGAACAAGTTGAAATTAAACATGCCGAAGACAAAATGCATGAAATTCAACGTTGTCAACAAGGCGCATCTTTATATAGTGCGGTGAAGATATTGAATGTTGGCATAGCTTTTGGAGTAGTATTAGAGAATAATAACTAGAAATTTGATAGTCATGGTGATTACATTAACACTAAGATTGCCAAGAAAATTGGTTTTTTGTCAATGATCAGACGTTGACTCTTAACAGCACGGTTATGCTATAAATCAATGCACTTGTTGATCGCCTTTGTTGTATACTGGTTCCTCAAGAACTCAAGCGTCTTCAGAATAAGGGTATGACAATTATCCAAAATGTTAGATTTATGCTTGAAGTGTTGCGATGGATGAATGTAAGACAGAGACTTACATTCAACACGATGGTGTACCTATTCAAAATAAACATAGGATATTACCCGACTATATGTAGCAGAACATTTTGATGTTAGTGAGGTACAACCGTATCATTGAAAAATTAACAATAACTTCAGGCAAGAAAGTGGAATAAAAGTGCAACACGAAATTCATATTTTTATAAAGGCCTACAGTGTTTTAATAACTTGCCAAATAATATTGAAAATGAAAGTTGTATGAATCTTAAATCAACATTATGAGTTTGTCCTAGTAAAATTTTAATAGCAATCTCGTTTAAGACTATGTTTGCGTAAATTTTGCTCTAAAAAGTAGATTTTATTAGTTTATTGAGTTTTAATTATCTTAAATATGAAATTAGATGCTCTAAAAAGTTTAATATTAATAAACTAATAAAATCTATAAAGCAAGTGACAAAAGTGGAGAGCTCAGCGCGCATTTCTCACTGTCTTCGCTGCTGTTGTCGATTTTTATATCATTTGTTAAATGTTCTTATGAATTTTAAAGTCGTGTCACTTGAAATGAGGTGACAACTGTAATAAGGATGAGATTTTTCGACTTTGCTATTACCAGAAGTCTCAACTTTTCTCTTCCACTAATATTGCCTCCCACTAAAACCTTAATTGTCTTTTAATACATTTTGCCTCCACCGCATTTCTTTCATTTGAGTTTTAGTGTTCGTTCTGGAGTCATTTAAAAAAGATGTTCTCTCATAAATGCTTACTTACGTCGTTTTTTCCAATCTTGCAGCAATTTTAATTCACTTATGTTGAAGAAGCGGCTTACTAACTGCAGTAAATGTAGATTCTCGTTTGCATTATAAGCCATACAAGTAAACACGAGCCCTTATCTTGACGACTTTTTCTATATCTAGTAGTGATGACTTATATAACTATTTTGATTTCTGGTTGTTCCTACATACACTTCCGAATTCTCTTCTCTAATTAAAAATATTATAAATGCCGTGCAATGAGATACACCTTAGCTATTTCTAGATTACACTCATAAGCCTCCAACCTAAATATAATTGCAGATTTTTCCTCAAATAGGAAAGTTTTTGTTCAACACCACGAATTTTTCTGCTTTATGGTATATAAGTATTTATCGGGATCGAGTTTTTGAAAAGTCGTAAGCATAAAAAAATTCCTTACCGTACAGCATCGATTTTCAAAACTATTGGCTTATCACGTGACAAACTGGATATTGTTCCATCTAAAATTTCTTCTAGCATCTGAGCATTATAAAGTGATGATTTTGAGTAGGCACTTAACGTCCAAAGGCATCTCCCCATTAGATGTGGTATGCTTTCATAGTTCATGAGACTTCTTACAAGATTTAAATAGCTGCGTAAATCGAATTTATCTCCACTTTCAAGAATCAAATCACGGAATATATGTACAGCTACCATGGCTGCTTCATAGATTTTCCAAAAATTCCTATTTCCAGCAGTTTTTTCAGCTTCTGCAACACTTAAATGTCTACTCAAAGCATCAGATAAAGCTGCTAGTGCCTTTAGTTCAAATTCATCTCTGAGTACCTATAGAATTTATTATTATGATTTTATATGTCTATGAATATTTAAACATTTTCCAACTTACATTTAAAACATCCTGTCCTGATAGTCGAACAGTAAAATCTACACCAGAATCATCTTCATCTTCAATGAATTTCTCAGGATCTTCATTCCACGCTTCGATTTGCTCCTGGGACACTTGAATGTAGACGATCATGATGTAAACTAAATCTGTCAGTACATTTGTTATGGTCGAACGAAACTTTCCACTTCCAATTACGCATTGGATGAATTCAAACATTTGAATTATCATTGCTGTGAAATTAGTCACTTCATCACCTGCTGGTAAACGTTTTATCATTATAGAATTTTTCGTTTAAAGTACAATTCTTACCATCATCATCAGTTGATGGAAAGGGATTAGTCTCTGTACCATTGACGATTACTTTGACATAAATATCTGCAGTTTGTGTCATCAATTGCCAAATCGGAGGTAGAATTTGATTCATGAAAGGATTTAAATATTTCGGCATTGAGGTAACAAGAAAAGTTAAAACTGCAAGAAAGGATGGGTATTAAAATGAAAATTCATAAAACTCATAAACTTGTTTAGGTACCTTTAACGATTTCTATCTTAAGAGCAAAATTCGCATTTGATCCGCTGCTCACAGATAAATTATAAATTAATTTCTCCATAAAGCTTGAGAGTACTGAATTCATCATTACAGCCTGATCTTGCTTATTACTGATGCTATAACTTATAGAATTGAATAATGGTTTAAGAATTTTAATAGCGCAAGTCCTAGTCTTTACACTGTACGTCTGTTCAGCTTCAAATATTCGGTATATTTCTGATATAATAATGGGTCCCAACTCTTTTATAGACTTTTCATCATATGAAAACTCTAAGAGGACTTGCATGGCACCATGTATTGAATTCTCATTTCCTCCCAAACATTTAATAATTATATCGAAAAGTTCTGTCCATATAATAGGCCAGTCTGAAGCAGCAATTGTAGAAATAGTATGAGCAACCGCTGATCGTATTTTACTATTTGGATCATATAAGCCATTTGGAAGGATATTTCTAATCGTTTTCTTTGCCTGTTCGGGGGCTACAACTGTCTTTTCTCTTTCTAATTTACTCCAATGCTCCTCCACATATCGTGTTAGCATAATGCACGCTAATTGCCGTAATGATAAATCGAATGATTGATTCATTATCAGCTCTGCAAGATATACTCCATATCCTGAAAAAGTTATCAGATATTTCATTTTCAACAAAATTTATATGTATTAAAATACTTACCTTCGGTGAACTCCAATTGTTTCATGCGGACTTCTGCCGACTTTCTTGTGACTGTATCTGGACTCAAAATATTTTGTAACTCTACAAAAAGAGCCTCTTTTATTGAATCAGCATTTTGGAATCCATGCGCCATTTTCTGCGACATTTTATATCGTTATTTTTACTGCAGCAACAAAAATTCCGAAAAATAACTACAAACTGGCAAGAAAAAGCCGTGTATTGCAAATCCGCACGCCAACCAACAGGCAGGAAATGTCACTTTATCTTTATTTGGAGGTTAAGCAGGGTTGAGCAAGATATTTAAGGTGATTGGAATACAATACAGGATTTTATGTCGATTTCGATGAGACTTCAGTGCAACACCAGTACTGCACTTTTTCCAGTAGTGCAACACTGAAAATGTTCGATTGGACAATTTTACAGCAGAAGTGCAACACGAGCTTTGCACTGGATATTTATTTTGTCCGTGTTACAAATTCATATTCAAGTTGAATTGTCATCTGAGCTGTCAAAGTGTACTATATTTTTGAGTTAAATGAGTTAAAAGATTTTATTTGGATTATTTGCATAAGTTTTAAGAAGAAATTTCTTTCTATATATCAATAAAAAAACATTTATTACGTTTAACAGTTCCGTGTATATAGTATGTGTGGCCAGCCCACAAATACAAGGAATATGACAGAAATATGTTCGGACTTCAGCACTCAGAGTTATCCGCTGCCAGAAAAAGTGCAACACTGAAATTGTCCCATCGAAATCGCTTTTCAAATTCAAATTCAACGTTTATTTATTACATACCCATAACCGGCCATGGGTACACGGTCTACACTGGCAATTCCGTAGCAATAACATATGTAGGCCAGTGTATACAGGGGGTATAATGAAATAGCGATGTCACAATGGTGAAAACCCAATGAACGATTGAATTATTATTTAAAAGTGAAATAGTGAATATATCAGAGTATTAGATGTGGCAGTTCTTGCATTTGCAGCTTACCAAGCGTATAAACAGTTTAAAATCAATCAATATAACTGTCAAAGCGTCTGCCGCGCGTTAAAAGTAGAACTGAACGCGGCAGACGTCGCGTCGCGTTGACAGTTCAATAGAATATAGTTACGTCTTTAAGTTCGTGCTTGCCAAATGGCTGCCGAATTCGGCGCGAAAATAGAGCAATGGCATTTCGGAGTTTTTCCTCCCCCGAACCGAATGCCTCTCACAATAAAAAAGTGCAGTGTACATGTTCTTTAAAAAATATCACCTTTGAAATCTTTCCTACGTGAACTAGATGTCTTTTAAATTTCAGTTCCTTAACGACAATAATGCCTAAATACTAATTTCATCAACTTGTTCTATTTGTCCATTGTCCATTTTTAAGTTCAGGTCAAAGTTATATTTAAATAGTTTTACTCACGTTAACTTTTAATTTATTTTCTTTAAACCAATCTACTATAGTCTCTCTAGAGCTACATTTACACGTCGTAAGTAAATTTCATGACAAATAGTTTCATGAAATTTTTGTTTACACGTTTGTTACGTAAGTAGTGTTCAGCGTAATAGATTCATTCAAATAAAATTAGGTCCTGTTCTCTCGATGTTGTTATCTTCTTCCCACTTTCACACTTTCAATTATCATGACCTTTACTTCCGTGGGCCCAGAAAGTAGTAGATTTGTATGTAAACTTAAAAATGAAACTACTTATAAAGTTACTTAGAAAAGCTACTGTCGACGTATTAATGTAGCTTAAATCTTCTTGAATTCAGCAGTGATATTGTTTTCAGCCATTCATTATTAAGTCTTTCTCTGTCACATATACGAGTACATCATCAGAATAGAGAACAACTTTTTAATTTATTAATACTTTGCCTATGTCGATAAGACATTTAATAAATAGGAGAGGTCCGAAAATAGATCTTTGTGGAACACCAAACGATGTCATTATACTATCGGATAAGACATTATTCACCGAAGTCCTTTGTGTCCTATTTTCCAAATATATAATTCAAACCACTTCAATTCTGTACTTCGAATGCTATAATAATGTTTCAACTTCCATATTAATATGCTTCTATGGTTTCAAATTCTCTTTTTAGATCCACGAAAACTGGCCATAACCCAATTTTTATCAGCTAACTCTTCTTTCCAGTTAACTATTACCTGGTTTAATGCCGTTTCAAATTAGTGTCGCTTTCTAAAACTTGACTGATTTTTGTTGAAATAGACTTCAAGCTGATTATGAGCTATTTTTTTTTTTTGATATGCTTAATATATCAGGGCATCTTTCAAGTTGCAAATGTTTTGGTAACTTTGTTATGTTGCATATATCTCATATATCTTACATTTTATATCAATATTAATATTCTTGTTCATTCCTTTAGAATCTATATTCAAAGTATCTTTTGACACAACTAAAATCTTATTCTATATGCTATCATTTAATCATACCATTTGTTTTGTATTCACTATAATTAAGAACCGTTAAATGTAAATCTTTGTAACATCGTAATACCCAACGTCCTAGGAGGTGGCTAAGTGACCGGGATGGAAAATAAACAAATTTGCTATTCTAGTCTATTCTATCTTCTCGCAAGTAATGCATTTATGGATCTATTATCTTCAGAGTTATCAGACCCTCTAATTTTTTCAATTGGCGTAACACGATACTCAAGTATCAGGAAAACATCCAGTACTTAATGGACGATTTATGAGACGCTCGAAAATTGGACGCAATAATTCTTTCATCTGTCACATATACATTATTAAAGTTAATACTGTTTTTTATGGCATTTCTATTTTCAATTAGTACGTACTTCTTAATAGTTCTCCACATAGATTACTAATTTGTACTTAGTTAATTTTATTTTCAATATATTCATTGTTAGCTCCATCTAATTCTTTCAATCCGATTTGATTTCCAATCATTATCATCATTTGTGTATAGCGCCCTTTGGTGCTTTATTATTTTTTCTTTTTCTAGTTGCCTTAACCGATTATTGTACCATTCAAATAAATTATCATACCTAGTTACTTATTTTAATACTTACAAAGCCTTTTATTATTTCTGACAATTCATTTGATATGATGTTCGCAATGTCGTTCGTATCAGTCAGATTATATACGTTCACCAATGGAATATTACTAATATCTCTGATAGAAGATGCTTTTCTGTATTTTAAATAAGGTATTTATACTTGCTTCAATTCAGATCTTCAGCTAACCTTGACCTTAATATTCATCGCAATAGTTTCGTGATGAAAAATTTTTAATTCAGTATTTAGGTCTGCTTCCACCTGATTAGAATTCGTTATCACATAATGGAGCAACGTTTTGGAGTTCCCTGTAACTCCAGTAGATTTGCTCACAATTTGCTTGAAATTATTGCAATAAGTAATAATTCTCTCCAACTCTTTTTGATAAGTATTACTATCATTAAGCCAAGTTGTCCCTAATTTGCTCCAAGTCATCCGTCGTGTGAACAGAAGTCAGGTGTAAAATTTGGTCCTAACACTACTGGTACAGATAGCTTTTATTATCCGGGCATAAAATATAAACCTTTCGAGAGATAGGCGTCCAACTAAGCATTACTGTATAAACTTCTTTTCCGTAAACTCATTTTCAGTTAATTCTAAAGCTGAAAAACAAATAAATCTTTTTGTACTCAAACTTAAGCGCATCGAGAGCATTGTAAAATAGCTTTATATTTTTAAATTTTACGCCAAGTATAGGAAATGCAGGAAACTTTACACATGACACTATCTACTAAAACCTGTCTACAAGCTGTAAAATATGAGCTTCCTCTTGGTCTCTCCAATCTTTGTCGCCAGCATCACCTAAATTCCCTGCGTATTCTGTATATAAAAAAAATGAAATTTGATTATCCTGAAATAGATACAAAAGAAAAATCACTAACCTCGCATTACGTGCCTAATTGATTTCATAGACGCACCACGTAAATTCAATATTTGCACTATTCTTTGCTTTATAGTTTCAGATGTAGCGCTAATTTCTAGAACAATATAATCAATAAGTTGAAGAGTGAAAAGTCCACCGGATAGCCGTTTTATGTAATTATTATCTATTTCCTCTTGTTCATCAAGATTCAACTCCTATAATTAAAGTCAAAGAGTAAAAAACTCAAGAAAGTCCTACATAAATAACTGATAAGGAAACAAAAGCATATCTTCTTACCCTTGGCTGATTATCGAGGTCCCTGTCGGCTGTCTCGACTTTATCTAAATATTTCAAGTGGAGTTCAAGTAACCTGTCTACCTTTTCATGATCATTTTCAGTGAATTTAGCAAGTAATCTTTGCCGCTGTGATCCTTTACAATTTCGCAACATACTAGCAATAACAGAGACAACATGCTCTTCATGTTCATCAGCGCTTAGTAGTCGTTTTTTATTCCTTTTTGGAGTTTTCATAAAAAGCGGAAATATTGTTCTCAGCCCTAGGATATCTACAAATTTATTGCAGTTCTCCCTTCCATCCGGACCAGACATTGCATGATCCAGTACTTTTAGCGACCCATTTCTGGACATCTTCTTTTCTCGTAACATTAAATTCATTAACTGAAGACCTTCGCCTTTGAGGAATCTTTCTCGATTTTCCTTTGTCATTAAAGTTGAGCACATACAGTTAAATAAATTTTCCATAAACTCTTGCTCTTCAGACGAAGCTGGATCATGTCTTTTATAAACGGCTAATTGTTGCAGAAGGACATCAATGCCGTCTAAAGTTCCAAGCAGCAGTCTATTCTCATTTTCGGTTTGTAATAGAATTGACATTATCTCACTGCAGTAGAGTTTGTTTATATCAAAAGGTGATTTATGTTTAAGTCTTTTTAATATCCAACCAAGCACACCTTGTTCTGCTGCCTCTTTACACATTTCCGCCCGCATTTCAGTTAGATTTTCGATAATAGCTAAAGAATTGTGCACACCGTCTGACTCTTCTTTTACATTTTCACTAAGCCTTTCCAAGTTCTGTACCAGCAAAGCACATATTTGCTGTTTCCTTAGAGCTTCAATAAGAATCTCCGCACCGTCGATACTTTCATGCAAAATATCAACATCAGACATTTCTTGTATTAGGTCAACAACAGCAACTGATATATCTGTGTTCGGGTGAGATAAGAGTTCTAAAATACTAGGAACGGCATTCAGCTCTACTAAAACGGGATACAAATCAGGAACAGTAGCCAAAGCTTTTAGGTCTTGAATATTAGAGTGAAGTTCTATTTCACTTTCCATAAATTTCTCAGGATTTTCTGGAAACTTCATACGCATTTCTTGATTTTTAAGGTTCCGTTTTTCAAAGAGAAGAATTAGTTTCTTCAAGCCGGTTTCATCTAAAACATCACCTTCAATATCTTCTTCATCGACGTATTTTACGATATTTAACTTTTCTTCTTCAGATAGTTGCAATTCTTTTGTTATTTCGGATTGAGCCTGCACAGCCTTAACAGTTGATATTGGTTTGACAAATAACTCATTTTTGCTGGGATTTCGTTTCGACTTTTTTGCTTTACTTATTTGTTTTTCATTGGCCTCGTCCTTTATGTCGTCTTCGTCATCCTCATTCGGTCGTTTTGGTGTTTGTTCCGGCTGAATTGAGTTAAAAGTTGTTTCAATATCAGACCAGGGATTTTTTTATTAACTTGCCTTATACGATAATAATTCGCCTACATCCATTGTAAGCCATAAAAATATTTGAGAAAAACTTTAGAAAAACACAATTGACCACTTGGAAAGGGACTAGCGGTGGAAACCTATAGACTTTTTAAATGACAGTAGTGTAGTAAATTTGTTTATAAAATTGTAATAAATCGATCAAAAGAGAAGTAAATCACATGTTCTTCTTCATTATTACTCTGATTCGAGGATTAGTCTTAGAATATATACCAAACAGGAATGAGTGATACGTTTATAGTTCGTGTACGGGCGTGTTTTTAAAGTCGTCAAATGTGCACATTTGATCATTCCGGTTTCTAAAACAATTTTTGAAATTGTTTTTGTTAATTTATTCAAAGATTTAATTTCTCTTGATAATTTTCAGATTAATTAAATCCATTTTTAATTATAAATTGTAAAAATGTTTATCTAAACTTCATAAAAAATTTGAAGTTATCAGCGATAAAATTTTTAAACAGCTGTCTTGTTGCTTGTTTTCTCCAAATTAACAGACCTCAAAATTTGACCAGCGATTTTAATGTGAAATATTTGGAGACTGTGTTAAATTTTACTTTGCCCGAAATCAATACTAGGCTTAAGACACCAATCCAACAAGAAATCTGGCTTATCACACCATTCCTGTTTGCTAAATATTCTAATATAAGGGATCAGTAGCTGTGCGACAAATTTCCTAGTATGAGTGCAGCTGAACGTTGTTTATAATTATCTCCTATTGCTGGAATATTTTTAAACTTCATAATTTTTTTATATATGAACTTGCGAATATCGTACGTATCCAAGGCAAGGTATATAGAATACACGTATTCCCATTACGAACCATGTTCCACCATTAGGTGACGTAATATTTATTTATTAGAATTTAACAGTATAAATAACAATTTTGCATCACATAATTTTAAAATATCGTGAAATGTATAGGAAATCAGGCTATCAGCTGCAATGTGTCAAAATTTTAATGGGAATACCTTGTCTTCCGTATACCTAGGTACGGATCTCTAGGTGAACTAACCAAAACTTTGATCGAAAACGAAGAGAATTCCATATCGCTTATAATAAAACGGAGTCATCTATCGGCAGAATCATCGGAGCAAGTGTGCGCAGTATCGTTTTAATGCATTTATTTGTGGACGATAGAATTTTTAAGCTTCTGCTTCCTCTTCCGGTCAAGACACGTTAGTTAAGGTAAAAATGTGTCTTCTGTCGGCAGTCATAATACCAATAAATTAAAAAAAGCATACACTGTATGTTGAAGAAAGTTTATTAAATAAGAAAAAAAATATTTTTTTTTATAAATTAAAATTAAAATAAATCTAAAGCAATTAATTCTCATTACGTGCTGTGAATTTGTGATATAGTTATTACTTATATCAAAAACTGTAATTTGTTCGTTGTAAATGTGTTCTAGCCGTAGTAGTTTCCTTGATCATGCGTAGTCTGGCTCTGACCCAACATTCACGAGTAGAAGAAGAAGAGATTCTCTTTTTTGTTTGAAGAATATGGTCTTTTTACATATTCTAATCTAACGTCTATTAATTACGAGATTGTTTTATAAAGCTTTCGTGTTTGCAAAAATATTACTACTTAATACAGAATTTGTCGAAATAATCACAATATTCAACTATCGGTGAAAAACAATTTCGCAACACAAGTGTCGATTATCTGTCGATAAACAAAGCGGCTTTTGAAAATGACTAGGAAGTGCGTAATTGAAGGCTGTGGGTCTAAATCAGGCAGCCCTCTACATCGCGGAGTAACTTTCCATTCTTTTCCATTCGACTCGAAAACAAGAGATGTTTGGATTGTAAATTGCCGAATTGGACCAGATAAAAATATTACTAAAAGCGTTCTTGTGTGTTCGCGTCATTTTCGCCGGGCAGATTTTCAACCTATGAAATCTAACAAGTATTTACTAAAAGCAGGCGCTGTTCCAACAATTTTTCCATGGGGTAAGTTGGATTACGTTGAACCTGATACGGAGTCATCTTTATCACTAGCGGATGGGTGAGCAAAAAATTAACAGAATTTTTTTGAATTTATTTGAATTGCTTAATATTTCATGTATATACAGAGATAAAATAGTTAGCGGTGATTCTGTAGAAATAGGAACCATATTGCAACAAGATGAGCCGGTGTTTACTCCACCTGCAAAACGGCCTTCAGTGGATGTTGCGATGGATACAAATCCACCTGCAAAGCTTCCAAAGCTTGCTCTTTCCTATGAAACTACAGCTGTATCACAAAGTCCAACATTAGTAGCTGCATTGCAAGCTGATAATCATAGCATTAGTGGCCCATCCAACATTTCCAGCTCTTCATCCAGCATTAAAAAAATGGAAACAGTTACTGGTTTTACACCCGGCGTAAGATTAGAAGCGCAAGATTTCGATGGTGTTTGGCATACAGCTCGTGTTGTTGAGGTAGATAATGATGAAAGGGAAGTCCTTATTCGATTTGAAAAATCTGGAAAAACCAAGGGTGTGAGGTATTGGTATTTAAAAGACTGCCGACAATATCTAATATTTTTATTATAGTGGTGTCGAAGAATGGATTCCAATGAATAGCAGTCGTTTACGTCAAAAAGCTATAATACCAACAACATCTGGTAAAAATTTCGTTCTGGGAGAAAAGTGTTTAGCGAGATGGAGCGGCGCTCGAAGATTTCCTGCGACTATCAGCAAAATTCTTCCAAACGATACATATGAAGTATTATTCGATGACGGTTATGTGAAAACTGTCAAAAGCAATCACATCAGCAAGATCAAGCCGCCAGTAGAAAAGAATTCTTCACCAAAGTCTTGTCCTACAACTCCGACGTCTACTAAATCGAAGCAAGCGACATCTAAAAATGATTGGCCATTAATATCAAAAAGTTCCCTTAACTTAGGTAAGGTTCTTATCAGCAAAAAAATTAAATTAAGTTATTTTTTTTTTTCAGAGGAGTTAAATCTGCCTGTAATTCCAAATGATGGAGAATGGTGTTGCCATTGGGTAAACGATCAACCAATTGGTCAAGAAGGATTTCTTACCGTAGGAGATCACAAGAAACCCACTGTAATTGTTGAAGATTGGAGGCTGCCTCCCAATTGGACAAAACATATGTACCAGCGATCAAACGTACTGGGTAAATGGGACGTTATTCTTGTAAATCCACAAAACAAGCGTTTTCGTTCTAAGGCCGACCTGAAGCAATTCATTGAAGATTTGGGACAAGTCTATAATCCCGATGTATACGATTTTAGTATTCACAGAAGGCGCGCTAAGGATATTGGTGCATATGTATATACAAAAGATTATAAGCCACCATCTACCCAACCTGCAGAGACTTCATCTACCAGTACAGCTCCTACAGTTACAGCTGTTAGTTCACCCCAACCGTTACCTCCAGTGGTTCAGAACACAATAGTTCCTGTGGAAATTTTGACACCTCTGAAGTTAACAGAAGAAGAAATTCCATCTGTAGAAGATGGATATGGTAAGAGTTCCGATTTGAATGTTTTGTTTTTTTAATATTTTGTTTGTTTGTGTTCTAGTTTATGTTGGTTCACTTAAGGTTCAGATTATTGATAATCTCTTTAGATGTCCCCAGGATGGTTGTAACAAAAACTTCAGAAAAGAAAATCACTTACAAATTCATATTAAACACTATCATGAGGATATAGCCAAGTAACTCTTTAATATTTATCACTAAATGATGATAAAAAAATTTTGCTTGTAGACTTTTGGGTGTCTTCCCGAATATGCAAGAACTGGCTTGTAAGCGAACTATTGGTACACCACATGAAGAACCTCTCCCAAAGAATCATCTTTCGAATTCTCAATTCTTTGCTAAGCTACATCAGCAAGATTTACAGCTGCGTACTCATCGAAAATCAACTTCAGCAAATGTATTAGTCTCTACGCCTCCGCCTACCTCATGTGGATTGGTTACTGATTCTCCAAAAAGTTCCGACGAAGTTATGACTGATATTACGGTGGACGCAAAACTACCTGAAATTCAGGTTTGATTATTATTTAGAATTTACGATATTTATTTAATCAGTTATATTTTAGTCCATTGAACCAATTATTCCTATTGAAATCCCAGCTGAGCCTATGGTAATTGATGTTCCAATCGAAACTCCAAGTAAATCGTCACCATCAACAGTAACTCCTACAACACTATTTCCTCATTCCACAGGAGATGACAGTTTTCCTCCAGAAGAGCCCAAGGTCCAGACAAAATCAAAGAAGGCAGGTGATAGTAACCGCAAAAGTTCTCGCCAAAAGATCACTAAAAAGTATTTTTCCTCAAATACATACGATTCTTCATACGGTACAACTGATTTCGAAGAAACTAGACATTCCTTCAATGTCACTCCCGAACAAAAACCGTCTACATTGAAAAAAGCGAAACAGCCAGGTCCGCTCGCTGTAGCAATTGCTTGCGATTCGAATCAAGATGCTACTAGCCATACAACGGGTAGCATTCCTGAAAACAGTCAAAGCCCAAAATATATTAGTGAAAATGGGGAAATTATTAAAATTGTGAGAATGAAGCAAGAAGAGATTATAAACTGTTTATGCTCATATGCTGAAGAGGATGGTCTCATGATTCAGTGTGAGCTTTGTCTTTGTTGGCAACATGGCATTTGTAATGGGATCGAAAAAGAAAGCCAAGTTCCGGAGAAATATATTTGTTATATTTGTCGTAATCCTCAACGTGGCCGGGGCAGTTTAAAATATATTCACGACCAAGATTGGTTATATGATGGCAAGCTTCCTATTGCCAGTTATCATGCACAACCTCCTGGATTGGAGGAAAGATGTGAGTTACTAAGAAAAACGCATACACTTACGGGAAATCTGTTGGAGCTTAAACGGTTTTTACATAGCCTTCGAGTTAAAATCAACATTGCTGAAAATAAAGATCATCCCAAGATGTATCTTTGGGCTAAAAAGTGGGAATCATCACCTATTAAAGAATCTAAATCAGAAGAGAAGATAAAAGTAGAAAGTGATGTTAAAACTGAGTGCGCGGATAGTAAAGCGGACAATAAAGAGGAAAGTCAAAAGGATGGAGCTGATGGCAATCAGAATGCAATTTTATTCGAGCAGAAATCTGGTGGCGATAATTCTTGTTCAACTGCTTTGAAAGGAATAGGTATTAGTTATCAACAGCCAACAATTCCGCAACCTGAAGCACCGATTGATCCTGTTGAATGTCAACATAGACTATTGGAGCACATACAAAAGCAGCAGTCTTGTGTTATGGATCGATTGCAGATAATTGAATCACAAATTATGGGTATAAGCTGTTTAGAAAAATTTTTCATTTTTTCTTTTCTTATATGTATATAATTTTTCAGATATCGAATCTCTCGATAATACTGACCTGGATTCAGAGGATTGTACAAAGGCTAAAGATACTCTTTCGATGCTTATCAGAGATCTCGAAGTAATGAAAAATGTCGCGAAAATCAATACGGTTCAACCGCCTTTTGTAGATTATTAGAATTTTTGTTATACTTCCATTATAAAATTAATAAATGCAGTCTTACTGCAATATTTCCGATAGGATTAAGTCGCTAACATTTATTGTCATATTTGCCTACAATCACTTGGAAAATTAGTGCATAGAAAGTAAAGACGGGATTATTGAAACGATTCTACTCGAAAAGTGTTTTGCTATTGTTATCTTTTACAGCCAATTTAAGCCTCTCCCCACACGGACCAACCTCGGCAAAACGTCGACACCATCGTGCATATCCAATCTTTCTCCCCTTCATTCACTTATGCCCTTATTTCTAAAATAACAATTCTAGTTACACCTTCACTGTTTTTAGAGGTTTGAACTTATTGTTCGGTTGAGTACTTTTTTAATTCTCTCCAAGATAGAAATTTTCTAACAATGGGCAGTAAAAAGATTCCTCTCCAGTTGTCATAGTTTGCTAGCCCCCCCCCCCCCCCCCCCCCCTTTATAATTCTACAACAAAGTACCAGCCCCGCTTCCCATCCGTTACGAAGTCAAGGCTCAGTAAGTTTCCTTGTGGGGTATTTCCTATGATCACTGACTCCTTGATGTCAATACGATAAGCGCATTGAGTTCACTCGACCAGCTTTAGTAAAAGTTGTAAACCAATCAATGGATGAATCTTACATAACGCCAATTCCTAAAGTTAAAAACACGATTAAGTGTGAAGAAATAAGGCCGATAAATAGCATGCCGCTGTAAGCACAATCTGCTTATTGAGCCTCAATCGGGATTTAGACTGAAGCATTCTTGCGAATCAGCGCTAAACTTTGTTGTTCTAGAATAAAAAAAAGGAAATTGACACTGGCCAACTGATGATCGGAGTTTTTTTTTTCGATTTAAAAAGAGCGTTTGAAACAATTAGCCGCAATATTTTGCTGAAAAAACTAATCAAATATGGCATGAAGTCAACAGAGAATGAATGGTGCAAGAGTTACTGACAAAACAGGACGCAAGTTACTAAATTAGAGTCTATTTCGACCCCTATGGAATGCAACATTGGGGTGCCACAGAGCGCAGTCTTGAGTACGTTGCTGTTTGTGCTGTACATAAATGACCTCCCTAGTGGTAAAATACTCGAAAGTACATAACTGGCAATGATTTCAACGAATGCAGACAAAAACTACCGGAGAATGTGGAAAGTATCTCAAAATGGATCAGCATGAACAAGTTAAAGCTTAATGTGTTTTAAACAAATTGTATGTTAATAAAAGGCAGGGAATCAGTATAGATGTTGTGGAGGAAGTTAAATATATAGGTGTTTCCAACGACGTTCTCAGGCCCAGTATTATTGATTGACTTGTGAATTTATTCACAAATCAATAGAACAATATCCCTACTGGAGATGGAATTGAACACCTTATCACTAACCTTGGCTACCTTGGTTAGTGTGTTCATGGATTACCATAGCACATCTAATTTGAATTCTCATTCTGCCTAAATATGTTCTCCCACATAGTGATAACTAATTTCATTGTATCCCATAATCGTGATATTGTACAGGTTTATCTTTCCAAGGACTTCATCCAACTATCCGATAGGATGTAGAGGTCTTAGCGTTCAATTCTCCGAATCTTATCTTTGTACGAAAATCAAGAGCCGTCATTGTTAAGACGGTCCAATTCTGATGCTGTGCTAGTCTAAATGTAAAAGTTCGTTACCAGCAGTTATCATGAGGTAAAATGAGAGCTTCTTGATGAAGTTTTGCAATATTTATGGCAATGTATGGTGCAAGATACTTCTGTTTAGAGACGTATCCAATTAGTGCTGACTCTTTTATCTTTCATTTTGACCTACGTGCTATGGAAAGTATAGTTAGTTAGTGTATCAAGTTTCATAAAATTGTGGGTTGTAATACCTTCGGATTAGAATGGATATAAGTTGGATAAATCAAGCGCATTATCCGCCTTAGCTCTGTTGAAAACTTGAGTTTCATCCTCTAGTAACTCTAATAACCCTCGTCGTACATGCCGTTAGCGTGCATCAATGTGATGCAAGTTTTCGTTGATAAGAGACACTCGAGGAGAGGAAAAATTCGGAAAAATCCGGAAAAATCATCTCCACGAGTGTCCTCATCAACGAAAACTTGCATCACACAGTACGTTTACATGAATACTTGAAGTATACTACAAGTAGAGATCAAAATATCATGTAAACGCGCATTGACTTCAAGTATACTTGAGTCAAGTAAATCACAAAATTTTGTTCGATTTACTTGAAAAAATTCATGTAAACGCAACTTCAGTACTTGAAAATTGTTCATTTGTGCGAAATATGAAAATGGCAAAGCCATTATTAAAAAATCCCCAATTCTGTATTTAACTTAATGCAGAGTTGTCAAAGGTAAAATGTCACTTGAAGTAAATTTCAAGTCATGTAATTAAAATTAATTCAACCAAAAACCCTACTTGAATTTCAAAAGTGGATTTCAAGTCAAGTACTCAAGTATTCATGTAAACGTACTGACAGTGATGCATGCTAGCGGCGTGTACGACGGGGTTAAGCTAAGCAAATTTTTCTACAAAAGTTAATTGTCGCGATTTCTTATACTTTTTACCCACCATATTTCATATCCTGGAAAGTTTTACTGTAACAACATCTCATTTAGAGCATTTATTCTACAGTCTCACCGTGCTGAGTAAATTATGGACTCCAGGTGGTATTTTCTGTTTTTCCTAATTTTTCGTTTGTTTCTAGGTTCGTAACAAAGTCATTTATATGAATATATAATGCGTTAAAGGGTATTCATTGGTGCTTTTTTATATAAAAAAAAAATTCACAACGTAGGTTGGGTTTAATAGGAATATAAATTTTCCAAAAAAGTGAGGGTTGTTCCAAATTTTTTAATATCTATCTTCTACAGAAAGAATGCTATAAGTCTTCTTTTTTTCATAAACCTAAGATATAAATATTTCTTCAAACTATAATTAATTACAAAAATCAATAAAATTTATTAAAACTTCTTGAACTCAACAAATGCAGCATAACAAAACAAATTATTGATCTCACATCAACAACATCTGAAGGTTTTAGAAAATTTTATAACTTAAAAAAAAAAAAAAAACTTGTGGAGAGTTTGAGGAATTTCCGTTGAAAATGAAAATTTTTGTTTACTTCAATTTCTTTTACTCATCTCTAATTGCATTTCTTCCTCATCGCATTATTAAGTAAATTTGGATTGAGTTCGTTTCAACTAAAATTTCCATTTTGTTTGCGAAAAGCTCACGAGACTCGAGCGTGTATGCTGTGCTGCTGTGCATCAACATCAAAGTAATATTATTCACGTCTATGTTTGTACATACATATATGTATATATGTAGAGATGCCATAGCCAGAGCAGCAGGTAAACTTTACCAGTAAAGAAATTGTTTGTCCAACCAAGTACAGTGCGCAATGCGCACAACTTTCTCCATTATCTGCATTCACAGCTTAAACTTCGAGATCTTCGATCTGTAAACGGTTATGCAAATATCCGTTATTGTATTACCGGAACACTACAATAGTTGTTGTATACAATAGTAAATTTGGATGATTCTTAGCTAAACAAAAAAAAAAGGTATGTAGTATTGTACAGTACATTATGTCTGTACATATGTATATACTGAGGAAAGTAAAAGTTAATATAAGGCGGATTTTAAGCGAAATTCTTTTACAAAATTACTTACTGTAGGAAGATAGGGATGTACAGATAAGGTTAAGGCTCTTAATTTAACTTTTAACTTAACTTAACTTAGCTTAACTTTAAAAAAATTACAATGCCCTATTCTTACGAGTAAAACAGATTATAAATTCTCCCGCTAAAATTAAAAATGCATATAGAAAACGGATTATGATGACTTTTGTAACGTTTTTTATTAGCTTTGTGTATTTTCTACAAGGTTACAATTCAAAGGCGTTTCAAACTAAATTTCAAGCTTGTGCCATCGCATGAATTGATAATTTTAAATATTTACCTATATGTATTCCTCAAAAACGCCTGTCTCATAGCCGTTTAAGTTGCATGCGCATGTGCGATGCCAATAATTTTTTGAAGATCAACAAAAGCAAAAGTTTTTTTTTTTCGTTATTTTTTATTTGGCACATCATCAATTGCCCTATATGATATATGTATAGTTTTATATACACCAGTGACCATCGTCGATTATCCTCATTAACTTGAATCGATCGTGTGCGAAAACCTTGGCCTCTAAACCAGTTGAATTCAACCTGGTAGCCAGGTAGCAGGTGATATTATTGACGGAGAAAGTGGTTTTTCCAGAAGTAGGTACATAATACTTATTGTATATAAATAACAACATATCATCGTACATTACATATGTACTTAGGTTTGTCTACTTGCTGTAAAAGCAACGCTATACTCAAAAATATTGTTGGCGTTGGACATTGTATCTAACAATGCGCCGGTAATTTTGTTTGCTTATTTATGTATATACAGTTCTCTTGAGTTTTTTTTACCTCAATTAGCCGTGAAACTATGTTATTACGTAATTCTTAATATTTTTGTTGTTGATTTTTTTTCGTTTTTGCTTAACTAAAATGTCCGCTGAAAATTAATCAGGTGTTCATTATTATGTAGCACTCAACTCTTTCATAAATCAAAAGCGTTATCCATCAACTGGGGATTTTCATATAAGCGAACAGCATACCGCTTCCAAAGATATTTTATTGATAATAATTTTTGATTTTTCTTTGGTTACTGACCCGCTTAGTTTTTTTTTGCTTTTGTATTTGTTTTTATTATTATGGAGTGTAGATGGGGCTATAGTCGGAATAGCCATGAAATATTTTACGATAATACATACCAATTTGATGAGAGCATTATGTTAGGAATTTTAACGCCTGACCAATCGACCGCCAATTACTGTATGATTCTGAGAGTTTTCAAATGTGTTTAATGTCTCGATTGTGTTGTTGTAATATTGTGTATTTTGTGAAATACCTTGGTAGTATAAAGGGGGTTTTTAGCTTCTTTAGGTCTGTAGATTGTCATTTGAATTGCTGTCTGTGAATTTATTTAAACAAGATGGAATTTATAAGGTGTGTATAGTTTCAAACCCCACTTCCCACCCGCTACCCACAAATGATACAGGCAATTTGTTCACCACAGATTACTCTCTAATAGGATCGGTGGTTGGTTAGAAATTTAAATATTTTCTGTATTTCAATTACAGGATCTACCTTTCAAGACACAGATCCATATTCATAAATATGTATGAGTCGTCCAAAATCCCATGAGGAATTGAGAGGTGTTGAGCACTTGTACAGGTTGTGATATAAGTAAATATATGATAAATTTTATATGAAATAATAAAATGAAATTACAAAAACCAATTGCACGTAATTTGACGAAATATTGACGTATGTACGTTTCAACCAGATTAATTTTCCTATATTATTTTCTTTAGAGCATGCATAATGAGCTGAAATTTCTGTTTCGATAATTACAATGATAATTTTATATCTAATAATATACTGGGTATTCGGAAAGTAGTGCATTATATTTAAAAATTTAATAGCTAGGCTCGGGATTTGCAAGAAAATTATTTTGTTAAGTTCGGGGGGGGGGGCAACATGTGGAATTCCAGCGTTAGAAGTTCGTTTTACTATTAATACTATGTAATTATCTTTTTATATCCCTTATGGAGAAAGTTTAGATATGAAATGATAGTAAACCGACATCATTTCCATTAGATCTACCGATGATCGTGAATTAATCAAATATTCGTGCGCTACCAAACCAAGAAAGAAATTAGATTTGATAACTTTTATTAGACAGACAACTGACTGACTATAAGTAAAGAAAAATATACATTATAATGACATCCGAATATGGGTGCGTTCAGAAAACTATTATATAATACTTAGCTGTTGTTACACGATTGACAATTAAAGTTACGTTAACACAAGTGCAATCATCAGTAAAATATTTAAAGTGAAATTTATTTTATTTAACTAAATGTAAAAAAAAAACTAACAATTGGATCGTAAAAAAATTTAAATCTACGTTAGCTTGGTTCTTGATAGCCCGGACATAAAGATCCAGGGCCCCTAGACGGTTAACAGAGTCAGGGTACCTTTTTTAAATAATTGAATAAAAAAAAAGTTACCGTTATTTTTCATTTATTTAACGTGCATACATCGACCTTAGAAAATAAACAAGTAGATTTAGCAATATCACAAATAATTACGAAATTATATATGTACAAAGAAAGTGCGTTACGTGTAAGCATACGCTTAGTTTGCCATGCGACCAAATTTCTTCTCTGCAAAGAAACGGATTACCTCACTATAATCCAGAGACTGCATTATTTCTGATTCTGAGAGTGAATTAAGCCTGATCTTCTCTACTGACCTCTGTGGTGGATCTTAAATAGTTCTTCACTCGTTTTAGCGCTGAAAACGATCGTTCTGCCGTGCAGTTTGACCCTCTACTTCTCTTACTGTACGTGCTACAGATATAGAAAACAAATAAGTATATTAATGTTTAGTTTCTCTAACACTTTCCATTTTTTTTTTAATATAATAATATCGAGAAATAGTGGTTGGGAACGGTTGTACCATTTCTAGTATCTTGTAAGAACTGGCCTCATGAGGCGTGCACTGGTATTATAATTGCCATAATTGTGATTCCGCCTAATTAAAGTCATCAAGTTTTTGTTTAGTTTAGAAAAAATGATTTTATTGTTTTCTTTGTGTTTTAAAAAAATTGAAGAGCGTATTTTTAGTTATCTAAGTTATGAACATTCCACTCCATCCCCTGTTATAACCGTCCCGATGATGGGGTCAGTTGTTACATTTTACCTTTTCTCTTTTATACCTCTCTTGTTAAGCCTAATCGTAGTTATAAGGAACATAAGTATTGATTTATGGAACAGTATTCAGTTTTAATCTAGCTATCATATCAATGTTTTTACAAGCTGTTAAAGTTGAATTGTTACAACTGTACCCAGTCTACCCTACTTTACATAATTACATTTTTTTACTACTTGTCAATATTTACATAATTAAGGAAGAATTGATTTATATGTCTGAAATCAGATTTGCGCCTGCCCAATCTACTTGTAATTCTAATTTTAGCATAAACCATAAATAGCCACATATGTCCATATTATGTATATGCATACATAATCCATATAGACTCTAAACAATTCAACCAATCTCAACATTCGAACCAATTATTCTAAATTGATAGTTGCTAGTTCATAATAGAAGAGAATAAATAATCTAACTAGGTCGTAAAAAAACGTTGGAACAAAAGTCTACTGGAACCGAAATGTAAGAACATATTTCAAAAACCACAAAAGAACACATTTTAATAATTTGACGGTAAAACAAAACTACTCTAAAAAAAAAAAAAATTTTTGCTTCAGCCTGACGTTATTGCGCAAGAAAAACGTAATAACACTTACCACTCAAGTGAAAAAAAAACAATGGGCATGTAAGCATATGTATGACTTTGTTTTTGGGCATGGTTGGTGGACTTTTCCAATCTAAAAAAAATATGTTTTCTTGTCCAATGTTTCGTTTTCATTTCTTTTAGAAAATGAACGGTGGACCATATTAAATACTTCATTGGTATGTATCCTTATCTTAGTTCCAATTAATTTTCTTTTCTTCATCGATAAGAACCTTACCTGATCCTCACTTAACATTGAAGCGTTCTTACTTTTCATTTTATTTAACGAACATTTTGAAATGATATTCGTAATTCAGGAAGATTTTCTGCTGGTGTCGATCAATGGATTTTTTTCAGAAACCATAGGAGAGAGGAGGATTGGACACGTAATCAAGTTTATAGAGCAGACAAGGGTGTACATTTTTGGAGATCAGAGCACAATAAGTTTTTCACTGACCTGTACTAATACTATAAATGGACTGCTCGTTAAACCAAAAATGCATGAAAGCAAATGGCACCACTTTTGTATTTTTGTCTCTTTTCCTGAGATCATATTTTTCCACTGAACTGTAACGATTGCGATTAGTAACGAGAAATTGCTTACGGTTCAGCGGTAATGATATATATGAGTATTGCACTTTGGACCATAAATGTGACAGTCGTCAATGACTTGGTAATCAAACCTTTTCTACTAAAAACAACCTTGTAAAAAACACTACCTTCGACTCATAATTAAAATTTAAGAACAAAAATAGTCCCAAATACTTTTGTGACAAATTCGATAAGTCTCACTGACATATAAGAAAATCCCCAAATAATTAAAATATAGCGCCAGTTTACGACAGTTGACAAAATTGGTACCACATGAAATAGGAGATCAGTCAGCCCATTTACGAACATGTTATAGTCGATTTATTTTAAGAAGTAATAGAGGTGTACTGTTGAGTGAGTCATTGTGGATAGTACTCGACAATAGAAAAAGCTTTTTCAATCGGTCACATTTTTGTAAAATTAACGGTTTTCATGATGTCGGCCATTTTCTTTCAAAAGTTTCAGCTAATTTTTTTTCGAAAATTTGTATACTCGGAAATAAGGGCTATTAATTAAATTATTATTGCTTACAATAAATGACATAAACCTGATAGTTAAGAAATTGAAATCCAAAATATATTAATATTTTAACCTTCCTGGCACATATAAGGTATTCATTCTTCTAGGAAAAGAATATAATAACTACGTTTTGTAATTCAGTTCTACTAATCTCAGAAAAGCTTTGCTGAATGCTGATTTTCGTATCGTCTTTAGGTTGAAGGATGCTGAACGTTAGCCAAATAAATACCGATCGTGAAGAAGGACCACATACCCAATATAACTACTTATAAGGGTAAAGGAAGATAAAACAAAGCACACTTTTTTTTATCTCATTTAGAAAGCTCCAAGCAGACCTTTCTAAAAGTCTTGTTAAAAAAAAAAAATAAATACTTTACAGAAAATGCTGTTACCTAGTATACCGAAGAGATAAAATTTGAAGATTTATTTTATTATTTTCACGATTTTCCAATCGAAAGATTTCTTTACAGTTATTTTCTAATCGGTTTAATTTATCGAAAATTATGTTTTTATTATACCCTAGATCAGGTGTGGGCGGACTTTTCCAGGGTACGGGCTACTTCTAATTTATTCAAGGTGTTGCGGTACGCTCATTGGCGTAGGTGTGGTGAGCTAAAAAAAAATGTTCTACTCAAATAAATATGTACCTACCTATGTACCTCTTTTGCAGTCTCATAAGAAATATTATTAATGCACCTATTTCTTTTGGCAATGGAGTTTGGGGTCTGTGATAATTATTTTAATGATAATTATTTTTTTACATAATTCCCACCCATAAATTTAAAATTATGAAAGTATTTTATAAGTTCTAGTGCAGACTGAAATATTTCACTACTAGACTTAAGTATTACCTGCTTTCTATACAATGTTACCTCAAAAAGTGGTAAATCTACCACTTTAGTCATGAATAATAATAATAATTTATAAACAATATTATCGCTATACAATACCACAACATTACATTTACAAGTTCACAAAAGTTCACAAATACATCAATTTTATCATTTACAATATTGCTATATTTTTAATATATTGCATACAACTTTTTTAAAACACATCAAATTTTGTTCACTTTTTAATTCAGCCGGAAGTTCATTAAATTTCTTGAAACGCATATGTATACCAGTGAATTCTGTGTACTAGATCCATTGTATAATTGTAGTCTGAAGTTCTCCGACGCTCCTCTTAGATTATATGGTTGAGCCTTTGTCATCCACGTGATCCTCTTTAGAAGATATTCCGGAACCAACCCATTTTTCATTTTTGATATAAAAGCAATTCTTTGTTTAATATCAAGCCATAATATAGAATTTAACAAACTACTAGGAGTGAAACGATTACAACGTAGAATTGCACGCCTTGCCTTATTTTGTAATTTTTATAACGTGCTCAATTCGCCTTGATTACACCGATACTTCTATTTTATTGGAAACTGTTTTTTTTATTTTGGTGCGTTGCCTTCTTCCATACAAGTAGCTACTCGTATGAAACCATTGAAGTTTCCTTCCACGAATTCCATATTTTGCTAATTTATTTAATAAAATTCCCCGGTCTACAATTTTAAATGCTTTCCTTAGGTCTAAAGGCGCAGAAAGAACCTATTTGAGGCAAATATTTCCTCCTTCCATTGGCATAATACCCAATTAATCGCCGTTTTCCTAAATCCGGTTTCACTTTATTTCACTTTTATTGTTATTTTGGGTAGGAATATTAGTGGCCTTAGACTAATTATAGTTTTTTCTCTATTTGTTTCATTTATATATATGTATGTTGTGTTACACCTGAAGGCTATGGTGGATAAGTCACGTTTTGGGGGGGGGGGATAGTTCTAACGACCTTCGAGATAATGGGACTTAAACATATTTGGGTACATTTTATAGATCCCTTTGTAACTTCTGAACGTTACACCCTACGATGATGATTTAAAAATTATTAGATAGATAATCGCTGAACCTTTCCAACGGTCTACTTTTCCCCTGCTCGTCGCTATGTTGAAGTTATGGCTCAACAAAGTTAAAAGTTAGGAATTATAACTCGTTTTTGTTTTATTTAACTACTATTTTTATCAAAAAATACATCATTAATACCAATTTTTCATATTGAATTTAAGAAGGCCAAAAGCTTCGCTTTAAAATGACCTATGTACATACTCTGTACCCAAAATGTAACCCTTTCTGCAATTTTTGCACTTTTTCTTCAACATATCCATATCCAATTATTATCATAGGATATAATGTTCGGAAGTTAGAGGATGATCTATAAAAACATACCCAAATATCTTTAACTCCGGTTATCTCGGAAGCTGTTAGGATTTTTCCTCCACTACCCATAAAATTTTTTGCTTGCCTATGCATGAAGCCTTGTATATTGTAAAGTCGATCATCATAGCCCCAGGTATTTAGAATACAAGGTATTCCCATTACGAGCCATGTTCCACCATTAGGTGGCGTAATATCGTGCAATGGAGAAAACACAATACTCTCTCTCCTCTCTCTGTCTTTCCTATAGAAATGTATATACATTAGTCACGAAATTACGTTACAGAACATGTGTCAAAATTTTTATTGGAATACCTTGTCTTCTATATACTTTGATCATAGCCCATCCATCAAGTTCGACTGAACACAATCGTAATATCTTACGTCAAATCTTATCAAAAGTGGTCCGAATTACAATAAATTTTCATCTGCCCTGCAAGATTACATAATCTATGAGAAAAATAAGTTCATTGACCATTGGCCTTTATTATTGAAGCAGCAGAGAAGAACAGAGAGCATTTTTTATTATGCATATTGGACGCATAGCGGTGTGCAAAAGACAAGGTACGTTAGATACAAAACTAGAATTCTGCACTTTGCTGCAATATGGCGGAAGAGGTTTCTATATGTAGCATATCTTGTGTTTTGGATATCATTGCTGGGATGATTGCCCCGAAGGTAAGATCTAATTTTGTCTCCAATTTAATTAACGATCGATACTTCCGGAAAATAAACCAAAACGATATAGGTACCTGGTACCATCCATCAACAAGTGCAGAGAGAGTAAATTAGGGATAAAATGAGCTTCATGACCCGCCGCCAGTCAAGATTTTTTTTTTTTTCATTTCTTCAAAACTTTTATCATACAAATTGTATACTTGCATGTACATACATCTATGTATATAATTGTATATAATAAATATGTTTGTAACTCGCGTCGCGTCTCCATTCTTGCACATTCCATCGCATATCCTCAATTCCTCGTCGACTTGGCATGCCATTGATAGTGCACGTCTGCGGTGGTGCGATCATTGATTTTGTACATTTATTGACAACAGGTCTACACCGCTATACATATACACGCTCCTCCTATTCATCATAGTGTGTTTGTCCCACCTGAATGGCGGCAGGTATCGACTCGACATCTCAACATCACTTTCCCATTCCAATCAATGTCCAATATAAAAGCCAGGATTGTGTCAAATTTTTTGTCAGTAGGAATTATCAGTTGAGATAGTACCAACCGCAGCAAATTTAACAGTAAACAGAGCCTGATTAAGTGTTGTAAAATTCGAATTCTGTTAGGTATTTAATCGCGTGTTTTTTTTTTGGGTGCAGTGCATTTATTTAAAGACGTGAAAAAAAGGCAAAATTGTGAAAATGAAAAAGTTTCTAATTTTAGTTTCTTTTTGTGCAATTCTCGCGCTTAGTGTTGCACAATTTTCGAATGGAAGACTTTTAGAACCGCCAATACCAACATTATGTGCACAAAGAGTGATCCATGAAAGGACACCTGATGGCAAGGGGTGAGTGAGATTTGTGCTGCGAAAAGAATTATATGTGATGTTTCTTTTTGTTCTTTTTTTTTTAACTATTGTGATTATTATTTCTTTGTCATTTAGTTATTTCTTCTCATGGCGTGATCAAGCTCTTAAAGGTTTTGAAGATGACTGGCTAAATGCACGGAACTTTTGTCGAAAACGGTGCATGGATACTGTCTCACTTGAAACGAGCAATGAAAATGAATGGATCAAGCAGAGAATTGTTAATGAGAACGTGAGTAAAATTTTCATATCCTAGATGAAATCATATATCGAAAAGAAAACGCGGGTATTATGTAGTTAGGAATGCATGTTGGATGCATAGGTCGAGTGGAAATTTTTGCATGTCCGTTCATTCGTCTGTGTGGTATGGAATTAAATATAAAAAAAAACAGTCATAAATGTGGAAAATTTAAATAATTTAAGTGTAGATGGGTAGTTTTTAAAGTAATTTTCTCAGTTAAGAACATTGATAAAAGCATTATCTGGCTGTACAAAATGAGCGCATGTTCCTCAATTGTTAGTAATGTTGGTAAGTATTACCAAGAATTCTGTGTTTTCATTTGAATTTAAATTAATTTAAAATCCAATTGTTCGGTTGGTATACCTGCAAATAATTTATATTTTAATATTTTCATTCATATTTATCATTTTCGGTGAAATTGATTCTGCTGGATTCATTTAATGTATAGCCACGGACTTAAAAACGATAGTTGGTTGGCCGAAAATGTTGAAATGTGCTGCATAAGGATTTTCTCACCTGTTGAATTAATAAGAAGCTTTAACCAAGCTGAAATATTAGAAAAGTTCTCTATTTTTAGGGTCATAACTTCATATGTGCCATCCATATATGCATGTATGTAAGTTTCATAATGTAGTAAAAAAATCACGTGGAACCTATGGAGAATTTTCGGGCAAATGGTTTAGTAAAATCGCATCCTCCCTTTTACAATATAAAATTAAAAGCTCAAAGGACGCTTCTCCGGAATTTCTTTTATTTAAACATAACAATAACAGATTTTTTTCATCTATATCTTCATAATGCAGCAAAAAAAAGTTCACTTTCAAAATGCATTCTACTTTTAAAATTAATACTTTTTTTGTTGTTGTATTAACTATAGAAATGTCACGCACGACTAAAATATTATTTCTTTGGACACCACATCGAACGGCGTTGAAGGGTAACGCATTTGCGCTGGCGCGCTTGCGTGGCACGTTCGCTTCGGTGGAATCTCTTGGGCTTAAAGCTATGTACAATTTTGATTTCGACGAATTAGCGTCCACAAACGCGGGCGCATGTTCGTTAGGCGTTTTCTTGGCTACCATTCATAAAATTTACTTCGTGTTTGATTACAGCGCACTTGCGCTGGCGCATTACCGTGTACTCACTTGCACTGGCAAAAACTCTTGGAAACCGAGGTTTTAGAGTGGGTTGGCTCCACTCAACGATTCAACTGCACTGACTTGATGAGTTTAAGTGAGTAAAGCTGAAATGATGGATGAAAATAAATCCCATTTATATGACGGCAATACTGGACTGCTTATCCTGTCAAATGTCATACATTTTAAAATCATTTTGCGCATTTTTTTTATATCTGTCCTTATCCTTGTTCCTATACCCTTTTATGTTGTCTTGGACTTTTTCTGCTGGAAAAACAGTTGCATACCTGTCATTTTTACACCCTTTTCATTTTCTGTTGTAGGAAAATTCTATGTATTTATACATTTAGTTTATAAAAAAATACCTGTAAATAGTAAAAAAATTTACCCATTTCTAAATTGTTTTCGAATTCATCGTCATATTTCCATTCTAACCGATTCTTTGCATTTGAAACAAATTTGCATACGATAGGTTTTCTTTTGAGATGAAATCTATCATATAACTTGAAGTCAAGTTAAACAGCTAAAAGTAGCTCTATTGCTGCTTTCATTATTATTTATCACTTATATCAATGACACTGCATCTACTTTAAATTGGTGTAGATTTCCAATTATTGTGGATGATGTTCAGGTCTATGTGTTTATCTAGACCCGATTGGGTTAATAGAAGATGTTATTTGCCAAATGAATAACGATTTCACAAGAATATCTGCCACTAAATATAAAAAATTTGCCTTCGCATTTGAGATGTTATTCTTCAGGAATTTCCAATGTCAGTAGCTTTTACAACTTATTAGTACCTAATTTTGAAAGGATGCTTATATAGCTCCTCTAATGTCATAGATGTGGGATCTATTGTAAATTGGACTCATACGCTCATTTAAAATTAATGTGGTCCTTAACTCTGCAGCAGTGTGATATATCTACTTTTGGTCTAAGAAGATTTCATCATACATTAATTAAATCTTGTACTAAAATTTAGATTCTTATTTTAACTCTAGAAAGATTACATACATACTATCAAAGCTTACATTGAAATAAATAGCCTAACCATCCTTTCCGAAATTAAAATTTTCCAATCCAAATAGATTTAGATTCATTTTCAACTCAATTCTTCTTCAATCCTTGAAAAGTTAAATACGTCAGTTGAAAACTAATCCCAATTCAAACTCAATCTTTCAACTATGCATACGTAATGGGAATTGACCATCTTCTAAGACGGGTCTACTAAATGGTCTTTTAAGACTGTATTGTCTCGACATAACTTCCGAAAATGAATATTTTTGAACCATGTTTTAAAATCATAAAGTTCTCAAAAAGTCTAATCATGATCAATTGCTTAAGCTTGTAAGAATACTTTGAGTATTTTGAAGTCATCAACCAGACTTCCTAGTTTGTGGAGATTAATTTTTTCTGTCTCATAGTGTAGGTACTGTAGTAGATGGTCTTATTTTATACAATTTTAATGAAAAATCGTATTAGTTTATTGTGACATAGACAAGTAAGCCGTTGCAATTGGAAAGGTAACTTGAACTGTCTTCTTTTAGCTTTTTACCATCAAACGAGTGAGTTATATGAGACCAAAGATAAATAAAACGCAGGAAATTTTTCTTATGAATTAAAAACTGCAGTTGTTTACAATCATTTTTAGTATCCGACGGACGACGGTAGAAAAATGATGCGAAAACTGTTTTCTTCTTAAAAATTTTCGTGATAGGAAAGCAAAATAATTGTAAAAAAGAACTTATTTTTTAGCATAATTAAGTATTACGCTTAATTACTATATTATGCGTTACAAAAGTTGGCACAAATTCAATATCCTATATGATATCATCTACATATTGCAGTGCATAAAAGTAGCAATATTATAAAAAATAAATATGAAAGTTGAAGAAATTTAAAAATTACTAAATTAATTTCCGCTTTGCAATTGAAAAGAAAAATACCTCTAAGATTTCCTGTGATGTGTACCTACAACATACATGAAATTAATTGCACTATAGGCTCTACAACACGTCTAACGGAGGAGAATGAAAAATTTCTGTGCGTGCCCGTTAATAAAAATAGGAAAATAAAAAAAAAAAACTCAAGATCTTAGCATAAATGAAATTTCATTGAAAATATCTGCCAAGGCGTTATCCGATTACAAAATAAGACGTTGCCCGCAACTTAATGAACGTGCAGAGAAAGTGAAAACTGCCTTGCTTTGCATTGAATTGCGGTTTCGGATGCTTAAATGGTGTTGTTATCGAGTTACTTTACATACATACACATATATTCATTATATTATAAGCCGCCCCTTAAACTAACCGCTTTTGGTCACCTATGAAATATGAATGTCATCCATTGAATGTCTAAAATATTTATACAAGTGATGCCTACACGACACCACAAATGCTGTTTCTTTTCAAAAACGCTTGATACAATTTAGACAAATTAATCATTTGATAATGCGCATACATTGAGATTTTGCGGCTGCACCCTGCACCATAAAATCTGAATATATATATATTATTTTTGTTATTGTATATTTCTCAGGTAAAATATATTTGGACTAGTGGAAGACTTTGTGATTTTAAAGGATGTGAACGACCCGATTTGCAGCCAACATCCATTAATGGATGGTTCTGGACTGCTGTTTTACAAAAATTAGCTCCAACAACAGATCGTGCACAAGGTGATTGGTCACCATCAGGAGGAATTGGTTCACCACAGCCCGACAATCGAGAGCTACAACAAGGTGGAGCACCAGAAAATTGTCTTGCCATTTTAAATCAATTCTATAATGATGGTGTTAATTGGCATGATGTTGCCTGCCATCATCGAAAACCATGGATTTGTGAGGAGAACGATGCTCTATTGAAATATGTTCGCTACACAAACCCAACCTTACGTCTGTAGATTAAATTAAGAATATTATTATTATTAAATATTAAGATTGTTCTATACCAAATGTTTTTGCTTTTAATTTATATGTATAAGTTCCGGTAAAAAAAAAATATTTTTTTAACGTGCGATAATATTTTTCGCTCATTATATTGCTTGAAAATTAAGTGATTTGACTCTCGATTATATATTAGCTTTCGTGTATTTATTTGAAATTTATTTTAGTACTCTCCTACGAATATTGCATTTTTCTATTAAATAGTTTGTAAATGATAATTGTTAATGTTTATTTTTTGTATGTATATAAGAAATAAAAGAAAATGTTTCAAACTCCTTTTAATTCATTGTGGAAATCTATTATTATTTTTTTTTTAATTAATATGTAGGATATCATCATTATCATTAGATGTGTTCCATTGGGCTGTGTAAAGTAAAGTGCTCCCAAGTACTTCTGCCTACTCGCAACTATATTCATGTTCTTGTTCGCAGGCGAGTAAAGGAGTTGAGTAGTTTCGCAATAATTTTCCGCTAGGTGGAATTGGATGTTAAGTGGTCAGATAGGCTGAGAGTTCATATTAGTGATCAGCTTGAAGATATCTCCTTGTTTTGGTCATCGTACAATGCTCAGACAGGAGCTGGAACGTTCCTTTTCGATCGTTTGAATAGTTTTAAACGACATCTATTTGTGTAAATAAGATATCTTAATATTGTTGAGACCGTGGCTTTTGGTTCTTTATTTGAAACACAATATTAAGTATTTAATATACAAGTTCTTTATTTCACTTCTAATCTTATACAATTCATTAAACTTCCATTAATCAACTCAACTTTAATTATCGCAATCCAATTACAAAGCTTTCGCCCGTTTATTACTTTCGCTTGTTAACACTACAACGTCTAAGACAAGACTCATTTCTTTTCTTTGTTCTATTTTTATACCCTCTAGATGAAATCTATAGGCTATACTAAGTTTGTCATTCCGTTTGTAACGCACAGAAATAATGATGGTAGAGCAAAATGGATTGGACACCCCCGCATAAAATTTAAAGTTATTTTGATTTTTGCATGTCCGTCTGTCCGTCCGTCCGTCCGTCCGTGCGCACGATAACTCGAGAACGCGTACACTTAGAAAGCTGAAATTTTGTACACGGACATTAAAAAAAAGAAGTAAAATTAAGTTCGAAAAGGAGACAAAATCGGGCAACTTCTTCGTGGGGCTGCCATACAAAAATTTCGTTTCCACTATATATTTGGACACTACTTGAGAACACATCGACATAGAGAGCTGAAGTTTGGTACATGGTGTTTTCATAGTAAAAGCAAATAAAATTTCAAAAAAGGACTAAATCGGGCAACCCTTTCTTGGTGTTGCCATATAAAATTTTTGGTTTTTTACATATACTTTGAAAACTATCAGTCCTAGATAGCCGTTCTAGAAATATATGCTAGAAACCAATGCAAAAAATCAAAATTGCTCAAATGGGTGACCATACGAAATTTCATATAGGCATTCATCTAGGGCTTTTTCACTTGTTTCATTTGTTTTTCAAATCACTCAATTTCGCTATTATTCATGAGTCAAAACCAAGACTTGAAACTTGTCTTCAAAAATATAATGGGTTGTGTGATGAAATAACAAATTAAAAACATTTTTTAGCTTTTGCTATATACCGGAGAACCCAAATAAATTCCTTCTTAAACAAATATTTCATGAGAAATGAAAATCAATTTGCCCGTCTTGTGAAGAAAGGATATCTTGGGAAGTAGCTTGAAAAATAACGAAAATTGGTCCTGTTAAATTAATAAATTATTATTATGTTTTTTGTAATATGAAAAAATTGTTTCATAAAAGTAAAAGTGATATTGAAAACAACCTTTAATACATCTTTAAATTTTTTTGGTGTAACACAGCAAAACATGGAGATCTTATATTATCTACTCACACGATAAAGACTGCACCACACTAAATGAGTGAACAATTTTTACAATAAGGACTCATTTTTGTTATTTTTGTTCAATTAAAATATTCGGTACTGGTAAGATGAAGGTAAGCGGGTATCTTTAAGCCATAGTAACTTTTGATCCCTTGGAGAGTCGGTGATGAAATTTTCTACGAATATAATAACCATAAGAGCTGTAGAAAAACGAAACCGAACTTTTTAAAAGGGGATAACGGATATTTTCATTGGTCTTCATCTAAAAACTTGCACAGATTTTTTTTTTGTGGGATAGTTTAAAATTTTTTATCTCAAATAATTTTTTTTTCGGTTTATTCTTATCCAATGGGATACTGTAATAGCTAATGCAGTATATGTTGTGCAAACGCAAGGTCATCAACCCTGCATTAAAATTTCGCTATCAGATTTGTAGTTATTGTACCAAAAGAGATCACATATGCCCCGACTGCCTGAAATAAAACAAAAGAAAAACACCCGGTATTGTGATGTGAGATGTTCAAAAGCTAAGATCTCAATGTACGTAATTGAAAACGCAATCGAGAGCACAAAGTATCTCGCAGGACCTCATAGTACCAGTGATTATCAAAACGATCGAAGGTATCAAAACCGTCCACCTCAATCCTTCAGGTCTTTCTTCTTTTCCTGCTCATTTAGAATGATATTCCCTCATTTTAATCTAAGTATTTCCTTAAAAATATGGGCTGGTGGGGTGAGATTAAGTATGTATATAGAGCGGAGTCTAGTCGAAATGATAAATAAAAAATAAATAAATGATATGACAAGTAGTGTCTTAACACGGTATACAAAGTAGCAAGGTATGCCTAGTAGTTATTTGGACACTTGAACTGTGACGTCACGACATCACAGTTTAGATATAGCAAGAATTCAGAAAAATTATTTTGTAGAAGAAATAGAAGCCCAAGCTCCAAAAATCTCCATCTGCGATAGAAGCAGTAGAATTTCGTGAAAAATGTATAGGAGAGACTTGATTCGCAAAAATTAGGAATATCATTGTTATTGTTGGTCGATTTCAATTCACTGAAATACTAAAATGGCTATTTACTCATTATATCACCCAACTTCCTTCCTCCATTCCTTTTAAGTCGTGCAAATAAATCAACAGTTTCCTTAATTGGGCCATCTTTAAAAAAGGAAAGAACGTAGAAAATTCTCACCCAAAGTAATTTAAAAATTAAACACACGCTCAAGCAAATCTTGCGACTTATGCATGGTCCAGTCGTTTAACTTACATGAGCGTGTGTAGCGAATGTCGGAACTTGAATTGAGAGAGCACGAGTGAAATCAGCCGAAACTATTGCGTACAAGCAAAACTTATGACTTTGCTATGGAATTGAACTAGACAAAATCAGATGTTAACTTTTGCCTCCACTCGCAACGAATTTTGGTCAAACTTTAATTCATTCCTATAGCAAAGTCGTCAGGTTTGCTTGTACATGTACACAATAGTTTCGTCAGATTTCATTCATGGCAGAGTTCAGTCTCAACTCAAGCTCCGACTTACGTTACACACGCTCATGTAAATAATACGACTGGACCGTATGATTTGCTTGAGTTTGAGTAGCGGCCTATACACTAGAAAGAACAAATTCATTTTTACTGATAACAATTTCAAATAAACTACATCTAACAGTTAAGAAAAAAGCTCAGTAATGAGAAAGCCTTCTTCCTTTATGAAAGTACGTTCGTGTTATCATATTGATCATTACATTTTGTTACTTAGTAGTATTTTGGAGGTTTCCATTGGTTTAATCGAAATTCAAATTTATTTCGATAAATAATAGGTATTCGTTAAACAAATTGATATCAATATTCGGGACAAACCAAAAATATCGGAAATCAGTTTGCTTCCAAAACTATAATCGCAATCCGCAACCGGATATAGCAACTCAAAAATAAAAAAAACTTGTTAAACAAATTGATATCATTCGGGCAAACCAAAAATTGAATTCGATAGCAACTAAAATACCAAATTGTTGTATTTTTTACTAGGTTCAAGCGGTTCAAGGGGGAATAAGCTGAATACCTCCCTCAAATCTCCCAACTAACTATTCGCTAGTTAAATAAATACAAAAAATCTCAATCAGTGCTTGCACAACTATAACACGTAACCTAACAAAAGTATTCTTCAGAATGAAAAAACACAAAAGAAAACTCTCCAACTTACCGATCGGAATGAAAAAAACATTCACACTTCACAAACAATTTTTACCGAAGAAATATTATTAAAATATTATCAAATAATTAACCAAATAATATTCGCTATTCGCTATTCGTTAAATAAATTGATACCAATCAGAAAATGAATTACTAGAGGAAAAACAAACACAAAACAAATTAACAAATGACAAGCTCCCTCTCAACTTACCGAGTACCGAAGAAAACTATTCTTTCGGAATACATACATCAGAAAATTTTTCATTTTTCTGATATACAGATAAACTTACCGAAGAAAAAATGTTAAAAACGACAAAGAATAATTCTTCTGATTCTACCCCAACACCCACCACCACCACCAGCAACAGCATTCAAATCCGGCTTTTTTCTCGTTTTTCCTTTCCCCGTCGGGCGGCTTTCAAAACGGAAAAAGTGAAAACTATTGGAAATATTGGTGTTGAAAACGGTTTCGTACGGCCGGGCGTAAAAAAAACTGAAAAATGGCCAGCTTTTTTGCGCTGAAACGGAAAGAGCGAAAATGCGTGGCGCTACTGTCAGTTTTCTAGCAGAACTCCAAACCTGTATCAATTCTAGTAGATCTAGTACTACCTTTCTATACCAATAAAACATTGACCTCTGGCAAGTCTACCAACGTTGTTGACTTGACTTGTTTTGTTCTGGTTGTCACTTTGTCATTACGACAGTCGAGAGTCGACAATATGGCGTCAAGTAAAGACTTTCGGGATTTTTGTGTAATTTCGAGCGAATAATTTCTGAAGTGTTAACATATTTTAATTATCTGTTTCTAAATTAATAAAATATATTTGTTGTTTTACTACGCCTATGAATAACGTGGAAAAGTAATCGACTTTTCACGATAAATAGCTCTAGTTCAGATGTAGTCGCTTTCGCAACCTTTGAAGAGGCCTTCAAAGGCCAAATGAAAAATACTCGACTCGAACTAGCTGCATATTGTTTTTCCTTGTAAATAATGAGAACATGAACTGTAAAAAGAAGGTGAAAAGTGTAATCTGGTAGATTTTTGACTTGATTTGTAATTAAGTTGGCGGGTATCGCTTTTAATTCACTCTAACACAAATGGGAAAAGAAAAGTGGCATAGACAGATAAATACGCTTTTTGAGGACACTGTTTATTTGTGACAAATTGGATCGTGTTAATCTCGTTGCAGTAATAAATGAAATAGAAAAGTTCTTTGTGGGTTTAATAATGAGTTTCTGAAAAGGTTTTTTTTTTAAAAGACGTCCAAGAAAATATGGTTGATATGCATAAAAGTGTCTCGGTGCAAGTAGATAGTGATTTTGCTTTACTTTTGCCCAGTGGAGTCTATGAAATTAAAAAAATGGAGCCCCGGTCAAAAATCCGAACGATTATTCTAGTCTGCCTATTTCTAGCTATTGCTGGAATTATCGGTTTTGGATATTTCTGTCAAGATCAGGTACCTATTTTTAAAATAGTTTATTTCTCCTAAGATTTGAGTCTATGTAAAAGCGAGTTAATTCAAATTCAAAGTGTATTTTTTTACAAACCCCTGCTAAAAGCATCGTATAACGTTGAGCTCTACGTCATTAGATAGTTTAACACTTAGATTAGTACAAAAATAGCAAAATAAACCAAATTACCCTTCCTTTTGTAGGTACTACAGACAGCTTGTGAAAATGATTTTTATTCTCTGGACAATTATTCTTGTTTTTGTTAAATCAGAACTGGTAATTCTTACTTGCTGCACCATTCTACTTTTTATAGTAAGAAGACATTAACAGAAATCTTAATCAATAGTAAATGTATCCGGGAAATGAAAATGTAAAAGGAAAAAGCTAAATAAACTATTTGAATTAGATATTGTGACCAAATAATGATCAGAATTTCCCAAAATCTGCATATCCTACTATTTATGATTAGATTTATTGGATTGGTTAATCTAAACAGATATACCTACATAAGCAGTGCGATATTGAATGATAGAGATCAATTTAGATTGATTGGATCAGGATGAAGAGCAAGCCAGCCTGCAGTTAGTTAAGTAAAGAAGAGTCAGTTCCTTGAATATCTTTGAATAGCGCGAATTGTTTCGGGAAGATGTTGAGATACGGTATAATGGGATCGAAATCCAATAAATTTGTGAACTAATAGCTAGTCTCTAGGTTCTTAAAGTGAGGACTACATGAAAATGGAAGCAAGTGCTACAAACCGAGAGTTGCTTTGGTTTTAAAAGTGTTTGGTGAAAACTCAGAAGAATTAGAGATATATCTTTGGTATAAATTATAAAAAAAAAAACTTTGGCCTTAGATGTCTGACATGAAAAACAGTAGAAGTGTAAGAAATAGTCAAGACGTACAGCCGATATTCCACCAATATCATACTAGAAGTTTGTTTGGAAATTACTATTATTATTATTATAAATAGAGGTTGGGGTCGCAGAGCAGACGCCTAAGCACTGTGACCTAAGAGATCTGTTTTGCTATGCCCCCGCCATGTTAGGTCCAGTCCAAATGTTCACTCTTTTTTCGAAGGTGATTACCTCATTAGAGACATCTGTTGGGATCGCAAAACCATTGCCTAGACATGCTAGGAAATTACTCCACAGATGTACTACCTGTAGTTGAAGCGAATCGTGATATTGCTCGTGATTGTGGCATTATTTTATATTATTCGACTTGTCCCAAACAATTTTGTAGTTTACTATACTGTAGTATAAATTATTGAGACCAAATATTTCCTTTGATATAATTCTGCAATGGAATCGACAAAGCAATTACATTTATGATAATTGACAGGTCAACAGCTGTTTAACTTGGCAGCTTACCACTACTTACATATTTCGTGTATTTATATGCATTATTCAGCAAACGATATCGTTTTGAAGACTTACAGTTTAGGCATTAATGTTTGGGCTGGGATTATTGGTTCCAAATTTCTTCGATTCCTCCATACCATATACAAGAGAATTTATATTTCATTTAAAAAAAATTGTTAGAAGATATTCCGCAAAGTATGTATGTACTTAGACGGAGTTGCAATTTGGTTGCAATTACATGGATGTTCGGCATACTTTGCACGCGAATCAAGGTAACAGTTAAATAATTCGTTTCAATATAAGTAAATGAAGAAATTGGAGCTTACAACTACTAATATATGTATATAATAATAATACTATAGCTTTATTAGTTTAACAAACTTTGAGTTCACAAAAAGTTCATAAATTTTCGATTGTTTACCTGTTCTCCTAATATCACAATTTCATTTAAAAGATTCCAATATTATTAAAAGCAAAAACAAATACATTTTCCATTCCATTTATTTCCTTTACACATTTTCATGATCTGCTTCTAATGGATTACACACATCCACCTTTAAATCTATTATATATTGTCTCTTGCTTAAGCTCAATGGGAAGCTCATTAAATTTCTGGAGACCTTTATAAAGGAACAGCTTTTGCGTTATTGTTCTTCGTCGATACAGTCTATATATTACGTCAGCACCTCTAATTGCATATGTTTGCATATGCGGGACTAGGTTCAGTGTTAAGTCAAATATTTCGAAAGTCGTTTCATCTTTCTGTCAGGACATTTAACTCTGTCCTTTCTTTGATACTCATCCACTTCAATGCCTCCAACATAAATTTAAGTAAATCCAAGTAAATCTATTGCACTTTAGTATACATCGCAGGACCTTATTTTACAATTTTTGAAGCCTTTCTATTGCTGTTTGAGTACTTACATAAGAATAGAGTCGTAGAACAATGCCTTTTCATCGCTGTGCTGTTTTTTGAAACCCGATCGTTGTATCATTATTATCTTACAAATATTTTTGGAGTTGTATTTGAACTACTTTCTCAAATAATTTTTCAAAAATCTCTAGTGTGTTGTTTGGTCTGAGTTCTTGACACTTCTTATTATTTTTTATTTTTGGTACTGGTACTATTATTGATTCTTTCCAACAGTCAGGGAACTTTCCTTCACTTAACGTTTTATTTATTATTTTCTCCAATATATCTGCTAACATATTTCAATTATCTCATATTATTTTATTATTGATGCCATTAAAATCCTTTTTATTGTTCATAGATTTGCAATTAGTCTTTCGTTACTTATATTACTGAATTTAAACCTACTAGCGCATAGATGTAAATTAAATAAGGTTAATGGTTTTATTACAAACAAAGTAATAAGTTTACATAAAATTTGAATAAAAATCTTTCAATGTACTCGGCTAGCGATGCACTTATTTCAACGTTAATTCCATGATTGGAAGCATTTCTGGAAGGCTTCTTTCGGAAGAGCCTTCAGCTGCTCCGTTGTGGCCCTCTAAATGTCGAAAAAGGTGTCAAAACGCTTTTCTTTTAGTGCAGTTTTTATTTTTGGGAAGAGCCAGAAGTAGCATGGTGCTAAATCTGGAGAGTACGATAAATGTGTGGACAGATAGGAGTTTTCTTCGGCTAAAAACTCGCGTATCAGAAGCAGGAAGCCCGCGTTAGTGATGAAAGAGGAAGCTATTGCATGATTTTTCTGGCTTTGGACGGACTTATACGAAATGTTTAGTTCTTACCTAAGCTCTGGAATAGTCAGTCGCCTGTTATGACCTAACTCTTCTATTCTGGAAGTCGGGTAACAAGTCACAACTAGTTCAAACTTAACACTGTTTTTCTCAAATAATCAAGCTATCAGATGAATAACTTCAAATGGATATAGCGTCACAGTTGTTGCTATAAAAATTCATTCACCGTATTTTTTGATAACACCTCGCACTCTACTTCAGGAATTGAATGATTCAGCTGGTTAACACTCTCAATAAAGTAGCTATTTAACTTATTTGCTATTTCTTGACTAGTGCTTACCTTAATATCACCAAATTGCGTTTTTTCTTTTGTGAGCTTGCATCATATATATATATACATACTCTTATTCATCTTTATTTTCACATATTTTATTCTTTTACTTATTTCTAACTGCTTTGTATTCATTCCAATCTTTTAATTCGTTTGTAAATTTAGCTTATATATATGTATTAATTTTTGCACTTTTCAGAACTTTCAATTCTTCTGTAAACCATTCATTCCTGTTTTGTACTATTTGCCTTTTTACTTTAAATCTATCTATACATGCTTGAATTGCTATCACTTAAACACTCTGCGTCTGCACATTCATTTATAAGTTAATACACTCACTGATTCTTTCAATCCCTCTATTTGTAAGTACTTTCTGAAAGTTACCCTTATTGTAACTTACATACTCGAACCAATTAATTCGACCCTTATTGGTTTTGAGATTATTACTTCCAATGTTTCACGATCACGGATTTTATTACTATTTTGTTCTCACCTTTACATTGAATTTGATATTATATTATTATCTTAGAAGTGCTGGTCTGGTAACTCTAGTAAATTCATTTACTTTCTGACTAAATCCGTAGTCTTGAATAATTCTCTACAATTACAATTCCAATTTATATTAAAATCACCTGCTATTATTACTTCACCATGCCAATCTTCGAATATACTTATCGCTTGCCTGAAGGCTGTAGAGTGATAAATAAATTGATAAACTTAAAAAAATGTTAAAAGTAACTGGCCGATATCACGAAAGCCGTTAGGTTTAAGAAAATGTGACCAATTGTAAAAGTTCTACATATTTTTGAGTACTAATCTACAGGATGATCCCTTAAAATTTAAAGAAAAAATCTATTTTTCTTTGATCACCAAAAATTTTCCTGCGATCTGCTTTACATAATAAACTTGATAATGGATTCCAACTTCTTATTTCTAACGGGTTCCGAAAAAATTACACTAAACGCTATTAGACAATGTGCCTGTATTTATACAGTGTGTTTTGTAAAAAATGCATTCCATTTAAAAGTTTGATAACTGAGGTCGAGGGAAGATAAAAATTATATGGGAAAGCGGGGGTAACTTGCGTCGTTTGAGCAGTTCTGTAAACTTTTTCCATTAACACATTAACCGTAAATTTCTTGTTATACAACTTGTGACGATGATGTTGGATGATAATAGTCTGCGGTTTCAATAAATGTCTAATCAACTCTCCACATTTTTTCTTCGGGAGTTATTGAGACGGTGAAGTTAAAAAATTGGAAATTCTTTCTTATTTTTCTCAAATTCTAACGATTTTTTCGCCAAAATACATGCTCGCTCTTGTTACAACATTCGGAAATCTCAGAACGTTACCTTTTATTTGATCCTCGCATGAACGTATCGTACGCACATACATATGTCCATGCAACCGTTTTTGAGATAAACCTGTTATTATGATGAACACGTGAAAAATGGGATTTACTTGGTAATGGATTGTCATAAGATGTATAACAAGAAATTTACAGGATGTTAATGGAAAAAATTCACAAAACCGCTCAAATGACGCATTTCACCCCCGCTTTTCTATATAACTTTTTGCTAGCCTCGACCTCAAAAAGAGTACACTATTTACGGAACACACTGTATATGTATAACACATAGTACGTACAAATATGAGTGATATATTCCTAAAAATATTTGTCGCAGTATAAATTTTCACCAACAGAACAGAAAACAAGAGATCATATCAGTCCCAGGGTAATACACCAACAACATTAAACTTTTCCGGAAATTTGAACTGAGCGAAAGTTCTTCTTGAACCGACAGAGTTATAAAATCAATATTGACATGCTAGGCATGTTCACGATGGGAGAAGACAACAAAAGATGAAATTTATCAAGAAATCTCTTTGATCTTTGAATTTTGAAAAGATGGATGCAAAGTAGTGAAAGGGTTAGGAAAAAACTTAAAAAATTGTTTAAAAATGTAGAACAAGCATTAACCATCCATTTTTTCATTGGGCTAGGACATGGGTCGGTTTTCATAATGGAAAGCAGAGTAATACTAAATGCGGGGAAAAATTGTTTTCAAAAAATTTCCATTGAGCAATTATATAGCTACTTAAAAAGTTCTTCAAACTACAAATACAAAAATTGAATTTATTTCACTCAACCTCGTTTAAAGTTTTTTTAATAATGGGTGATTGCTCTCTAAAACTTCAGGAAACATTTCCATCATGACCTGAACACTATTCAAATTGCAAAAGGCAATAAACACAGCTGCTGGAAAATTTTCCTGTAAAATATGTGTGAAAATAAACCACAAGTACGGTACGGGGGGCATATTATGCTATGCCATTGCCATTGCCATTATCATTTTTCAATTCGAAAACAACAGAGCTGAGATTTATTTCATAAAATAAAATCAAAACAGTTCTAAAAATTAATTGGTGCTGCTTGGTAAGCATCAAATTGCGCTCGACTTGACTACTGTTGGGCATATTATCCACCAGTGAGCATTTGTAAATAAATAGTGAAAACATCAATTTCCACAAGAATTAAACCAGACGCACAGTTAAGAGTTGGGGTCTTGGACATCGTACTAAGATAGGACATCCAATCCAAGGGAGCAGAAGCGTAAATTGCAATTGAAATGAATAATATACGTGCGTCAGCATGAGCGGTCGACATTATACAGTTTTCCCTTTTTACTAGAGAAAAATAAAAAGCCGCGCAAAAAGACATCAGCTCAGCCAAAGACATCACTGATAAAGTTTCCAAGTTTATTTTTATCAATTGTCACGTTCACATTTTGCTTTTACACATTCCTTGTGATGCGATGCTCTGCAAAAGTTCAAGGCTAGTTTGTGCATATTTTAATGATTGGGTCTTGGATTGAAGCATCATCTTTTAGGCTGTCAATATTTAGTAGGCATTTTAATAAAGTTGTTCCAGATCTGAAGTTTGGGTTATAGCGGGCTAGTAAAAATGTCGAGTTCGGGTAAAAAGATAATAAAATAATTGGTATAATTGCATATTGTAATGGAAAATGTAATTTAAAATTTTTATTTTTAATTTAAGTACATATGTAAAACGCTTAGCTATTTTCCCTAAGTCCGGAATATAATTTTTGATTCGTTTCCGCTATTTCATACAATTGGAATTGCTATGACGTTGCAATGATATCTCCAAGTGGGATTCCTTTATTTTCCTCGCAAGAGCGAAAAGCAGAGTAATGTCATTTCTTGGCTTAATTTAAATTACGTAAATTTGCAGTGAGTATAACTAGCTGGAATAGTTATATATAATTAATTAGTATAATTATAAGCATACAATTTAATTTCATATGATATTTGCTTCGACAGCTTCTACTAACTCAATTCATGATAATCTTATTAATCCGTCTTCAGTTGGCTGAAATGGCTTTCTTCAAGTGGCTATGGCTCTACTTTCGATTTTATGTCTACGTTGATTCTGTCTTAACCTGACTGTCTTCGAAGCTTTTGGTTTGAAACTTGGTTACTCCAGCAAATTTTAAGGAATCGGCGAAACCACTTACTAGCAAAGTTTTGCAATCGGTATGTTATGGGTAGGTTGGTCTTCCAAACAATTTTAGTAGTACATATTGCTTTCACATTGAAGTTAAAAAGTAGCAACTTTTATTTTAACAGAGATCTGGGTTTTCATATCTGAGTTAGGTAAAAAAATGCATCATCATATGTATAGTAGTTTATCTGCGCATTTGTTTTTGATGGATTAACTTAAAATCTTTTGAAATTTTCTAACATCTTGTATTGATGGGCCAACAAGCAGATATCATTAGAACAATCAAAGTTATATAGCCTAGTAATAAATGCACATTGTATGCAGAGCACGTTTCGTTTTCGACAAGGAAATCGTTAATATAGTGCAATGTCTCCCAGGCGTAATACATTTTGCTAGATGGCCACCTTTCATCAAAACAAATAAAAAATTGTAAGAAGACGGGCGATGGGTCGCTTAAGAGGTAGAAGGAGCTAAACATTTTTCCTTCATATTTTATGAATCATTCTATGACTCCTAGTTTGAGAGATAATGCAATAATGGGTCTAGTGTTTTCCAAGGGTGAATTAAGGTTTTTTGGTAGATTATACCCCACTCTAAAAATTATTTTTGTATCAATCATAGAGAGCAGTGGAGGGTGTCAGATTTAAAAATTGTTTAAAATTAAAAAAAAATGCGATGCCATTTAGACAACGAGGTAAGAACTAAAGGAGATGCAAATGAGAAAATTTAACGTACCCATTTCTAACACATTGACACTGATATTGTTTGTACATAAGCGCCGTAAAATTTGTACACCTGTACACAATTGTACAACCTATGCTCAATTTTAATCGCTTTTATTTTTATATACTCAAAAGTATTTACTGAATTTGCAAAACATGAACGTAAAAAAGTTAATAATTAAGAAGAAAGGTGCAGTGGCAAAAAGTGTGTAAGTAATATTTGTTTCGTGCCCCTTAGGTTATTTCATGAGATCTCCTGCGTCAATGCGCCAAGCCCAAATCAAACCAAAGTATGGATCTGACAGCGAAGACCAAAAATGGCGGAATGAAACATACACAAATGCAGGGAAATTTTGGGTACGCTCATGTACACGGATCGTACATATGATTGCATCTCCTTTAGTTATTACCTCGTTGCATTTAGACAACCGAATGCAACCAATTTTCTGTCAATTGTGGCCATTTTGACAAAATTTCAAAAAATTAAAATTAAAATAGTAAAAATTAATGTGTCTATGGACAATATTAGGTTTAAATTATTCGTTTCGATGTGGAAAATGCGAAAATATCATTTTTTTCCAGAATCGATCTACTGGAAAACCTGCAAAGTGCACGTCTGGGCTCCCTTTCGCGCTTTTTTTTTTTTACATTTTCAAAAAATCACAATAAGAAAATCACTGATCTTGGAGACTCAAATTTTTTTTTATATCAATCTTGGGTATGTAATTTATCATTCTGTCAAGTTTCACATTAAAATGCATTTCTTTTTTAGTTTTCAATTTTCGCTGCAGAATGCCGTAAAATGGTTGCATTTATAATAGTAAATGTAATTTTTGATCCTGAACTTCTCTACGAAAATTCATCTTAAAAAAAGTCTCTGCACTCCTGTCAATTAAGGATTAAAATAAACTCTAGTCCAATTTACATATCATGCTGCCCGCTTTAAGGAACGTGTCTCCACGGTAGAAAAATCGTGGTAGAGCTGTAACAAAAATAATATCACTTAGTAGAGCTCTGCACGCAACATGTTGACACGAAATTGTTTCTCTACCAAGAAAGTGCGTAGAGATATTTTTGATAGAGTGCTACCAAGTACCCTACAGAGTTCTACTACACGTTCTCTAAGTTTTGTTTTTGAGCTTCGGTAGAGATCAGAAATAATAATATGAAACTGGTTTGAAATGTGAATTCGATAAAAAAAATGTCTGCTCAGGAAGATCGAGTGGCAGCTGCAGTAGCTGTTTAGTTATTGTTAAATGAATATGATAGAAGTAAAAGAAAGGAAAAAAAAATGTTCGCATCGCAAATAGATTCAAAAGAGAAAAGGCCGATTTGTAAGCATGCACTGATTGGAGGAACTAGGAAAAGAAGATCGCGTTGCGAAAAATTTGAGAAACCGATAATTACCGAGAAATGTTGGTTTTTGAAAGTGGCGCGTGCATCTTTAAGTATTTTTTTTAGTAGTACCCAAAACACGTGGTTCATTTACAATTTAAATTTTATTTCTTGTTTTCTTTTTCTATTGGTGTGGGTAACTTTTTTAGTGTTTTTGCACCTATAGCTTCGCCATTTCAACGTAGAGCGCAGGCCCAAACTTATCAATAAATTGAGATTTATCTGATTTGACATAAGAATTTTTATACTATACTAGATAATTTTGCCGACTATACTTATTATTATTATGAAATAGATAGGGGGTGAAGCCGGAGAACCGGCCCTTAAGTCCCACAATCTAAAACTTCTTTTGTGCTATGTGCCATGTTTAGGAAGGTTAATATCTCATTAGGGACAGTTTTCCGGATATCTGATGTTACAAAGCCCTTACCCAAACATTGAAACCTTTGGGGAACTTAAAGGCAGAAACACATCCAAGCAAGCCTCAGGCCTGGCCTCTCTCAGGCTTCCTCGCAGCTCGCCTAAAGGCTTGCCTCAGAGAAATGAAAACAAAATGACACCACCGAGCTCGGTACTGTCATTGTAATTTTGTTGGTATTTGCGACAATTTTTTTACATTCTGAGCAGAAATAATTTATTATCGGTTTTCAGAAATGTTGATTATAAATTTCAAGTGATCCTTAAGTGGCAAATATCTCGTTTGACAAAGCAAAATTAAAGAAAAAAAGAAATCTGTTGACAGAAGTAGGCCTGAGAGAGAAAAATATTCAACATTGAGCAAAGCGCGCTTTGCGGCTAGGCCTTGAGGCTAGCTGCTGGCTTGGTTTTGTGTTGCATCATTTAAAAACCCGTTTTGGAAATTTTGACAACACCTCGAGGAAGCCTCAAGGCCTGGATGTGTTTCTGCCATTAGTTCTACTCTGCAGATTTTATCTCTTCATTACAGAATCTGTAGTTATCGTCTGTGGTCTTGCCCATTTTCTTAAGCAATGTACCCACGTGGGCAATGTCCAGTCATTATTCCTGAACTGGTGCTTGTCACAGTTGATGATTTTTTTAAAGTCTTTGTATGGCAAGTTAATGAACTTCTTCGCGTGCCTTAGTTACGGAAGTGTCTGCCATTGTATCTGATGAGCCTTTTCTATTGTGGACATTATTTCTCTTGCTAGGTGCCATTTCGTGAGGCCGCAGAAGGGTATGGGTACGGTAAATAGAGATTGCGCTCCTTTCCTGGCTAATAGTCAGCGGTCTCATTTCCTTCAAGGGTGAATTTATTGTCTTTTGATAGTAAATCTAGGACATATCTATATTTGTCATGGTCTTCTTTGAAATTTTCAATTGGTTTTGATTTGTGTAGTGTTTTTAGGCTGGCCGTTATAAGTGCGTCCAAATTTATAGAGAACTTCTATTTGAAAAGAGTCACAGCTGTGAAATAATGTTCTAGGAATTAGCACCATAAAACTTTTGGAATTAAAATAGCAAAAATTTGAACCTAATGTCGCAAAAATTACTACATATGTACATACTTTAATTCCTAGATAAATTGGACATAAACTACTAATTTTTTTGGAAATTAAATAGCAAAACTATACCTTTCTTTTCGGACAAGGATTACACGCGATGGTACTTCCAACATTTCTGACCTTTATGTCGTAGAATATAAATTTCGACTGTAAGTCTAAACAATTACGGATTTAAAGTCGTAACAATTTTTACTACCTAAAGTTTACAAATCATGTTTAATATGGACTTAAAGTCGTAAAATTAAAAAAAAAAAAAGTGGCTTTATTACCCAAATAATTACGTTCATATGTCCAGTATTTAAGTCGTATTCTTTCTGATTTACCCTATAGTTTTTTTCTACTTTATGTCCAAAATTTCTACGATGCTAGTTCCCACGACACTACATATGTACATATTTCCCTCTTATTACAGCGGACTTAGCGCGTAAGTTTTCGAAACCCGGAAAGGACTTCTATTTTTTTACAAAATTCTCCTCACTATCACACCTTCCAACCACTATTTGAATTTGATACCGCTACCTAACTTAATTAAGTAAATTTTTCAATTAGAGGTGTGGATGGGGGTACGTATAGACAGAACAAAAACCAAACGAGTTCGTTAATTGGATACCAACAATTTTACCAACAAAGTGATCTGAAAGTTGGAATAATTTCAAATGTTCATTTGCTAATTTAGAATTTGCACGATCTATGATAAATTGAAGTGGTACACACTTCCGGTGCGTAGATCATTGAACTAAAGTGCAGCGTATTATAATGGTGCAATGAACATACGAAGCTCTAATAGCTCTCAAAACAATGTCAAATGTGAACTGCATAGTATACAGGATTTGTGCCATCACCTTACATTTACAGCTGCAATTATAATGCACAAAATCGTTGTGTTCTTAATTACTTTCGACAATTACCTGATGTTAAATTTACAGATGGGCGGGTTGATCTGCTTTTACATTATTGAATTTCTATAGAAAGAGCTTTCAGTATTTGTACAACGACCATCGCACCCAAGTCTCTGTTAAAGCTGAGTACATTATTTCGATGATTAGCTCGTATTATGATACCAGATATTATGCGGACAGCAAAAAAGTGATTTGTTCATTAAAAAAAAAACTTTTTTATAGTGTTAAAGTTTATCATCTTCGTGTCATCGTAATTTGGGGTCAATGGGTATATCATAATCTCTTCAATTTTTTTTTTATGTTTTGCAAAAGTATTAATATTTGTTAATTTTATTGCTAATTTTCACGCAACCAGGTTATCTTTAAGAATTTTTCATACCAGTTCGAAGTTAAGTGATAAGAATGAAGTATAGGTGGTATGGAACTGCTGAATGGAGATTTAAAATGTTTTCTGTATGCAATATGTAAGGGTCAGAAAATTTTTTTTTAGTGAATAAGTGTATGGCGGGATTTGTAACGAGGGTAAAATGCACATATATAAGTAAACAACTAAGCTTATAACCAGGATAGTAAATTGGATTAGTTGTTAATCGGGCAACAGGTTTAATTAATTGAACTCTTGCACTTTTTTTTGATTTTACCTTGCCTACTTATAAAGTGGATTTTTTTAGTTTTCACAAGAGGAGTAATAAAAAAACAAAGACAAATTGAACGTATTACGAGGTTGATTTGAAAAGCTCTTGGAATAGAGCTAGGAAGAAAGTCTGAGGCAAATTGTAGCCATATCCTAGATGATTATCCGTAAATATATTCGTCCCATTATTTTTAAAATATGCACTCGTTTAGTTCTTTTTTGCATTTTTTTTTTATAACGGTTCATCCGATGATGGAAATCTCTGAATCATTTTCATAAGTTTCCGAAGTGCCTACTCTTTAATACATTAAAAATGCTTTGAACTGACCGTTTTTCCAATACATGTACGTAAAAAACTTAGATTTGTGTATTTCAACCCTACGAGAGTTGCCCGATTTAGTCCCTTTTGAAGTTCCTCTTGAAATCGTAGTGTAATAATTGCTCCATTAAAAATTTGAGGGCTCTATATGAGCTCGTTAACAACTAGACCACAAATATATGTATACGTGAAAAATCAGATTTTTTATAATATCACCAGCGTACAAAGAAGTTGCTCGATTTTGCGCATTTTCAAACTTATTTCTAGAATCCTTGTGTGCAGTTTACAAAACTTCAGCTACCTATTTCAACGCGTTTTTAATCAGTGTCCAAACCAAATACATAGGAAACAAGTAAAAAAGCTAGAATTGGTTTAAGACTAATTCTTAGGGCCTCTAGATGAATGCCCGTATGAACTTTCATATGGTCATCCATTCAGCAATTTTGATTTTTGCAATGTTTTTTCGCATATATTTCTAGAACGGTTCGTCGGACAGAAAAAATGATTATAACCAATTTTATAGGATTTCATATTCTGAAGAATTTGTAAGTACAATAAAAATGTCTAGGAATGATTGTTTTCACAGTATCCATAAAAAACCTAAATTTTTATATTGCAACACCAAGAAGGGGTTGCCCATTTATTCCATTTTTTAAATTTTATTTGCTATTACTATGAAAACACCATGTACCAAATTTCAGCTCTCTATGTCAACGGGCTCTCAGGCAGTCCAAATATATATTGAAAAAAGAAACAGATGGAAATGCAAAATCCAAAATAATTTTTAATATTATGCGTGGATGGGTGTTCAATGCATTTTGTTCTACCATCATTATTTCTGTGCGTTACAAACGGAATGACAAACTTTGTATAGGTACCTTATAGATTTCATCTAGGGTATAAAAATGAAATTTTTGTATGACAACACTACGAAGGAGTTTTTTTTAACTTTAAATTTTATTAAGCCAAGCTCAGGGGATACCCTATGATGCAAAGTATAGCATGGCAGGAAGATAGGGAAAGGAATTATGAAAGGTGAGGAGAGTGACGGAACGGAGGTGCTGATATCACCTTTAAATTTTATGTCGGAGGAAAGAAAGATTTCGTCCATAAGATATGCTTTGTATCACATTAAATAGGAAATCGGTCAACACATTTATATTCTTTGATCCCAACTCTATATGGACCGTGGTAGGCGGCCACGGGCACCAATACATATTTATGTATACATAGGTCATAAAAATTCTGATGACAAATTTTCGAGTATAAATTTCTAACAAAACAAAATCAGTTTTAGCTGTCTAGGCATCCCAAACTTTTTTCCATAAGCCACCATGTAAAGTCAGCCGGCGTAATGGCTCACGATTTTTTAAATTTTTGCGCATAGAGATAGCTCTGCTTTTAAGCCGGCATAGATATTGGGTCCAATTCTGTAATTTTCGTAAACTAATATTTTATGTTGCATTATGGTGATAAAATTTCTTTTTCATAAAATGAAAATAAAATATTTTATTTTATAGATTCTTTTACGAACATGTAACATAAAATATTTGGTTTGTTCGATGAAAACACCGTGTAAATTTTCCCCTCCAATATTTATTTACCCAAGGTTTTGTGCACTCATCTAGCAAGTTATTTCAATTTAGTGTAATGACGTTTCTCTGACAGTTCTCCTGAGTATAATTAATTGTGAAAAGTTATTTATAAAAAAGACAAATAAAATGTGCTCTAGCTATTTTTCTATTTCTTTACTTCTAATTTTTGCTCATTTTTGCTCAAAAAGAGTAATATATATGCCCAAAAAAGCAACGAATTTCAAGTGACAGCTCTCAAACGACAAACGTCAAACTCTTACCACAAGACATTTTTAGTCTAAGTTCGGGGTAACCGTAGGATTTTCAAAAAAACAAGATAATGTACCCCTGAGGTGCCCTAGGTTTACCCGGTGTTTTCATCGAACAAATCTATTTAGTACATTCCTCTATGGTTTCTATTACTTTCTGATCACCCACTAAGTTATCATTTATGAGAGCAGACTTCCTTTATACATATGGAACTCTCGAGATACTTGGCTGTGATTGTACTAAAATATGATAACTTTCGACTGGAATTTGATACGAATCTTTTCCGTAGAAATGCAAAGCAGGAATCTTGAAGTGAACGGAATGGAGGTCTTTCTAATATTAAGCAAAAGTGCCAAACACAATCCCGACGTTTCGATTCGACTTGATCCAGCCCATTTCACTCTAGTGGATGCACGAGCACGATAGAGAGCTGAAATTTTGAATATGGCCTTTAAAAAAAACTAAAATTAATTTCGAAAATGGGACAAGTGGGTAACTTAGGGTTGCCATATACAAATTTCATTTTTCACTACATATTTGGACACCACCTGAAAACGCGTCAACGTTGAGAGCTGACATTTTGTACATAGTGTTTTCATAAAAATAGTAAATATAATTCCAAAAATTGACTAAATCGGGCAACCCCTTCTTTGTGGTGCCATATATCATCATTTTCGATATTAATTTTACTTTTTTTTAAAAGTCCGCGTACAAAATTTCAACTCTCTAAGTACACGAGTTTTCGAGTTATCGTGCGCACCACTGACATATAATAAGAATGGACTTTGCGTTCTTGCTTCAAAAATGGCACAAATATTGAACAGGCTGTGAAAACGTTTATTTCGTACAATTGCACACCGATTCATAATTTATTATTATTTGTCGATTGGAAACACTAAAGATGTTATAAAATAGTATTGCATTAAATTAAAATTATTGAGAAAGTTTACCTTGTGTTAATTAACCCAAAAGCTCATTTGTAATATTACTGAAAAATGTGCTCCTCTGCAGATTTGTTGTCAAATTTCCTTGAGCTTGTAAGAGATAGACGTATAAAAACAATATATTTGTCTGAATTTTTATGTCAATTCCAATGCATTCCAATTAATACAGCTGTACTGTTTCCAAAATTGGTTACAGTTCAGTGTACATTTTGAGCTTGAAGAGACAAATAGATTTTAGCAAAAATTTGTGCCATTTTTAACTATAGGAATTAGATAGGATGGCTCAGTTCATTCTTATTATATGTCAATAATAATAATATAATATATAATAAGTATTATGCGTGGGTGTCCAATCCATTTTTCTCTAATAGCATTAATTCTGTGCGTTACAAACGGGATGACAAACTTAATATACTCTTTAGATTTCTTGTAGGGTATAAAAATGGTAGAAATTTTGGCTAAAATCTTTTTGTTTCTTTCAAGCTCAAAATGCACACTGAACTGTAACCAATTTTGGAAACAGTACGGCTATATTAATTTGAATGCATTGGGATTGACATAAAAAGTCAGATAAATATATTGTTTAAACAACTAAATAATTTTAATTTAGTGCAATACTATTTTTCACTATCGTTAGTGTTTCCAATCGACAAATAATAATTAATTATAAATCAGTGTGCAATTGTACGAAATAAACGGTTTTCACAGCCTGTTCAATATTTCTGCCATTTTTGAAGCAAGAACGCTCAGTCCATTCTTATTATATGTCAGTGGTTTGATCCTATTCAACCAAAACAACATTTGAAACCTATACATGGGCAACTCATAGGATCGCAAGAATCGCAAAGATATCGTAGATTTGTCCTATGATCTCTTTTGCATAAAATTAAAATTTTAGACAAATTTTACTAACTATTTATAAATGTGCGGATGTCCACAATTTCTGACAAAATTCTAATTCTTATGGCGTTGAACATTTTAGTTTTCAATTAAAACTACTTTCACCACACAACAAATTTCAATTTCATTTTTATAACAGGAAATATTTTATATTAAAATACAGAATACGATTTTAGGGAATTATTTTATGATGAAATTGTACCTACAGAATACATTATACGTCCCATTATTTGTTTGTACTTTAACCCTTAAAAGATATCATGGGTGAAAAATCACCCCATGTAAATTGTTTTTCCAATATATAAACAGCTGAGTTACTGGTAGCACTGATTTTTACACTGTAAAAAATAAACTTTATAATTTTCATGAAATTTGCAATTCTTATAATATATCGATTTACGTGGCTTTATTAAATTTATAAAAAAAATCAATCGAATCTCATTTACATGGCTTTATTAAATTTATAAAAAAAAATCATTTACTGGTGTGAAATTACACCTTACACAATCTTACCGTTAACGTGATTTTTTTAGATGATACCTTTTAAGGGTTAAAGTGAAAATGTATTGCAAATCACCACAAATACAACATAATACTCGCAATAATAAAATGGCTGAGCTGTTAATAAAAAGCAAATAAAGCTTGGAAAAGAACGTAAATTAAATAAGAATTATTCAAATTGAAAAATGATAATTGGTTGAAGTTGAAGAGCGTTGAAAATCTCAAACTGCAACATTTGATTTGAATTTTGTTCAAAACTCAACCTGACTAAAACACTGCTGTTCAATGAATGATCCTAGTAAATGTGTCTGCTCAGAATGCTATATTGCTTTTGCTCACCAAAAAACTCAAGAATCGCATTATGAGCATTATGATTCACTAAAGAACATTACATTTTCTCAATGATTCAGTTTAAGAATGAGAGAAATAACCTTCTAAATGTTCGAAAAAAATTAACCAAACAGACAAGCGATTTTTTTTTATAAAAAGAATCATTTTTCATGAATTAATTTGATTTTTCAAATTTGTTTGAAAAAAAATCTTAAAGAGGGAAATTACATTATGCAATTCTTCCTTTGATCCAATTATTCGGTTTAATTTGATATTTAACCTTACCAGAAATCAAAACAACCCCGAAAGCCACAACAGTTACAAAAAAATTTATATATTTTTCGGTCCCTTTGTGTATTCTCTTAAAAATCTCTACAGCGACAACAACTTAGAGGGTACCTACGTTACGTACATTTACATATACTAGTACTATAAGTACTTACAAAACGAAGGGGTGAAAGAACTGAAAACAGCCGTTGACATCTGCTTTTCATGTGGTTTGTTATTAATTAAGTAGATTGGCGGCATCTTGTTACAGCAGCAATTATGTGTCTCCTCTGGTTCTTGGATGGCTGTCTGTCATATATCCACTTATCAGGAATCCGAGTAATGAATGAGTCGAATACATTTGAAAGGGTCTGTTGTTTATTTAGTGTTGATGTAAACATATGTATATAACAATTGTTGGCATTTCCTTAATCTAAGTCTGGTAGGCATCTGTGATATAATGGCTTATGCGAGAAATGTTAATAGATATTAGTTAAATCCATTACTGGTATTGAATGCATATGGTTGTCGCGTATAGCTATAAAAATTAAATGTAGCTCGTAATCCAAGGAATAGTGATTGAAATGTGGGGCTAGATATGTAGTTATATATATTACATGATAAGCATTTTATAATATTCTTATGATTTTTTCTTTATTTAGTTTGTTTACTGATTCAAACAATATGTATGTACCTAGGTATGTGCCCTAACCAGACGAGAAGTAATGTTACAGCCGGAAATGCTGTCATATAACGAACAACTGCAATATCATTCGGCAAAATCGATGCATCAAAATATTATAGGTAACGCTGGCGGTCTAAGCTACGAAGATGTCCTTAACGATGATTTTCAATTTGACATGGATGGACACGATGTTATGGTCTTCTTGCACATACAAAAAACTGGCGGGACTTCCTTCGGCAGACATCTAGTACGTGACTTGGATCTTAAGGTGAGTTCAATTCACTATTAAAATGATACTTTTCGTCGATAGTAAACATTTTTGAGCTATTGTATTGTGAAAATTTAACGATTTTATATGTATACCTCTCCACACGATGTGGTTACATAATTATACTTCATGCAGACTCAATTGCTATAAATCAAATGACAAAACAAAAAAAACAAATATCATTGTTCGCTAGTCCCTTGTTTGGTCTGCTGTTAATTGCATTACAATGTCTTTAACAGAGGCCGTGTGAATGTCAACGAAAACGTAAACGATGCTACTGTTTCCGGCCTCATCGGAATGAGAATTGGCTTTTCTCAAGATACTCAACGGGATGGAAATGTGGCTTGCATGCTGATTGGACAGAACTCACAAATTGTGTAGACCAGGAACTGGATAAGAATGAGGGTGAAACAGCAAAACGAAGATATTTTTATATTACTTTGCTTCGTGAACCCCTTTCAAGGTATATGTCAGAATATAGGCATGTAAAACGTGGGGCAACATGGAAAGGATCCAGACATTGGTGCCTCGGACGACAGGCTACTCCTGCTGAATTGCCACCTTGTTATTCAGGTACATACTTATATATAGTTTATAGAAAAAAAAAGAAATGATAATTTTAATTTTTGTTTTAACATAATTCATTTCTAGGTAAAGATTGGCTTCATGTGGAATTAGATGAATTCGCATCTTGTGCAAGTAATTTAGCTGCAAGTCGACAAACTCGAATGTTAGCTGATTTAGCTTTAGTTGGTTGCTATAACAGAAGCATAATTCCACAGCATGAGCGTGATCGAATAATGTTGGCTAGCGCTAAGAGAAATCTTGTTGCAATGGCCTACTTTGGACTGACTGAATTTCAAAAGGTATATAAACGAAGAATTTTTTGATTATTACTACCAAAACTTGATTCCTAATTTTCTATTATATACCTATGTTTTAGATTTCACAATATATTTTTGAAGAGACCTTTAATCTACGTTTTGCAATTCCATTCGAGCAGCATAACACAACAATTTCTATCCAAACCATAAACAATTTAAGGCCGGATCAGAAAAAGCGAATTGAAGAGTTAAATTCACTTGACATCGAATTATATGCTTTTGCTAAAAATCTTCTGTTTCAAAGGTTTGTATTCATTATTTGCGTTTTTTTTTTGTATACACTAATTATACTGAGAAGAGCAGAAAATCTTAACACAGAATTCAAACATAAAAAAAAAATATTTTGAATTAATAACTATAACCGTAAATATTTCTCGCTTTAAGTAATTGTAGCTATTTACTAACGCCAGGATTTGAAATATCCATAGTAGGTAAGGTATTCATTCTTCAGCTAAGAGCTGTTTATCGCATTTAAACTCTTTACGCAAATTTTCTTTAGTCCCTACGCAAGATCTGTTCGGTTATTTCTATATATGGATTTTATTTGAAGTATCTCGTGGCATTCAGGCACGAATTTCATTGATTTCTTTTACTCCCTCTTTTACCAATAATTGTAGGGTTGTATATACCTAAGTAGTATCCCAACTCGAGTTGACTCAGAAATCTTCTCTATGTACGTAACTTGCTTTCGAATTTCTAGAATTTTTCCAATTGAATTTATCCTATGTATACTCATGTCAGTGATGGGTTCAGTTGGGTACGGGATGCGTATAATAGCTTACATGTGACGTATACAGCTCTGATCGCGTTTCAATAAGACCGCTTTGAGTTTTAAATCTAAATTTATGTCTTGAGTCATGCTCTAAGAGTAAGGCATTTCTCGTTGCTTGATGATGTGTGTATCCCAAAGAGTTTACAATCAAGTCAAACAAATAATTGGAGTTAACCGTGACTTTGTTTATAAAGAATCCTAAGGCATTAGACCGATTTTAATGGCATGGAGATATGAGGTGTATGTCTAGTCTAATAGTCCGAGAGTTAGCAACGTCACGAAAAAAAGAACTAAGTTCGGCTGATTCTTTGCTATCTCCCCTCTTTCACCATCTCAATAGACATGCGGCCCATCTGGCTGGCGAGAGGGGTTGTTGCGTTTACCTCTGCGCATTCCGTTCCACAGGTAAACAGTTTTCAAAATGATTTTAGTTCGATGTTTGTTTTTTTCATCTGTTTTCATAAACATCGAAAAATATAAATTCACTATTCCCAGACAATTACCTCGTTGCTGGCACCGTGCCAGACGTTTTTGTTTTCGTTACAAAAAAAAAAAAAAATATATATTTTATTACGGCTGTAATTTTTATACGAGCTAATTTAATTATCGAACCACATGAAATTAATTTTCCAGGCGATAATTCATAGTCGGTTGTTTAAACATAAAGCTTGTACTCGTTTTTTTTCGCCAGAGGAATTATAGATTTTGTTGTCTGGGCCGCAAATCTTGCAGCTTATTCCAATATAGAAATTGTTTCTTCATCTTTAAAATTTTTAAGGTAGCAAAGGTTTCTTGTCACTCGTCAAAACCATCAGGAACAACTTCACCACTTCCTCTATACCTTCACTACTTAGCAATGGTGAAGTGGTTGTTGACTCTCTGGATAAGGCTAATTTTGGCTGCTCTATTCGCTTCAAATTCTCGTCTTCCACCCACTTCACAGACACCTGTTTTGCATGCCCCGTGTGGATTTGTACAAGAGCCGATACACATCCGTACGATGGATGTAATCCAGGTCCTTGAGATTAACATCTTCAAAGCCGCAGGTCTCCTGATGGTTTCTTGCTATGTCTCATCCTTGCCTAAATCTCTGCGAAAACTATTCTACTTGTCTTATTTGACAGGAAAAATTCCAACTGCTTACAAACTAGCTTACGTTCAGCCTATTCCGAAAAAACGAGAGGGTAGCGATCTTCGATTTTTGAAATATCTAGAAACTAATCAATTCATCACCAATCGCCAATATGGCTTCCGGACTGGACGCTCATCTGGAGACTGCTGACTTTTCTTACGGAACGTTGGAACCGTAGTCTCCACGATTTTGGTGAGTCCAAGATCGTTACTCTGGATATTTCAAAGGCCTTTGATAGAGTCTGACATCCTGCCCTTTTAGCGAAACTTAAAGCACTTGGTCTTTCCCCTGCACGTCTATTATGGATTGAAAGTCTTCTATCTGGTCACCTAATTCGTGTTGTATTACATGGCGTTACATCTGAACCTAACCGTGTGCCCCAGGACCCTGTTATCCTCCGTATATTTTCCTAATTTCCATTTCCATGTTCTGCTTTCCCTCTCTTTCAATTCCATCCATAGCTCTGCCGATGACTGTACCGTTGATTTCGCTTACTCCTTTGATACTATTGCGAGCTCCAGGAGGAATGTCACATGTGTCAAACGAGATTGCATGACTAGATCATCGAATAACGATCTGGATATTATCCTTGCTTGGAGCAAAACTAATCGCATCGAATACAATGCATCTAAAGCTGTTTCATCTCTCAAAGAAGCATCGAAATGTCTTGGATTTCTGAAAAGGTGTAAGAAGGTGTCCTATATCTGACTTAGAATGGAATACAATTCTTACATGTGGGCTGGGGCTTGTCGTACAGCCTTAGCTTCATTGGATATTGTCCAAAAGAGAGCCTTCAAGCTCTCTGGCGATTTGGAAATAACTTGTCATATCGACTCACTCGTGCATCGCCGCAATGTTGGATGCCCTTCGCTCCTTTATCGCTACACGCATGGTCAATGTTTCTAGTCTCATCCCTTGTAGATTAATTCCTGCAGGCAATACTTGCACTGCAAGCCGCGCATATCCTCTCACCCTTTAAAATACTTTCGGCCGTACAGTAAAATTCCGGGATGTTTCTTATCTCAAACTGTGCGAATGTGGAACAGTTTACCATCTTCTGTTTTTTCTCGGGATTACAATCTGTGAAGGTTCAAGAGTGACATACATTAGTACCTCCGCCACTTTCCTCATATCCGCTAATCCTTTGCCTATCTCCTCCCTGACATGCTGTGCTTGCCATCATAGCATATCCCCTGAGCAAAAAAAACCTTTAGTGGCTTTTAGAAGTGTCAGAATGGTTATAATCATAGATGGCACAAGAACTAGATGTCGCATACCAAAAAAGTATACACAATTTATATGGCTGGGTGGTCCATTCCGGAATGGACCATAATATTTGAAGTGATGTATACGTCGAGTGATTTGCTTTCGGCATGCTCTAAAACATGTTATGGTCCATTCCAGAATGCACTACTCATTTCATAATCTGTATACTCTACTCTAGTATGCCATGCGACATCTAGTTCTTGTGCCATCTATGCTTTAATTCACCAAAGGGTGCCGGATGGTTTTATTTATACTCACTAGTACTTTGAGGATTTATAAATAATCCCAGACTATAATTAACTTAAAATGCTCAGAGCCTTGAGTGCTGTCTGAGAGGATAATGAGCTGTTCAGAGCTCAGTTGATACAAGTATTGGTGGATTCTTTTATAACTAATACTACCGTTTGAAATGTAATTGGGTTCGCTCAGACAAACTTCCACTTTTCGGAATAGAAGAATTTTTTTAGATTTTTATTTTTATGATTCTAAATTAAATTATTAACCATGCAGAAGGTCTCGGTTTCAAAAACCGGACGAGACGGTTGCTTTTTTCTCTTGTATTTAATAATTTAATTAAAATAATAAAATTAATAAAATTAATTAAAATCTCAAAAATTTTTCTATCTATTCCATTTATGACCGATTCTAAATGAGTTTTATATTCTAAGTCTATTGTGCTTGAAAGAATAGTAATCAAAAACTGTCGTTACACAGCTCTTATCAATACAGGTACCGAAAGTCTACGATTAGACTGGAGGTGATATACTGAAGTTTGTACCATTTTGACACGTAAGAGTTTAGATACCTTCTTGAATAATTCACTCGGGAAGTTGACTATTAATTTTGGAATGTGGTAACGTGTGACGATTTCAAATTTGTGCTACAGTAACGATTACTTCTGTATTAGGTACTAGTACGATAAACTTGGTTAGGTTATCTTGAAAATATATATATTTATTATCATACCATAAATTTGTATAAAGTGTTGGTATCCGCTGATAGCAGAATCGTGAAATGTTTTGAAATTGTTTGGATCTCATGTTTAAAAATGGCTAAAGTGTTGAACGAACTGTACAGCTTCTGTTATTCAAGCACCTGAAGTCTGGCTGTTTGCACACGCGATGGCAGAACCGTTGCAATTACCGCCATGTGTGCAATCGGCTGATTTATTTCTACATATTTTATACACACGACAGTACCGCACCAGCCAGCGACAGCGGCATCGCTGTCGTGTGTTCAAACAGGCTGTAGCCCTGCCGAAAAAAACAGTAGTTAGGATATATTAGAAATCGAATTAAAATAAAAATATCAATAAATTATATTGTTGATATTCTCACGATATTCACAGTCTTAGTAGATCACAGTTAACGAGACATCTGTTACTGAAAAGTTCTTTTATTGCAAAATTATAAAAAATCATCACTTTTTCGTAAATTGTTTTTATTTATGATTCACAGAATTCTTAGAAATATTGGCTGCAACTTAAAAGAGCACACATAATATGCAAATTTTTCTCTTTTTCAGATTTGAACGATTAAAAGCAAAGGATGCCGATTTTGAGCAACGATTCTCAAATTTGGGCAACATTAACTTTCGTTCAGGAATAACTGAATTCAACTGGGATAGCAACATTGAGGATGCAAGCACAGAGCACTGAAAATTATGGTTCTAGATCAGTTATTGAAACTGTTGTTTCTTTTATATGCATATTCATAATGATTACTGTAAGGACCCCAAGTTTATAGTTAACGAAAGGCTGACTAAGAAATTGAAACTCGACTATATACTAAAAACACACAAAAATACTGACGCGTATACATAGATATAATACGTATATGCACCGTCCTTCAACGATTTACAATGTGAAAAAGGAGTTAGGAAAAAAAGGCGAAACATTTAGGCCTAATATATGGCTGTGCTGTTCTCTTATTTCTGTGCTTACATTTAAATTGTCCTTTTCTGATTATTTTTATATTTTTAATAATTACAATCAATTATTGGCGTGCCGTTCAATTGAACGAAAGATTTGCGGAAATTTTTGAACAAAATTATTAATCAGATGTGCAAAAAACAGAAATAGTGCGAAAATCATTGATGAAATAAAAAGTCACCAGAGGCATTTGTATAATTATGGAAAGAATAGACTTAGAAATTAGAGTAGGTTTTAGTTAAACAAATAAACAATTTAGCGGGAATGATACTAAATACTCAAATACTCAATGTAGGACGACACATTTTTTAATGATTTAATTTACTTCGATTAAATTAGATACTCTTAGGGCATTGATTAAAACTTTTGCAAAAATCAAATCATAGTAGACGTCGATATTTAACGAAAATTATTCCAAATATTTCTTTTCTAGTAGTGCTGAAATAATTTTCCTCGGTTTTTTTTTTTAAATATTTTCTCACCGTTGTTTTATCCGAAATCCTTATTGTGTGTTCTCCAGTGCGTTGGGCTGTTCAATCCATTGAAGCGTTTCCATTTCCTCAGCATTAATGCACACCAGAGTGTTCAAGGACGCGTTCATGAAGTAGGCTGCAGCCGGCCATGCTAGCTGTAGATGTGCCTATCGTCGTTTGGAAATGCGATAGCCAGATTTTTGACTTGTCTAAATGACAGTTTCTGTCGTTCGAAAAATCATAGTAGCTGGTTTCGTAAACGGTTGCAGCTGGTACCGATTTGAGACTGCTACCCAGCATAGTCAATTAACACAAACGCATTTGACATTTTTGTTTGTCGTTATTTTTAAATTGCAGAAAATAAAATAAATATTATTGTAATAATGGAAAAAACCATTTGTATGAATGAGCGTGGAGAGCAGGTAATAAATTGTTTTTGTGTATTGACATGAAATGTAACTCATACTCCAGTGATGACAGTTCTGAAGCTGGTAATGGCTAAATTCGTTCATAAAGTCAGTAGCAGCTACACACAGCTATGCCTGGCTACGAGATAGCTATAACTGGCTGCTGCTGTGGCTGTAGCCTACTTCATGAACGCGCTCCAGGTGACAAAATGTGCACACCGGTGTGCACATTCTTAAGCTACGTTTAGCGTGGTTTTTTTTTCTTTTAAATCAAAGTTGGAACTTTCAAAAGTGATATTTCGAATCGCAATGTACACCAACTGTTATTCAGTTGCTAAATCGGAGTGCGGTGTGTACACCTACATTTTCAAGTCATCTGATGTGCACATCGCAACGCTCAAAAGCCCATTGGGTGTAACGTCTGAGTTTCGCCTAGTCGCCTAGTTGTGTAAGTTCTTTGGTGTTTCAGCATAGCCTCACTATCACCTCTTCATCTCATCAGATGAACTTCTAACATAAGGAAAAGACAAACTTCGCAAGAAGCGATAGGGAAGGGAATAACCGTCATGTTGGTATAGTTAGAAACCACCAACTGCTGACAAGTTCAGACATTTGATCACCCAATTGTTTTAGCGTAATTTGCTGCGGGTTTTCATCTCATTTCCTTCCTCACTATAGCGGCACAGTATAATTTCCGTTGATTGTCATTGATTGAGCTTTTAATTCCTTCGACCAAAAATAGAAGGTTTTTATAAATGATTATTTTTGATCTTTTCTTGGTCCGGCTGTAGATGACCCCTTCTATTAGAAAACTGCTGTTGTGTTCGGGGCTGTATCAATAAGTCCAGCTTTGCTATCAGTAGACAGGAAGTGACATTCATTTTTGATGTGCTTCTAAAGTTCCATTGAAATATGAATTCAATGTTGCATCTAATCTTCGGTCATGTCTTGGGACGAATCCGGCAGCAAGTAGTCTCTCATTCAGTTTGTATAGCAAAAATTCTATGCAGGGCAGTATATTTCAATTATAATGATCTAGCGGATAGTTGCTGGTTGAAAGATGTTCGTAGCGTAATGGGATAGCACATTAACTCATGGCTTTCTATGGTCAGGTTCGAGATAATAAAATGAATTAGTTTTTGTTGTCACACGAAATTGGGTAGCGTAAAATAATTTCAGTTTAAAGCGATTTTGTGACGATGTCGTTGGTGTAATGGATAACACAGGTTACTCTTGTACATTCAAGTGTTTTGCTGAAGGGTATTCAACTTATATTCTCGATTTGTCTACATGTTTGTTTTATTCGCCTTAATTAGTTAGGATGGGCGTGAGCAAAATGTTTTCTGGGGTATTCAAGCAGCACTTTAATATACAAATATCTCCTGCAGCTCTCTAACTCCAGATATTCTCCTTGTTGCTTGCTGTCTGCTGTTTAACTTATAGGAGAAATACGTAGGAGTAATAATTATCTAGCCCTACTATGATTTGGATTTTAATATAGACAAAAGAATCAAATTTATGGAAAGTATTTACGACAAAACAGACAATCACGGAGTATAGTAGAAAGGAATTTAGAGCACAAAAATAAAGATTTTCAGTATATTGTTGCTATTATGTAGCGCAAAGTAAGCGTCGTGTGTTTTTTGCCTTATTAGCTCCACTGACATATATAACACGGACTGCCTGAATTTCGATTTCATATGGGCCAACTTTTGTTGGCAGGGGTGTGACAATTATCTTAATTTCAAGTTTTAATTTCACTTTTTTCATATTAAGAGTTCAACAAATTACAGATGCATTCGAAATAAATTCTATTCTTGGAAGCTTATCTTCTACAGAATCAAATATTTTTTAAACTTGATTTTTAAAGAAATAAATTTAAGCAATTTTTGTCTGCCTTTCCCTAAAAGTAGGTATGGGGACAACGAAAGGATTGCAAATATTGTATTGGCATCTATTTCTATTCTATATATTCATTTAGAAAGCCACTGAACTGAAACTGGACTATGGTGGATTTTGTATAGAACTTATTATTTGTAGTTCAGCGGAATAAAGTAGTTAAACCAAAAAGAGGGAACTATAGAAAAGTGATCCCATAATAATTTCAAATAATGTAAGCAATTTCAGTAGTGTCAGCACTCCATTTGATATATGTCAGTGATTAGCTCCCACCTTTTATTTTATAGGGAAAATGTGAAAAACATTTAATCTCTTGCTACATAGTATGTAAAGCAAATTAATCTTTTAGGCAGATCTTACACCGGACGGTACACATATATAGAAAAGTAGTATTTATAATATGGCAGCTTGGACATAGAGAAAAGAAATTAAAAAAAAAACAAGTTGCTGACCATATGACACAAGGTACAAGTAACAATAAACAGTGAATTCAAGCGTCGGGCAATTAATTTTATTTTTAAGTTATTAATTATCAGTTATTTATTGAGAGTTAAAAGTAAAAAGAAAGTGATTTATATTACAAGGTTTTCAGTAATTAATGAAAACGTTAACACAAGTAAAAAAATAAGAAATGCATGATGACAGACTGTAGTCGATTTTAATGATATTCTGGGCAAAGTAGGAAGAGAAAAATATTTAAAGCTGTAAACAAAGTTCTATTTTTCCGTACGAATTTGAATATGAAGCTAGAAATGAGTCGGCGGGTGCACAAAGAAAATAAATTAATAAGGCGAACTCGACACGAGATTTTATAAAACCCTTGACAAAAGATTTACATTACAATCTGCATTACTAAATTTATTTATTTTTATCTTATCCCATGCGAGACTCGAACTCCCAATTTTTAGAATCGGTCATAGATGGAATATAGGCGAATTTTAGAGAACTTTTTTATTTCTATCATTCTAGATTAAATTAATAAATACAAGAGAAAAAACAACCGCCTAGTTCATGTTTTGTATGTATGTTTCAGTATTGCACTCATTAATTTCTGCCAGTTGCTCGATTTACTTTAATATCTTTAAGATTCGGGTTCATACGTTTGAATTTGGGAAAAAAAGGAATAGTTCTCCTGTTGGCGTAATACTGTTTGTACCATAATCAAAACTGAAAACTGATTTATTTCAAAAATACATAGGCGACTTTCCCTCTGCTCATGTGAAGCTTAGATCATGGCTTTAAATCCTACTGGAATACTTGAACTGATTGGTGGATATTCTTTGTTTGTTCACATCTTTGACATCGCCTGACTTATTGTCCAGTATTCAAATCCTCCGTTATTTCATTTCCTTGAAATGCCGATATTATTGCTCATTTATAGAGGAAGGTGCTTAAACATTTTCTTTCTTTAGAATTCAAAAGGACTTTTTCGTGATTGGTTCGTTATTACTTACCCCGTTACAGTTCAATCAACTTATGTGTATGCCGTCAAAGTCTTCTCATATGACAGTTTGTCAAAGTTGAGATTAACGTGGGTTACAAGTCGTACTTGAGGTTCGCCGAATTTAGTTGGTTCACATTACTTTGTGAGTGGCGTTGAATTTATTGGCTTGAAAATATTGTTGTAGTTGTTAGTAAATCCGTTTTAAGGTAATTTTAGAGATATCGGAAACTATTCAGGTTCCGTAATAAATAAATGGAGAACTCTGTTTGCAGTTTTCAAGTTTTTGTCCTAGCTAAGGGAAATTAGTTTTTCTCCATTGTTGGAGATGATGTGAAATAACTCTAGAGCTAAAATTTACAGTTTTTTTTTACTCTGTACAGCCCCTCTAAAAGGGGTTCACGGTATGCATATAACTTAATTGATTAAGCCCGATGTAAAACCTGCCCAAAAAGAGAAGAGATAAGTTATTTTTAGAAGCACAAGCCATATGATTATTAAAACAAAAAGAAAAAAATTTACAAAAGGGTAGCTTTAAAAAATATTTAACAAGTAATTTTTGTTTTTAATTTATTTCCAATTGGTTCTAGTACTTTATCTCACCAAATTCTAATAAATATGTATAAGCAGCAACGAATGCGTCAGCAAAGGCCTCATAAAACATTTAGCTATAGGGTAATACAAAGAAAAATAAAAAATGAAATGAAATATAAAAATAGCACACACACACAAACACATACACACACACACACACACACACACACACACACACACACACACACACACACACACACACACACACACAGAGAGAGAGAGAGAGAGAGAGAGAGAGAGAGAGAGAGAGAGAGAGAGAGAGAGAGAGAGAGAGAGAGAGAGAGAGAGAGAGAGAGAGGGAGAGAAAGAGAGGGAGAGAGAGAGAGAGATGCACATACACAGATGCACATTAACACAAACAGGCGCAAATTAACACACACACACACACAGTGCAACCCTAAATATATAGAAGAAATAACTAAATTTTATAGACAATAACATCCTTTTTGATTTCAATAATAATAGTATGAAGTAAAATATATATACACACTCACATGCATACATGCATCAGAATATTATTTATCCATATGTTCATCAATTTCTCATTCGTAGTTTTGTAAATATGTAACGTTTGTGCCATTTATTTTTTATGTATACATTCTAAGTGCGTTTTAACACGTGAACTGCTCATTAATTCTAAGAAACTAAGGTGAAAATGATTTTATTTTTAGATTGTTATTTATACGTTTTCTTTTTAGAACTACTGTTATGTGTTCAAATTATGTATGGATTATAGGTTTAGATGATTTGTCTTTTTCTTCAAGTATTTTCGGATGGCAATTATTTATTATGACAGAATTTTTTTAATTATTTTTTAAGAACTTTTTCAATATTAACTTATGTTTTAAAGCTGTGCTATTTTTTTATATGTATAAGCTTTTAGCGAAGAAAAGGCGTTTATTATGCGCAATGTAATTTCTTTTTGATCTGAAAACAAACCACATAATTTTGAAGAATGATGAAATGTTTTACAAATTCTTCCCTCATAAAACAGAAATGACATTATGAACATGTCCGATCTTCTTTATCATGTCGACGAGCTTCTTATGTGAGCAGTAGATACATGCAATAACCAACGATTTTATTATGTATACTGCACCATAGCCGATAGGATTTCTTAGCTAGTATGCGCGTTTAAAAGATGAATCCGAATTCCTGCCGTAAACTTCGAACGTGAAGATAAAAACAACAACAACAAAAAAAAAACTAAAGATTATTTGTTAACATGCAATTTACAATGATTAAATTAGTACATTGACGCCGCGATCACCAACCAGCCGAAGATTTCGTTTGAAGTGTGTAAATAAATATTTGCCTTGATTAAGAGATACCATTTTAAAAATACTAGTCCATTGACGTTTGAATACAGCCACATTGGTGAGATTCTTGCTTCTTTTAAAATATTCTATCTTGCAAAGTTCCCGAAATTTCTTCATTGGCCTGCACTGAGGCACATTCTTCGGGTTGTCTTCCTTTGGTACAAAGTCGATTTTATTATTCAGCAGAAATGATTTGCTGTCAAGTCAGGTCAGATTAGCGCTTTTCCTTTAAAAATAGTCCATCTTATATGTCCTTTAATTATGTTTCTGTATTCAAATTTGACGTCAGTACAACACATTCAAAGATGTCACGATCTTGAATAATTGCCTGCCAAATCAAAAGTTTTAGGGATGTCCACACCAGGAATTTCATTCCAGAACTGTTTGCATGGAACTTGCCTGTAATCACAGGGAACATGTTTCGTCATTCATAATGATGAATTTTCCACCGCCCGATTTCACTAACTGCTTATTAGATCTTCTTACAGCCCATATTTGCTATTTTTTTTGTTTTGTTTTTTGTTTTTTTTTTTTAGGCGGACGAGAGCAAGCACTGAGGAAAAAGCGGCCCATTGTACTATCCTGCTAGAAACCTCATCAACAAAACCTTCCAGTCCACTTAATGAAGCGCATCGGGTCTTGGTGAGGAAGAGTTTTCAGCTCATCTACAGATAGGAGGGCAGATCCTAGAGTATCCAGCCTACTCCGGGCGAAGACCGGACAAATAAACGAAAGGTCATCGGTTGTCTCTTACAGCTTGATTTTTTTTTATATAATGGAACACTAATTTTTGCCCTTGTCACAATTTCACCTTTTCGTCTGACAATGCCTCATTGACTGATCTTCAATTGATCACTGGCTTGTCGAGTTGATAAGCTTGGATTTTTTGTCATCTTCAGCATGTTAGAGCTCTTGGTGATGGTACTCGACCACTCCATTGTTTGTATTCATCACTGCCAGTCTTAGAATATTGCTCGAGAGCTCGTTTGATAAATTCAATGTTAAGTTTCTGCTGCCTAAAGTGTTTTCTGATGGCTTCTTGATCCGGAAACATTCGATTATTAAGTTTATTTCTATTTGATTTTTTAAAGTTTTTGATTTCAACGCATTTAAAATTCATCTTCACAGTTTGAAAGTCGACAGTCTAATGAGCAAATTGATGAAAAAAACAGCCCTGTGCATTTCCACGAACAATACGTTCAGAACTTAGGACAGGAATTCTGACTTATTCTTTATTAATATTTATTATCTTGAATAGATACTTACGTTAAGGCTAAGACCAGAGGCGATTAGGCCACTCGGATCCGTTGCGCGTGCACTCTCCTGAAAAAGTCACAGCTATGGTAAACAATGCAAGTGTTCTTCATGTTGGCGCAATTAAAGGCATTGCGTTGCGACTCGTTCCAAAGCATTTAGAGGCGGTTAAATGAAAGATCAAAATTTTTGATTTCAATCTGGTGAAATCGCTTTTGTATTGTGATGAGTGCAATTATTCGAACCGAGATTTAACAAAAAAATTATGGGATGAAATTGCAATAGAAGTAAAGCAGCAACTGCAATGCGAAAATACGCATAAAATCTCCCAGGGTATTGCTTGAGCTCACTGAAGAAGTAAAAAAAAATCATCGAAAATTGCCCTTTTTGTTATTGATTGGATGCACTGCACTGTTTCTTAATTTTGCTTTTTAACTTTAAAAAATGAATTTTCATATAGAAAAACCCGTATTGATCTTGACATGAACATGTTTCAAATATCAACCGCTTGAAAGTTCTTCGAATTGAATAAAAATCAGTGCATTACCGCTTTTACGTTTTATACTTTCTGTTTCTACAGTTTTGAAGCGATTACGGGCGCATTCGGTCCGCTTTAAACCTCACCAGGATTAATATAGCCTTATCGAAGTAGCTGAAACGCTCAACTTCACATCGAGGAAAATTAATTAGTTCTCCTGTAAGACAAACTTAAAGTCACAAGTACCTATCAGTGTTTCTTAAATTCATATTTTCTATTATGCGTTTATATTTTCCCAATTTTTTATCACTGATTTTGCACATACATACACCTTCCTAAAAGCTTATAGAAAAATATATCATGGCAAAAAAATAACAACGATCTGATCTTATACAAATCCCAATGTATTTTTTACTAGAGTAATTTTATGTTGTAAGTTTTGTTGTAAAAAGCATGTTTCTATATTTAAGGCGAGTTTTCTACAAACATAAAAGGAAAATATAGATTTAAAAGAACTATATATAGATATATATATATATATATATATATATATATATTTAAGATTAACGGTTAACCAAAGATATTTTTAGTACTGAATTAAAATTAAAAAAAAAATGACAAATTTGAAAGCTTTTTGTGATTAAAGTAGACAAAACAAAAAAAAAACGATAAGAAGTATCCTCATTAAAGTAGTTATAAATTTTGAAAAATGGCTTATAAACCAAGCTAGTAACGAGGAATATTATACTTAAATACATTAAATACATCACCTCAACAAAAAACGGAAAAAACAAAAAAACAAAAATATACAAAAACACCAGAATTTAAACTGTTTTAAATATTGCTAACAAAAAAAAATCTAGTTAAGAATTGTTGAAAGATTAAAATAATTCTAACAAATCAGACACACACACACACACACGCACACTTGCATTTACACTAACTCATCCATATTCATATACACGCGAAAAATGTTATGAAAATAAAATTTTATATTTAAATTGAGTTAGGGGCAGATCGTAAAGGGGAGAAAAATTAATTTTCGCCCACATTTTTTTTTTCTTTTATATCGTCGTAATTTTAATTTTTGTTTTGCGATTTCTGATTACATCACACACGAATTTAAATTGCATATCATCATCAAATGAGGTTATTTACATAGATTTGTTTGTAACAAGAGTATACTACCATTATTACACTTCTACCATATATTTGAAGGCTATAGTTGAAATAGGAACAAACTACATACATACTTATACTTGTGAATGTATATTTATTTACAATTGTAAATTAATTTCTTTTGTAATCAAAAGTAACACTACAGAACATTTAATAAATATTGTTATTTTGTACAATAGTTTCATGTATTTTATATTATTTGTATGTTTCTTCAATTTGTTGTGGTTTGTGGCGGTACTCAATTTCTTAGCGTTGCTAGAATATTATTTTGGTGTTGTTGGTATCTATTAACAAAATCCGACAACTTATTTTTTTTTATTATATTTTCTATCTGATAATACCAATTTAAAGGCAGATTTTTTTATTTCAAATTAAATTCCTCTACAAATACGATTTACCTGGGATGTGTTCAACATTTCGCAGCTATAGACATGAAGACCATCAGACTTCTAGCATGAGCTGACAGATCGCTCGGTAGACAGCGTTGAAGTGCAGGGCGCCCGCCTCGGCTATTGGCGGACAGTGGAGGGTTCGACGAAGACCTGCCGCTGTCACCTGCCATATACAAACAATTTTCGTGCCAAAACGAAAAAGCCGCAACACACCCGGTCCAGAAGGTGCAGATGTTCTGCCTTCTTTCTGCTTGCCCCATCCACCCAACGACAATGAGGACAGAGTATTTTTCAGTGTCCCTAGTGACCTAAAAGAGTGAAAGAGCGAACCTATTCAACCATCAACTCGAGGAGGGCTCCGGGAGAGAGAGAGTGAAATAAAGTTTTACCACGCTATTACGTTATAAAATTGGTTTATTATTTTTTCTTGGTAGAATTTAAAATTAACATGATCTTAACACATGTGGACAATACAGTACATCTTAGTAGAGTCTACGATGCAGGATAATTTAACTCTGTCATAGATATACGCTAGTGCTTAAAAAAACGAATTCAAGATACTCTAATAATATATGTGACAGTATAACACATCCCAATCACTAAAATTTAAAACTCTTTAACTTAATCGATATACTATGATGTGATACCTTGGCATATATAAATTTTTTTTTAAGATTATTTGATAAGAATATGTCTCGAAGGTATAGCGCGCGGTCTTAACTATATAATTTATGATTATTTGACTCCATGTACGGTAGCAATTGCGACATAAAAAGTTCCAAGAATATGAAAATAAAGGGGCCCATACACGGTCACGCATGTTGGCCAACTTGGTGTGTCACACATGAAAACTTTTTCTCCACACAATTGTCAAACATGTTGTCCAACATCAGTTTTTCATAATTTAAGAGCAATGTCGGACGTGTTGTTGAGTGAGTTATAGATACAATTTTCGATATGGAAAGCGGTTCAAGAAGGAAAAAAGCGAAACGAATTTGGACGCAAGAGTGGTTGCGAAAAAGCAATAAATATTCTCATACAAATTTAATAAAGGAATTAGAGGAAACATCTCTAGCTGATTTGAAAAACTTTCTTCGAATGGACAGGAAAACATATAGCTGCTAGAATTATCAACCCCATTTATTCAAAAACAAAATACGTTTATGAGCGATGCTATCATACCAAACGAGCGTTTATTTGCCACACTTAAATTTTTTGCATCAGGTGCAAGCTTTGAAGATTTGGGAAAAATTATAATTGAGACCTGTGAAGCAGCAATAATACTTGATGACATTCCTTGAACCAATACTTCTTGATCCCTGAGAAAACTTAGGTGATCGAAATACCATAGTGCTGGCACATAAATATCGTTCGCACCCGCTTCTGATTCCTAACTTTTCGCCACTTTATTCAATTCGCGCCTATATGAAGACAATATACTGTTGAGTTTTCTTTTAACTGTGTCTATATCAGCATAAGGTTCAACTTCTTTTAATTTTCTTAAAAGTTTTTCATAAGCAGTCTTTTTTAGCACTTTATTTTTATAAATGTCACATTTCACTTTCCAAACCTCAGGATGCTCGCGATATAACTCAAAAAATTCTTTCCAAAACTCATGGTTCACAAATCTCGCCATATTTTACTCGTTATTTTTCTATGTTTACTTCAATAGAGCTTAAGAGTGATGAATGCGTGACATACATCGCCCTACACGGTACAATATGCTGTCAAACACGTAGACCCGCTCCCAAAAATCAAACTAATTTGATTTTCGTCCAACCGCTTGACACACTGCGTGTCACACCATCAAACAGGCGCACACACACGGGCAAATTTGCGTGACAACATCGTTGTCCTACTCGAGTTGGCCAACATGCGTGATCATGTATGGACCCCTTAATCTATTTCAATACTTAGCACGTCCTAATTATGCGTGTTAGGATAACCTGACGTTATGTATAGCTATTTAATATAGTGTTTCCAGTAGTGACAAAGATTCTACCTTCACGGCAACTTTGCTGCATGCGCGCGACAAATGTTGGTTATAGACATACTTAGTGGTATAAATGGGTCGATCGCAAAAAAACTAACAATCATAGTAATGTAGCGCGAGATTTCGCCATCCGTATGCAAGTTTTATATTTCACATTGAGTAGCACTAGATGAAGTGCAAAGAAAAGATTTACAAGAATTCGCAAATGTGTGGGCCTCATTGGGCAATACGGGCGAAAATAAACTGAACAATACACTAAATGGTAAATTACATAAACTATATGATATTTCAATTATAATAAATTACTTACACCATCTCTTGTCCCTCGAAGGAGCTCCCTGGAGGCGAAAGTGTTGGCTTATGTGTTTTACGACGAGCTGTAATTTTATGAAAATAAAGTTTATTTCCCTAGGTGGTTTGATGCTCCTCGCTGTCGATTAGCTTGCCGGAAATTTTTTCTATTAGTGACTTAATATTTTTCAGGATGTCTTAAACATAGTTATACCATCATAAATTGCAGTTGAACCTATTCCTTAGAATCTGAAACTTAATCTGTTTACTGCTCTATTGTTACTCTGGAATAAGGATACTGCTAAATTGACTCAATAATGTCCATTATGTGTTACTACAAAATTTTGAAATGCCGAACTAAATTTGCTTCATGTATAAATACAGTAAAAATAAGTTGATTAGCTTATATACGAAATAAATTGTTCACACTTTCATGAGAGTCTTTCCTTAAACTCATTTCCAGACTTCTCAAAGCTATCGCGTGCCAATCACTATGGATCTAGACTCAAATTGCACACAAAATATCCAGTTACTGGGTTTGTTTTATCACTAGTTACATCTTCCGTTATATAAATATTCGATATTTGGCGGTTCTTATTCAACCGGACACAGCATTAACCACACATTTGGACAATTAAAACATGGGAACGTGACGACAATATCCTGGAGTATAACCTGCGCGATGATCACTATACATCTGTCCTAAGCCAGCCCCAAGCTACAAAATCCTTGCGCTTTTACGATTCTCACAAAAGATGAAATTTCCTTCTCGGATGATTATGCCGCCTTACAGGTGGAACGTCAGGGAATTTACAGAGAATTTCTGGATTTCGTTCTTAAAATTTCTCTGTCTGTTGGATTCGTTCCCATTTGACATGATAGAAATTCTTTTGTAAATTTTCGTTGCTGGTGCTGCATATACAGCTTCCTTTGCTATCCAATTACCTTTGCGGTTTCCTTCCTTTTTTCTTTTCTTTTAAAATTATACTTTAACACCAGTGGAGTCTACTAAAAATGTATCAACTAATTTTTGGTTCACCGGCGTGCGTGACTTTTTTTTGTTATTCTCCGCACCAAAATCACAATGCCAGCAAGTCTACTCGGTTTTCGGCCTCTCGGATTCTTCCTCTTCTCCTGTTAAAATTTTTTCCGTACTCTGTCCAGCCAGGGTTCACTCGCGCAGTCTGGTTAGAGTGGCAACACAATCATCGTGTAGCACACGGTGCATACTGCTGCCAGCTTCAGTGTAGCATACTGCTGCCAGCTTCAGTGTAGCATACTGCTGCATGCAGTATGCTACGACCATAACACCAAAGTAACTCGAAAGATGATTTTTCTTACTTGCTTTTTGACATTTGCTCTATACATATAAGGCAGGCCGCATACACAAGTGGCATTTGCCATATTAAATGACCATGGTATATTTAGCAAAATCATATCTAAACTATCTGCGTGCTTTCTAGTGCACCGCAAACAAATCTGGCGTGACAATGGTTATGTCAGGTTAGAGTCTTGCCCGCCGCACGAACCCCTACGAGCAGCCTTACTTAGACCAGGTCCGTTGTGATACCACCATATTGGGACTCTACCTAAGAAAGATACCTTAGATTTAGGAGATGCGCTGAAACCAGCCACAAGGGTTAATGAACCTTACCAGGTCCCCAAAATCCGCCGAGCGCATTTCTCTTACTCTTGGAAAAGTTAGGACATTCACACAGCAGGTGTTGAACGCCCTGAATACGTTCCAATAAAAATACTTAAGACATTTTGAATTTGCGGAGTTGTCTAATTGTTTTAAACTTTTGTTTGTTATATGTTAAAGAAATTGTTTTGTTTATCTCTGTTAATAGCTTCTACTTGCGCTTATCTTAATGTAATTACTAACTGCTCTTCCATGCTAGCACAGTGACAATTATCCTTTCTTTTAAGGCTATGATCCAAACACGTTGCCCTAATTCCTTATAAGTGGTCTTCGACATACGGAAGTAAGTTAAAAATCTTTCAGATCTTTCACTGTGTTAAATGAACTAAAAGGATTGTTTTTTAAAGTATAGGGATATATCCAGAATCTCTTCCTGAGGTTTCTTTTAATTTTTTTTAAGGCGTGGCAGTGGATAAGCTATTGCCATGGCTTATTATAAATGTCACTTGTGTGTGCGGGCTGCCTAAGATTTTAAGATAGCTGCTATCATAGCAGCTATTTATTGCTTACACTCCTAAAGCAACAAAGCAGTTGTAGTATTATTTTTGTGTGTGTAGCTGTAATTTTCTTTAAAATGGAAAGGTTCGCCGCTATTTTGTTGGCGCTGGACTGGGCACAAATAATAAATTTAAAAATTCTTTAAATCAATTAAAATGGTAAGCATTTGGGATAGAGACAAAAAGTATTTATTTATTGTTATTGCGATTATTTAGGTAAATTTATCTAATATTACGGAGTATGATGATTAATTTAGAAGATGAGATTATGCTAAATAATGGACAGATATATCGATACAGAGCAAGCAATTCTTTCAACAAAATTCCCGAGTTCAAATAGAAACATACGAGTTGTAACTGGCAGGGGTAACGAGAGTTTATCGAGAAAGATATCCAAACAATACGGCGCATTACCCATCGATAAGCAGTTATTAGCCGCTATATGGATTTTGGGAGATAGGGAGTGTTATAAATGAATATGTGAAAAATGGTACTGAATATGTCAGAAGGAATATTACCGAGTATAGGCAATTGAACAGGGAAGCAACTAGTGAGGGGGGCCGAGACAGAAACTAGACACTAATAGTTAAGGGCAAACAAACATATTTATTAAGTTTTCAAAAGAGACTGTATGTAACCGTGATACAAGAATTTGGAATAATGCCTAAAAGAGAAAAGCAAAAAAAAAAATCTTAAAATCTTTCGAAGAGCTTCACCATAACCGTTTTATGGATCCTATTGCCATCCTCTAGTAATAATAATAATAATAATATATTTATTTGCGGTTATTGTACACAAGAGTTCACATCTTTTCTTGTACGTTATATAAAGCGGTGCTAGAAAAGTAACTACTTAAAAAATTGTACTACGAGACTACTAGAAAATAAAGAAAATAATAGTGTTAAATTATGTGTGTATCAATGCATCTCTTAAAAGCGCCGACAGTGCCAACACTCTGAACATTCAACGGAAGATTATTCCATAAACGAGCTGCTTGAACAAGATAAGAACCTTCCATGCAGGACTTATGAAATCGTGGAATCAATATGTTCCTGTTACGTTGTGACGTTGTAAATTGAAATAATTCGCGTAAGTACCCTGGTCTGTTCGAGCAAAGAAGAGAATATAAGAAAACCAAAGCTCGCCTCTTCAAATAAGTGGCCAAGGAGCATCCGAGCAAACGCGAAAGGAAAGGCGAAACGTGATCAAATCTTCGCAGCCCAAAAACAAACCGAATACAGTCGTTGAATGCCACTGTGACTTTCCTGACACAGATGCTATTCAGCTTGCGAAACACATTTCTGCCATAGGTGAAATGGGGCAAGATTAAAGCTTTAATTAATTGTAAGCGCATGCTAACAGACAGCAGACCCGATGCAAGCCATAGGAGCCATAGGAGCCCTGCATAAAATTTGCTGACCATGGCTTTAATGTAATCACAATTTTTCATGTGGAAGATTGTCAGGCCCAGCTGCCTCAGACTTAATTGAATTCACAGCATCCACAAGCTCATTCTGTTCACAACTTATATTTCAGTCTAATGAAGAAGCCAATGCCACTGAAATTACGTCAGGATCTTTCCCAAAGATGTCTTCAAATTTAGGGCAACACCTGTTCTACAGTAGTGATCCCTTGTCGCTGTATACTGGCGCTTTAAATGCTGAAATTTATATTTAGAGTGACTTGCCCATCTCGCGATTTCCTTTTTTTCTAAGAGGGCGGAAATTCTCTCCCAAAACGTCATAATTTTTTGATAAGGCACCTTGCATTCCATCCAAGAAATTTGTGTACTTGTCTATAAGCGATTTAATTTCTATCACATTCCATTTTGATTCTAGAATAAATTGTAATTTAATGTTTGTTTTTATTTTTTTTTTGTAATCGTTTTTTACTTTGTACTCTGCCTGGTATGGGAATGAAAATATTTTCTTTCTCCTGTGGTTGTGCATCTTGCTTGGTAGCAGCTTCAGCTTCACTACTGTTCTCAACAGCTTCTGTAACACGACTCAAAACCGGAGATTCTAAAAAAAACACATCCATATTAATCAGAGAAATCTTATGTTTCTCAAAATCTTACCACCTGGCTCTGCAGCTAAGTACATAGCTCTCTCATCTCCATAAAACACAAAATATCTTCACTCGCTCATAATTTATGCATATCAATTTCAATGTTCAATATTATTTCAAAATGCCCAATTTGACAGCTTTTGACAGTTCACACATATACAGATTGCAAAACATAAAAGCAGGTTTTGGCCTACGAGTAAGTAACCAAAGGAGAGGCCCTTGCGTGTATGTACATATATGCAATTTTGCGTGCCGAACGTAATTATTTTTCTCACCTTCTAACATATGGTTGCATCTCTCTCTACATGTACCCTAGGTGTCACTTTTGTTTACTTTAAGGGCATTAAATAGAAAAATATTTACATTCTTTTTTGTGAAAATTTAGTAATGCTGAATTTCTTTCTTTTTTAAATAATAAACTGAGAGGTAGAATATTGGCAAATGCTTGTAATTTTTAGTATATTTTCTTGATGTAGATTAACCAACAGTGAAATTTTAAGGCAGGTTATTGGGCAAGCCAGAGGTAATAGGCTTAGTGGTGTTCTGTTATGCTACACACATCTTTGATAATCAAAACATAACTTCATTTCAAAATCCGCCATTTTCCAAATACAGTGATTTTCAGAAAATTACATTCTTAGATTATATATCAAACAGGATAGGGTAAAATTCGAGTACCCAAGATTAGAACGAGGGGGGGGGGCAGAAGACAAAAGCGCTTCGCTTTATTTTGTAACAGTTCGACATTTCCGAGCATTTCTTACTGTGCGAAAATAAGTAGTGTTCGTTTAGTTTATTTTTTGCATAAAACACTAATTAAAAGTTATTTATAATTAGTAGTAGTGAAAAACTATAGTGAAATTTTGTTTTGTAGAAGAGATTTTATATAATCGATACTTCGGAGTCTTGAATTATAGTGATAAAGTGTGCTGTGCTGTATGCTGCAGAGACAACTGGCGTTATCGTAGGAAATCATTTTTAGGAAAGTTTAATTGTTTCAAAAATAAATTATGGTATATGAAATAAAATATAAATTCATATTCATTTATTAAACAAATTAAGTACACAAGATGTAAATCTTAAATAGTACTTTATACAAACTAAATAAAAGTGTTATAAAAATAAACAGCCAGGTCAGATAATTTTACATTTTCCAATGGCGAATGGATAGGGGCCATCAATAACGTACTTCTACATAAGTTTACTGATATACTAAAAAAACATGGAGTGAACCAACCAGTCTCTTAAGTACTGGATTACACACATCTTGAACAATAGACCTGTCTGGCCAAAACCCTTGAGAATACTTCACAAGCCATAAAACAGACTCCCTCCCTACCACATGCGAGGCCCAACGGAGTCCTTACATTCTAAAATATTTGCAGTGTTCTTATGTAAAACTGACAAATGTTTGATTTGAATAGCTCCTCCGCTCTAAACTACTAGTCATACAGATAAATGGTGTTCTGATTATCTTTAGCTTCCTTTCTTATCTTCCGAACCGTAATAAAATGTTCATACCTCTCCTAACAAAATTATTTAAAACAAGTAGAAAAGCTAGAATTGGTCTAAGACCAATTCTTATGATACCCTAGATGAATACCCATATAAAATTTCGTATGATCACCGATCTATGCAAGTTTGATTTTTGAAGTGGTTTTTCGCATATATTTCTAGAACAGTTTATCGGACAGAAAAAATTATTATAACCAATTTTATAGGATTTTGTATTCTGAAGAAGTTTTTAGTACAATAAAAATGTCTTCGGCTGATCGTTTTCACATTATACGTTAAAAACCTAAATTTTTATATGGCAACACCAAGGAGTTGCCCGATTTAGTCCATTTTTAATTTTTTTTTTGCTAGCACAAAGAAAACACCATGCACCAAATTTCAGCTCTCTATATCGATGCGTTCTCAGGCAGTGTCCAAATATATAGTCGAAAACGAAAGTTTTGTATGGCAACCCCACGAAGGAGTTGCCCGATTTGTCTCATTTTCGAACTTAATTTTACTTTTTTTTTTAAGTTCATGTACAAAATTTCAGCTCTCTAAGTATACGCGTTCTCGAGTTATCGTGCGCACAGACGGACGGACGGACATGCAAAAATCAAAATAACTTTTAATTTTATGCGTGGGTGTCCAATCCATTTTGCTCTACCATCATTATTTCGAGGTGTTACAAACGGAATGACAAACGTAGTATACCCCTATAGATTTCATCTAGGGTATAAAAACTTATCTTAACCAAATGACTACGATTCCTCAAACAAAACCTCTCAGCTGAGTTATCATTATAATGTCGCTGTGCCGTTATGGGATGCCGTGGGCTAATGATATCAAATGTAGCTACCTACAGATTCGGACTCCGGCTGCACGTACACACATGCAATTATCACGCAGCTGAGAGGTATTGAGCGTAAAATGGTAAGGTTACTTTGTAATCAAAATTATTTTATTATTTTGTTAAGTAAGGTACATAGGAAGTGTAGCCTCTAGGAAGGTAAGGAATCAAGCTTTAAATTACTAGAAGACTATTTTTCTGTAGCATACCTAAATGGTGGGTAAGTGAGATCGAAATGAGTGAAAATGCAGAATAGGGTCCAGGGCCGGCGGGGTAAGCAGAGCGAAAATATTCCATTGGGGCACCCCGCAAGGCGGTACATTATCACCCTTATTATGGGCACTCATTACAAGCTTTATCGGCTTGGTGCAGCCTTGGGGGCATTCCCGTCCACAATCGGGATCGCATCAAAACACCTTGCCTTTAACATTTCGTCTTGGGGCGATTGCCAACACAATCGTCTTTGGTTAGATGACTCTTTGTGTCGAACCATAAAGGAACTGTGGGCTATACCTAGCCCAAATTTAACGAAAAAGCTTTTCTAACTAATTAAGCCAACCCTGAGAACTCTACTATCAATTCTCACTGGGCACTCATTTCTCAGGGGTCACTCCCACAGGATGGGATTTTTTGATTATCGTGTATGCAGAGAATGCGGAGAGGAATTCGAAATGGTGACTCATTTTCTTTGACGCTGTCCAACTCTCTCCGGAAAGTGCTACATATACCTTGGCTCACACCTCCTAGCTAGATGAACTGCGTGAAGCGGATAGGGGCAAATACTAAAACTTGTAAGCGCGTCCGGCTGAGCAATTGCTCATAGGTCTGGAGGGTGAAAATGGGTCTTGTTGTGACCTACGTTCTAAAAAATGTCACGCTGCCCTTTTGTGCGTGAAAAGCGGTAGCTCTAGTGGAGGGAGGCCGTGGATTCAATTAGGCGAAAACCAATTCACTTTTGTTCATGTAATGGGCGCCACGTGATTTTTGTGATAGAGATATCACGAAACTCAGCGTGTCAGTGCAGCGATTCAAAGAACGAAGAAGTCACTTTGAGATAAATCCTTACTTTATTCTATCATTCAAAGCAGAACTGCTCAAACGGGTCATAATAGGTGATGAAACAGGTGTGAATATGACGTTGAAATTAAAGTCCAATCGTCTGAATCGACGACGTCTTGTCAACATTGAGAAAATAAAGACAGAATTGCGGAAGAAGCTAAACGCCATACCGAAATTTTTTTTTCCAGAAGTGTTTCGAAAAGCGCTGGCACAAGTGAATTATTTTTGATAGGTGCAAAATTAATATTGATAAATTATTAATTTTTTTTTACGAAAAACTAAAATTCCACGCATTTTATGATCAAACCTCGCATGGGCAGTCTTAGAAGTTGGTTCAAACCTGTCTGATTTTTTATGTTAAGCTGTCTTAAGGCGCGCCCATACGTAACAAACATTCCCCAAAAGTTTGGCAAACATTTGAAAACTATTTCTAAAATGTTTATCAAACATTTGTAAATCATTTGTAGAATGTTTGATTAGTGTGGACCACTGACATACATATATAACTTGGACTGCCTGATTTTCTATTTCATATGGGACAACTTTTGTTGGCAGGGGTGGTGTGACCATTATCTTAATTTCAACTTTTACTCTCGCTTTAATATTCATATTAAAATTCAACAAATTACAGATGCATTCGAAATTATTTCTATTCTTGGAAGCTTATCTTCTACAGCATCAAATATTTTTTAAACTTGATTTTAAAGAAAAGAGAAAGGATTACAAATTTTTTATTGCCATCTATTTCTATTCTATATATTCATTTGGAAAGCCACTGAACTGAAACTGGACTATGGTGGATTTTGTATAGAACTTATTATTTGTAGTTCAGCGGAATAAAGTAGTTAAATTAAAAAAAATTGACAACTATAGAGGGTGTTTCCCACTAGGAGGTCATTAGAGCGGGAAGTGATAGTACTCACCTAGACGAATCGAAAATTGTATGGCAGGGGGGGGGTCTTATCATCCGTTTAGGGGTTGCAGGGTGATTGAGAAAAAAAGCTAGTTTTTCACAAAGTATCCTTTATCTTAAAAACGACAGGGCATCCGGTCACAGTTAAGAACTCATTGTATGCAGAACTTCATGGCCTTTCCAATGACTGGTCTATCAGCTGCATACCCCTCTCCCCTCAAGAATTATGGTTGTCTAAACTGAAAATTTCGGATTATCTTACCTTTTTTTTTTTTAATTTAACCTCTATTATTTTTGCAAAAAGGTCATATCTTTTTTTTATAAAAACTGTAAACTGTAGACTCTCCTCTTTAATGTGACCTATTTAACCCAATGTGCTATCTGAAGCCCTTTAAGAGTTGTTGGCTCTAAACCTATTCTCAAACCTATTTTCAAACCTATTCTCAACTCAACGATAATTTGTTCCCTCAGCACGTCATTTTAAAAAATATCGTCTAATTTCGGTGTGAATAGGCGCTATGAGTTAATAACTGTTTAACGGATACAGTTAACACATAGGGTGTAATAGGTAAACTTAAAGAGGAGAGTCTATGGTTTACAGTTTTTATACAAAAAAGTTATGTTAACGACCTTTTTGCAAAAATAATAGAGGTTAAATTAAAAAAAAAGGTAAGAAAATCCAATTTTTTTACTTTAGACAACCATAATTCTTGAGGAGAGAAAGGTATGGGGCTAGTTGAGCAGTCGTTGGAAAGGCCATGAAGTTCTGTGAATTCTTAACTGTGACCCTACGCCGTGTCACTTTTAAGATAAAGGGTGCTTTGTGAAAAACTAGCTTTTTTTCTTAATCACCCTGTAACTCCTAAACGGTTGATATGCCCCCCCCCCCCCTGCCATACAATTTTTTATTCGACGTGGTGAGTACTATCACCTCCTGCTCTATTGACCTCCTAGTGGGAAACACCCTGTAGAAAACTGATCCCATAATAATGTCAAATAATGTAAGTGATTTCAGTAGTGTCAGCAGTCCATTTTATATATGTCAGTGGTGTGGATCCAACTTTTACATTTATGTTTCTTCAATTTAATCTAAATGAATTGGAAAATATTAGATGTTTGATAAAGTTTGTACAGTACTTTCAGTCAGTATTCAACAGCTGCGGAAAACAGTAGTGAGAATTCATTTTGGAATTTTGGAATTTTTTAATAATAAAGCAATCATGAGTGAGAAAAGGGAGTATAGATAAATATTATAAAATTAATAGAACTGTATTCTACACACCGAAATTTGTGGGACACTTACACTTATTCATGGTCCGAATATATTAACTAAAATTTTGAAGTCGCTTGAAGAGTTTCTTGGAAAATTCACGACTACTGTACTGTAATCTTCTGTTTAAAACTTTTCTGTTCCACCATCTCCTTGTTAGCAAATTTTCTTCAAACGTTGAGGCAAGTACGACGAAATATGCTGCAATGCACGTTACTTCACTCGGAGAATATTTGATTAAAACTAAACATTTGGAAAACATTTTTCACACAAATATCCTACCAGATGTTTGACAAATGTTTGAGATACATTTTATAAACATTTGGCGAACATTTGTCAAACATTTGCCAGCTGCCTATAAATTAATTGTCAAACGTTTGACAAATGTTTTTTTGCTTTTTTTGACAATGTTTGTTATGTGTGGATGCACCATTAGAAAGACGACTTCAGAAGTTAAATGTCTCAGACATTTTTAAGGGTACGCTGTGGTCTTTTTGTACAAAAAAAAAACAGTTATTAGACTTTTTTGTTTTTCGAAATAAACACGTTTTGCATAAAAACAATTATTAAAAGATCGAAAATTAACAGCGGACGTGTTTAGGCGAATACCAAACCGAAGTGGTTGGGACTTTTACATGGTTGTGATCAAACGCTTCCAATTCCTCCAAACTGGTTTGACCTCCACCTAAACTTCCTCCACCTAAACTTCCTCCACCTAAACTTCCTCCACCTAAATTTCTATTGACTAGTGGGGCATGCAGAAGTGATCTATACAGGGTGTCCCACGTAACGTGTTCCCTGGGAATTTTTCTCGAAAATGTGCGGAGATATCGAAAAAGTCCTAATAATAAAAGTTAGGCATCTTTAGTCAAGGTATCCTCTGGCATAGCCAAAGTCCTTGAAAAAGTACTTGGAAAAAGATATATTAAAAAAATGTCCTTTTCATCCTCATTAAAGATAGATTTAGATTACATTTTTGAATTCCGCGAATAAAACTAATACGAACTCCAGTTTAACCCTTTATTATCGAGATATAAGGCCTCAAATTTTACTCTACTATGCACGGTGTTCCTTTGACATTTTTCTCGAAAATGCACACAGATATTATCAAAGTGCTAGTACCAAAAGTACCAACAGCTACCCAGGGGCGGATTTGATCACTTGGCCGCCCTAGGCCTATGGAAGATTGCCGCCCCCCTACTCCCTGTAAAACACGAAAAATTGAATGATCTATATCCAGTGAAGGGACCCCAGGCTAGAATTAGCGGAGTAGGCTGCCTCATAAATCGGAGTAGATTTGAAAAAAATGGAGTAGAATTAAAAATAACACTTTCCAACGAATTATTTTATTTAAAAAAACGAAAAAGTATAAAAATGTAATGAAATACCCACAACTACAAGAAAAAATCAAAAATCATTCAAACATTTTGCCGCCCCCTAAATCTGCCGCCCGCCCTAGGCCCGGGCCTACTCGGGCCTATAGGGAAATCCGCCCCTGCAGCTACCCATCATAAGCCGGGCTATCTTTTGGTATGGTCAACATTTAAAAACAAAAGCCGCACGATAAAAGGATATCTTCGGTTTGATCCTTTTCGTCCTTTCTGAGGATGCATTTTGGCTACATTGAAGAATTTTTAATAGGTACACCACTTTTTTTGTAATTTGATTTGCAGTTATTCAATGTAGCCAAAACGCATCCTCAGAAAGGACGAAAAGGACCAAACCGAAGATATCCTTTTTTCGTGTGGCTTTTGTTTTTAAATGTTGACCATACCAAAAGATAGCCCGGCTTATGATGGGTAGCTTTTGGTGTTTTGCTACTAGCACTTCGATGATATTTGTGTGCATTTTCGAGAAAAATGTCAAAGGAACACCGTGCATAGTAGAGTAAAATTTGAGGCCTTATATCTCGATAATAAAGGGTTAAACTGGAGTTTTCAATATAACACTTTCGTATTAGTTTTATTCGCGGAATTCAAAAATGTAATCTAAATCTATCCTTAATGAGGATGAAAAGGACATTTTTTTAATATATCCTTTTCCAAGTACTTTTTCAAGGACTTTGGCTATGCCAGAGGATACCTTGACTAAAGATGCGTAACTTTTATTATTAGGACTTTTTCGATATCTCCGCACATTTTTGAGAAAAATGGCCAGGGCACACGTTACGTGGGACACCCTGTATATAAATGAACAGATTGGATATTTTAACCGAATCACCCTGTTGCATAGATTGTGGTTGTTTTGTTTTAAAACAAAGTTTAAAGCTAGCAGTCTTGCTTCATAAAAAATACCTATACCTACATCAGATGACCAAAAGCCCGCCATATTAAAACAATGATGGCAAGTTTTGTGGCTAACTGTCAAAAAAGATTTTAAAGGCTTTTTCTTCTCTTTCTATTGGTTCAAGGACATTCACTTTAAATGTTTACTGTGTTCACGTGATCAGGATTTTAAGCTATTATACTTGACACTGAAGAGTGCGCTTTGGTCATTTGAAATTTACTCACTTTTACTTTCATAAGATTTGGACATTTTGATTTTTCTGTGGTGTGTTCCAAGTCTGCCTAATAGTGAACTTCAAAAGCTATTGTCAAATAATTAAATATTTAAAAAAAAAAATACCTTCTCACGCAGTAGTTTCTGATTTCCTTATTTTTTGTGTGAAATTAAAATATTCAGTTACCTAAATACAGGAAGTACACTACATACTCTAAAACCAAACTTCAAATGAATGAACAAAATTTTCAAAGCATCCCTAACATAACAGCTGTGTATACTGCAACACTTATGACAGGAATCCCTCTCAATAGGATTTCCTTCTTAAAATAACGGTATATTATTCAATACACAACTGAAGAGAGAGGAATTTCCTTTATACAGTTAGAATAAACTTAAGCTCCCCCATGTTACTATAGTACACAACTTTTTCACCACTCAAGGAGCTTTTCATTGGTGGGTGCACAATTGAATAGAACACGTTGCTGGTCGGGGAAAATCAATAAAAGTCGGGTGACGTCAAGCGAACATACCTGGCCTGTATATCTACTCCTGAGTTTTTCCACCACTGACAGCACTCCACTCATTGATATCTCTTCTTGATAACAAACTGAGGGAAATTATTTTGCTCCTGCCTATACTGCTCTATTGCTCCTTATTTTGTGTGGATATATTGAGATGCGTAGCAGTAGGTAAGCTTTTTCCTCTTTTGACCTGAAACATTGAAAATATGTGTAATAAAAACTATATACATAACTATATACATATACTTACTGCGCTTTCCTTCTTTGTTTTGTAAATTTGTCCGTGTATTGAAAATCGTTTTTCCCCCCGCAATAAAAACAAAACTTGATAAAGGAAAAATTTTCATCTCTCGCGTTTTTGACTTTTCCGAAAAACTATAGCGTTTAATACGCGCGCGATATAAAAGTTCAAAATGAAATTATAAATTTGAAAAAGTTATTACTAAAGGAAAAGTGTGTTATTTTCTTCTTAGCAGATTGATAGAAAGGAAAATCATTGAATAAAAAGGACAAACTCTGTCTACAAGAATCGTCGTGTGCCCACCAGTTCTGTTAAGGAAGGCAAATATGGCGAAAGTGAAAAGCGCCCAAAGTGTTGGTGGTTAAAAATGAATTTATCGAAGCGATCAAGTCCAGATTGGAAAAGAAAATGAGTGAAAATGGTGGAAAATTTGATAAATGCTTTGTTAGTGTATATTTTGCTTAGTTTTCGAATTTCAATAGAAGATAGTATATCTTCAACGGTTTGCTAGTGAAGAGGAAAATTTTGTAAGGGAATTGCATTAGAGATTTGTTTTTTTTTCAGTTTTTCAGTTTTCCTGTTCTCTTTTTTTTGTTTTTTTTTTATAAAGTGAAAGAAAACTTAGGGGACAACATAAAGACAGTTTGCCTGATTTTTTTAAATAACTAATTCGTTTTAGTTTAAAAACTTTGTTTTTTGTATTTCACAATTGGAATTGTGAATAAATTAAAAAACAAAACAAAAATTTAAAATCAAATATGTGAACCCCCTTTTATTGCGTTTACTTTAGTGTGGTGGCAATCTGCATTGCTTCATAAAAATTTTTCAAAAAAAAAAAAAACTAAAAAAATGACTCTTCCATTTTTCCCTTAGTCACTGAGAAATTTTGGTTTAAAGCTCCCACATACGCTTTTGCAGATTGCGTGGTGAATAATTGTTGTTGTTGTTTTGTGTGGTGAAAAACAGCTGTGTATAGAGACTAATATTTATATTATTCCATTGTCTCCGTCGTGGATCGCTTTACTTTCATCTCCACCACCAATCTTGACTTGATTAGCGTCCGACTGCGCCCGACGTACTTGAAATTGGTGATTGGTGAAACTTGCAAAACAACAACGAAAAATGACTCGTCTTCTCTTCGCCACCAATTTGTATTTCTATTTTTATCTCTGGGTATGCGCGTATACATATAAGGATAAGGTATAAGCTCGTTCGGTGCGCGGAAGCTTGATGATGATGATGATTGGTGTGTGTTTAAAAACATACTTATCTGAAAGATATAAACGACAGCAACATCAACAACAACAAAAACAACAACAACACCACCAAGTTGAATATATTCTGAAGGGGAGTTGTGAGCTTTCCAGTTTGTCTTATCACAATTTCAAGTATTCAACTATATTCTATGAATCCATGGTTGGATGATTGTGGATAATTGTAGGAGGCTGTGTGGTCGTCATCGTTTGAACTTTGAATTTCGTCGTGGGTGTAGTAGTCCTTCTTGTCTTCTGTTCCTTCCATATGCATATATAAGTACTTGAAAATTTTGTCCTTTTTCGAATCGAATTACTTTTAGTTGTTTGTTTTTATTGTTGAATTTCATTCGGGAAAAGTGTTTTTATAAAAGGAAATGCATAAGAATCTGTTTTTGGGAGACGTGTTGGACTTCTTCCGAAAGTACTTTCATCTCTTTTTACTACAATATATCGGTTTTGTTCCAAACCAATTTACTAATTTAATGTGGAGCGGATGTTTTAAAAAAATTAATGTCAGAAATAAAAAGTTCTATTCTTTGTGATAGGCAATGTGGAGTGTGTGAAAAAAAAATCAAAAGGGGTTTCTGAGGTTCAAGAGGTTTATTGTTGTGAAAATTGCCCGATAATAATAAAATAAAAATAATTGATAAATATAAAGAGAAAAATTCTTGGATGCAATTGGTGATTGCATGGCTGCATACAATATTCTGATGTATGAAAGGAAAATAAATAAAAAAAAAAACAATTTCTTTTGAGTAAGAATGTCTTAAAATAGATCGAATTTTGTTCTCATTAAAAAAGAATTATTTGAACTAAGCAATCTACGACTTCACAGCTATTGCACAAAAAATAGCAATACATACTCTGTTTTCCTGTTGTTAAGATAGAGTCAAGAAAATTAGAACAGAACCAGGATTGAACCAGGAGTAGGTGTATTTAATAGTGTTGGCATAGTCACTATGTTCTATTTCACCACGTATTAATAAATGATGTCTTGCCGTTCTTTATTATTTCATAGTTGCTGAGAATATTAAATTAAATTTTTACGTACTCATATAGGAAGGCATTTAAACTTTATTAACAAATACGTTGTTTATCAAGGGATATTGATTTTATTTGTAGATGCTAATTTTTGTAACTCATTACCAGACAACCAGAATTATCTACATAGGGGTACCCACAGAAAAAAAAGAATTATTTGATCTAGCAGGTTCAAGTAACTTTGTAAAAAACTGTAGAACTCTGTTTCAAAATAGGGCAAAATCGGCAAACTTTCTTATCGGGCTGCCATACGATAATTCCGTTTTAGATTAGATTAGATTAGATTCGTAATTGAGCGAAGCGAGTGGCCTTTGCACTGCAGCCATTTATTGGCGTATTGTGCACCGCTTTCTTTATAGCTCCAACAATATCAGTCTTCCTAGGAAGAGCAGTATTTTTTTGAATGAGTTTTCCTCGAAGTCGGCAGGCTTCAGGAAATATGAGCCAAAGGCCTCTTAGAGATACAACCTATATATATCAATGTGTGATATACCTATCCGATGCACGTGTGTGTTTAGTTTGCAGTGTCCAGTTAGGACTCCTGTGACGATTCTGAGTTGATCCCTAGACAGCCTTAAAAATCCTGGGTTTTCTCTGGTGAAGGTCCTTTAATAAATCTTTTGGCTTACCTGGAGCCTATCATTGAAGTCCATCGTTGGTCCTTTTGGTTCTGGATGCAGTTCTGGAAGGTAATCTTCATGGTGCTGCAAGAAATACCGCAAAATCGTTACGGTCCTATGATAGGCAGGGATGTTCCTTTTTTGGCCAGTAAGTCTGCCTATATCATTCCCATCAGTTCCAGAGTGTCCTGGCACCCACAGAAGTGTTAGGTAGTTCTTTGTGCCAAGATTTGTTAATGCTTGAATGCATTCCCACATTAATTTCGTTTTGCCCTCAGGTGATGAGAAGGCTTTCAATGCTGCCTGGTTAACTGTATAGGTAAAAATATATTTTTATTAGTATAGGATCGACTGGGGTTTTCGTATGCGCATATTGTGATGGCACATACTTCTGCCTGGAATATAGAGGCTTATTTTCCTAGGCTTTGATAAATGTAAGCTCTTGGCTTTACACCATATATTTCTGTTCCTATTCCTATCTTGGTTTTAGAACCGTCGTCGGTGTACCAGACTAGGGCATCGTTTTCTAGATTTTTATCTATTTCCTCCCTATTTCGTATCTTAATTTTGAGAGGCAGACGGAGGTTGTGTTACGTTTTACTACGTTTTCTGTGAGAAAGTTTGAAAATACTAAAAGAACCAAAGTTTTGATAGTAATTCATAATATACATGGAGATTGCTTTTGCTGATGACAAAATTTTCTTTTCATTTTTATTGTTTTCAAAATATTCGACCTTACCTTTAAATACTGAAAGCATTGAGAACCTATGTCAGAAACAAAATTTTTGTAGACTTCCATCGCTGCTCCACAGCTCTCAGTTGAATGTTAATCAGCAATTTTTATCCTTTATGAAAAAACCAAATTACACAGGGTACTAAGTTTGGGCTGTACGGCGGATAAGTCGAAAATTTCACTCTTCAAGTGGTCAGAATAGCTCAAAGGTCGATAGCCGAAAGCCGATAGTGCATTGTCGTGATAGAGACGAATTCGCCCTCTTAGTCATTCTTGATGGACTTCTTGATAAATACCTAGAATTCCATACAGCATTCATCGTACGCCGATCTTCTATTGGAATTGTGCAAATATAAACTCTACATTCGAGAATAAGATAACAATTTTCTTGCCATCTTTTACATTACTTGGTTTATCGTGGTTTGAGAAGATCCACTTTTATAATTGCTGCTTGCTTATTGTTTTTTAGCGGTATATTCAAGTTTTGCTCGCTGTTGAATACATATAGTTGCTGCCTAGCCATTGTTGAATTTTTGAAATTTCTTGCTCAAGTAAGTTCATGCTTTTCTTTTGAGCCTCAGTCGAATTAAATGATATCCATCTAGGTTATTCGGATAATTGATATGCCCAAGAAATTCATTGAATTTCTACAGTGACTAAATAACAGTTTCAAGTTTTCGAGTTTTAGTATCGAGACAATCCCAGGATTAAAATCATAAAAATTATGGCTCGAAAATATTCGCGTGTTAATTCCATTATTTAACGAAATGAGTTTTTTTGACCACGTGGATAGACATATTTGTCAAATATGTCAAAACACGAAAAAACCACAGAGTATCAGAAAATAACATTTCTAATAGCGGCAACTTACAGCAAATTTCCTAACCGCAAAACTTAAATTATATAATGTACAATGAGTCCCACGACTCGTGCGTATCCAGGACGCAGCCAAGTATCTATATAAAGACGTAGGTACTCTTGAATCTGATGATAAAGATGTGTTAACAAATTTATATTGAACATATTTTAACTTCCACAGTAAATTTTCCACGACTGTATGGATTGTGATGCCCTCTTGGCTATTTTTTATGAAACACTATGTACATAACCCCAAAAATGGGTTTTACCAGAGTTATGGACCTTTAGGTAAAAGTCTTCCGTTTTTGGAAGTTATGTTAAGAAAAGCTTACAGACAACTTTTTGCTTAGATTGATTTCTGCAATCACTTTGGCGTGATCGAGGCATGTTCATGGAAGTGAACTTAGAGGCAGAGAGTCCGATAAGACGATGATGGCTCAGAGGATATAGGATCAAACTTTGAATCACGATAGTTGGTGATAAATTATTTTTCTCCAATTCTCACATCTATATTTCATTTTAATGAGTATACCTTAATTATAAGGATATACATACCTCTGTCGCAGCTGAGAGTGAGTTGATTTTTTCAGTAAAGTGATACCCATCAATAACAATAGTATTATTCATAATTGTTGCTACTCACGTCTTATTAGTGAATTTAAAAAAAAAAATTTTTTTGAGCTGCACCAACCTATATCAAAATTATTAACATGTGTTATACATATTTGGCAACACTGCTTTTCAACCGGTTACTTGAATAATTCACGTTTTATTCCTCGACAGATTTATGATGGAAATCGACAGTTGCATGCAACAGATTTTAATTTATTCAATGATCCCTGTTGAAAATAATCTGCGTTTTCCTGTACAACAAGATCCTTGTAGGTTTCAGTTAACGACATATCTTAGAATGGTATCATTATCGCAAAGTTTGGTCAATGCAATTCATTTTCTAACTTTTTTCTCTCTCCATTCTGTTTTCGTTTCAAATATAGCCACTTCAGAAATCTGTTCAACAGTTTAAATATTTATACAATTCAACTGAGATCTTACTGGAATTACATTCTCCAGTTAGTTGAAATTGGGCAATATTTGTATTTATTTATATGATGGAAAGTTTTGTTCTTCCTTCAGAAGTTACTTCTTCCATCCTTAGTTATTGCACGATAGTTATACATTCTGACATAACAACATCTTTGCCAAATTTTGGAATAAACATGTCGGGCAGACAATTCTAGAATGAAATTACCATAAAAACTTTGGCGATCTGACAAGCACATTTTTGAAACAGATGGACGATCAAAATTTATTTTAAATCAGTCATATATCTTTTTTTTCTAGGTAATCGTTTATTTTGAAAAAATCTAAAGATCACATGATCTACATAGAATTGTATGCTCTTCGACAATCTGTATCGTCCACATTAGTGTAGGCTAAGGTATGGAGAATTAGTGAGTAGGCAATTCAATGACAGTCAAGCCCATAGAGCGGAGGAAGAAATGACAAGAGGGCTCGCTATTTGAAAATTCTGCTTGATTTCTGACATTTCAATGTGACAAGCCCTTTAAATTATCATGGGTAACGCCAAGAAATATTACCTGAAAATAAGGGGGCGCTAAAAAATTGTTTAATTTACATAGCACTTTGGATTATAAAAAATGTTCCCCTTCAAAATTTCACGGTTTCAGTACTGCCATGACGAAATGAATTCAAGCACAGCACACTAATAAATTTCGCCGAGTGGTTTAGGTTTTCACCCCATATGCCGTTTCTTTATTAGTTATTTATTCAATGCTTTGACCTCGTTGCCTAGATATTTCAAAATTGAATTTTTTTCTAAGTAATTTTAATTCAAATTTTAATTTACGGTTCTCAATATGGTTAAACGTCAGCCTACCAAATATAAATTCGAAAGCTAATTTCTTTTGCTATTCCACGACGCAATGGATATTATTGGTTTTCTAGTGGTAGAAATATGGCAACAACCAGGAATGTGTCGTCAACTTATTGTTTCAATTTTGGAATAACTGTCAGTGTTTAACTGATTTGAATAATTACTTTTTTTGTTAGTCGGATTTTTGATTCTGGGGCCTGTCTATCAGCTCATTTTTGGTACAATGCATTATTTATATATATATTTTCATTTTCGTGACTTTTTTTTAATATGGCGCTTTCAGAGGAACTCTCTTTGAAACAAATTTGAAATTTTCATTTGCGTTACGACTATTACGATGTTTCAATACGAAAACACTGTACCGAAAATACGCTTTTTTACCCTACATGAGCGTATAGTTCCAACTCAACTTATATTAAAAGGTCGGAAATTCTTAAGTTTTTTTCAAAACACTTGAATCCTTGCCAGTTCTACGTTGATTTACTGTAGGATATCTCCATAATTCTAAAAACCTGACCATTGGCGAAGAGTTCTTTTTCGATTTCATTTGCATCACTTCTCTAATCTTTTTCCATCTAATTGTAGACTTGGGCTATTATTAATTAGATATCTAACTACCTCTCTCATACATAGTTTATTCTCCAGTCAATAATATTAATATAACATATAACGGTTAATATATTAATTTCCTAATTTTTGTAACTTTTACAATAGATAATTCAAAATCCTATAAAAAATTCACAACCAGAAAAATCATGAAACAGTGCAGATTGCAACAATTGTCCTCAATAGAGTCACAAAAGTTTTAGCACAACAACAAAAAGAAAAAAAAAGATATAAAAATATGTTAAAATGATAAAAAAATTTAGTGATAATGTTCAACAAAGTGCTCAGGTTAAGCGCCAATATCGTGCTCTACCATCATCAATAATAGCAACATAAATAGTGGCTGCAAAAATTTTGCAAACCTATAGCCAACCCATCGTGATAGGAGTTTTCTTAGAGGTAACGTCGGGATAAAGTCACAACAAAGATAGCCCGAAAAAAAAGGATTTCCTCAGAAAATATCTTTAAAATAAAAATGGACGACATGCCAGATTTATCACATTTAACAGCTGAAGAGCGCGCCATCATTGAAAATGTTATGATGCGACAGAAACAAGAGGAAGCGAGAGAGAATGAAATCATGAGGTAGGTCATATTTTAATACCTATGTATTTAGGCTTATAAATCATATAAACTTTTAGGCATTTCTATACTCGGTGGATTTAATGAGTTTTTGATAAGATAATAATAATAGTAATCTGCCTATTCAAATTTTACACCAGTAAATGTGCTGTCTTAGTAGGGGTCTAATGAGAAATTGACACATGATGTCTGACTAGGTCTATTGTAACCGAAAATACTTTTCTTAAAAAAGTACCTTTTCTTCGGAAAAAGAGAATTGTCATATCCAGTTTGAATTTTGTATGAAAACAAAAGATAAATTTAATATAAGACGAGTAAAATTTCAAAACTAAAAAAAAAAAAAAAATTAAAAAATGAATGAAAATGAATAAACGAGTGAAATCGTTGCTAAATATCGTCCGGGACGTAGCGTTCCAAATAAAAAAAGTCATAGCAAGCCAGCTGATTTTGATATTGATAATAATTAATCTCGAACAATGAACCGACCGTCAGCTACTCAGTGGAGTGGTGATTATGATACCCTAGATGGGCCAATCTACACGAGTATTCTTGATGCAGTATGCAAACAGGTTTTTTAGGGAAGAGGTGAAAAGGCGCAAAGAGATATTTCTTCTTCTGAATGCCCGTATGTAATTTCGTATGATCACCCATCTGTGTAAGTTTGGTCTTTGAAGTGGTTTTTCGCTTATACTTATTTGTAGAACGGTTAATCGGACAGCAAAAATGATTTCATAGGATTTCATAGGATTTCATATTCGGAATAATTTTTCAATACAATAAGAACGTCCAGGACTGATCGTTTTCACAGTATACGTAAAAAACCAAAATTTTTATATGGCAACATCAAGAATGGATTTTCCGATTTAGTCCATTTTCGAAATTTCATTCACCATTGCTATGAAAATACCATGTATCAAATTTCAGCTCTATACGTCTACGAGCTCTCAGGCTATTACGTGCTATTTATACCCTAGATGAAATCTATAATACTAAGTTTGTCATTCCATTTGTAATACTTACCTAGAAATAATTATGGTAGAGCAAAATGGATTGGACACCCATGCATAAAATTAATAGTTATTTTGATTTTTGCATGTCCGCCCCGTCCGTCTGTCCTTCCGCACGATAGCTCGAGATCGCATTCACTTAGAGGGCTGAAATTTTGCACACAGGCTTTAAAAAAAAAAGCAAATGGCCGAATCGGATCACACCTTCGTAGTGTTGCCATACAATATTTTTTTTCACTATATATCTGGGCACTGCCTGAGACCGCGTCGACGTGGAGAACTGAAATATGATAGATGGTATTTTAATAGCAATGGTAAATAAATTTTCAAAAGTGGACTAAATCGGGTAATCCCTTCTTGGTGTTGTTATATAAAAATTTTTGTTTCTTACATATACTGTGAAAACAATCAGTCCTAGACGTTGTTACTGTACTGAAAAATTGATCTGAATATGAAATCCTATGAAATTTGTTGTAGTCATTTTTGCTGTCCTATGAACCGTTCTAGAGATATATGCGAAAAACCACTTCAAAAATCAAACTTGCGCAGATGGGTGACCATACGAATATACAGACGAACATTCATCTAGAGGGTATCATAAGAATTCGTCTTACTTGTTTTTTTGTAAGTTCATTCGAGCAGCTGACGCATAATCCCCCTTCCGCGATGCAGCTGACGAGTTTTTTTCAACTTACTATGATATCAACTATTTATAAAAAAAAGTTTCAGCCGGCGTACTATTAATTAAAAATTTATTTGTTATTTTTTAGCAACATCTCACAACACCCATTCCCACTGCGGGTGCGTCAGCTGGCGCTTGGTACACTTATTAGTTATACCAAATCTATCGAAAATGATAATAATCAATCAGCGTAAAAACACTACTTAAAATGTAACGCTACCTCTCGCGATAATTACATTTATCAACTGAACTTGCACAATAATTAAATTCCAAAATTTAACATTAATTCCACAAGTTTTTAAAATTTGATAGAGTAATAAATTTAAATCTGCAACCATTACCGAGGTCCGAAACATGCGAAACATGTTAAAAATTCCAAGCCACAAAGTTTGTATAACAGACCTATAAAAAAATTTCGAAATATGATGAAAAACGGTAGAATATCTTAATTTTATTTTGTTTGTAGAGTTTTTAAAAAAAAAACGTTATAAAAATGACTCTAAATATTAAAAACAAGAAAAAGTGGGTATGAAAAAAATGAGGAAAGGCTCTCGCTAGCTAAATCTAAAAGGTGACGCGAATGGCTCAAACAATTGTATAAGAACTAAACAAACAACAAACAACATAAATGCTAAATAGGGCACACTAAAAAGATTAAGTTAACAGTAAAGGAAAATCAAAGAAATGCTAAAATTTAAAAATGGTCCTATATTTGCAGATAAGTAGAAGTTTCAACAAGATTTTCCGATGAAAAATTACCAAAATAGCTAACAAAAAAATTATTGTAAAACGACCGAATAAGAAATTTAGAATTTTAAAAAAAATAATTTTGTGCAACGCCACCGATACTATTATAGAGTCCTGCGAGACCTACCTCCAGTATTGTAGACCTCTACAAACCGCTCTCATTATCCCTCCAGCTCAAAGTCTCTAACGAAGGGCTTGCCTTTCCCACAGCGCTTGCAATGGTTGAAAAGTGGAGAGAAGTCCGCTGGACTAGTGTTACAAATGTGGCCTGTTATCACCAGCGAAAGACAAGAGAGCCATCCTGCACCGAAGATATTGGTTGGCATGTGCAGTTGAATGTGTCTGCGTTCATTGCCAGATATTCAAGACGTTAACGTCTCTTCAATTTGACAACTAAGTGACTTTTAAGTGCATGTGCGTGCTGTTTTGGGTCAGTGTACTGATTCTCATCTTCGATTCCCATGTATTACAAATGAATTGTAGATATCTGGCTAACCTCAATGTAAAGATAATCAAACAATTCACCTGACTACAAACTTATGGTTCCCATAGAAACAATGTTCTTCTAGTAATGCCAAAATTAGATTTCGCAAAGCCAGACAAGTGAAGAGCCTGTGAAACAGGGTGCCTTCATCAGCACAAACTGTGCAGATCTTCTGAGCTCGCCGATTAATATGTGACAACTGATTAGGATGCATAAGACTATGATGCAACGATTTCAATGCCACTTCAGCATCTTTGTAATTAGATGGATAACTATAGACTACTCTTCAAGTTGTCCCTCCCATCACGCCCATATTCACCTCGAGGTATGTTAGTAATTTATACATACATAATCCTTCATTACTCACTCATTAATTTGGACAACATCCGCATAATGATTTGACAGTGGTATTCGGCACTACGTCTCTAATATATAAATAGAACAGTAGAGGCCCCAGTATGGAACCCTGGGGTACGCCACACTTAACGAAGTCAGCCTTGAAATTGTTATTCAGCACGATGCCTTCTTATTGTTCAATCGACTACAGACGGAGGGGGCCCTCTGCCCATAGCTGGGTACGGCATTGGTTCTAACCACTATTCTTTCACCTTGTTCTATCCAGGTACGTGTGGATTAGGTTAGGTTAGGTTAGAATGGTGGACATCGTGAAAGCATAGTCGATTAGTAACACTCAGACCATCTTGGTGCTACCCTACCTGGAAAAGATTGCTCAGAATTTGGGGGTGCGCTAATGATAGGGGGTGCGAGTTAATGAACCTTACATGATCCCGCAACTCTTTGTCTGCTAATTCCCCTAAATCGCAGAAAAAGAAGCTATCAAGCGTATTCCTCCTACGTTTAGCAAGGTAAAGGCATTCGCACAGCAGGTGCTGAACGCTCTCAACCTTTTCCTCTTCCATACAGCTTCTGCGGAAGTCATTGTATGGAGCTTGCATGCACTCTGCATGTTTACAACAGAGGTAGTATCTCGTGATAACTGCAATAAGATTACACACATCATTCCGATTCCACATCAACAGAGATTCAATCTTTTCAGGACATTTCTCGGGCCACAGCTGCCTTGGAAATCGTGCATGTGCATTTGAGGAGGGAATGATAGGTACACCCCGGCTCGCAATCCCACATCCATTGTCGAAGCGTCTCTAAAGAAACATATATCAGATTCATTTGCCATGCGATTATCATCCCACTCCTATTTACTAGGAATGTTAGTACAAGACAGATCTTCAGTATTCTGCTGTTATCTAGCAGCCTGACTCTCTAAGGCTTAGTGCACTTTTTACAGTATGCACGTATAAGTTTGAGTTTTGCAAATGGATGATTCATCTGTAAACAGCACTTTATTCCAATCGCTGTCTGTTGGTGTTCTCAGTTGCCAATGAGTAGCTTTTTTGGGAGTTTTTTTCTGTTAACAAAGGTCTTGGTATTGTCGATAAAAGTTTATTACCAAACTCCTTTAAGCGAATGCTCAAGGTGTGAGTAGACACCTCGATTTCTAGCTAAGCTAGCTTTCGACATATGGAGAGAACTGGTATAATTCTCCTATCGTTTATTCCACTGTTGTGCAGCAGCTCTTCGACTTTTTCAGGTACACAGTTGCCTTTTGAACACTTATTTCGGTTCTTTTGAATGCAAAATAAGGAACACTGCTTTTAACAGCTTTTTAAAAGTTGCGCACTCAAATTGTTCACATTGAATTTTTACGAATTTAATAAGACACAAAAATAGATCAAAACGTTTTTGATGTTCTGTAAAATTGTTTAGAATGCCGAAATCTATAATATTCCTTATGATAATTTTAATGGGTCGTCAACTCGTTAAAAATAAATAAATAGAAAAAAAAACTCTTTGAATTCAAGCACATATGTATGTAATCAAAGTAGATTTCGTTTCCACATACACATAACATACACAAATACACATAATGCACATTTTTATATACATATGTTTGCGGTGGTGTATGAATTTCATTTGGGGTTTCGCCAATTTTATTTTTAAGATTTATTATAAATTTTTTCCGTTTCCAGTTGGGTCTTAATTTCATGCATATTAATACATTTTGTAGGCGGAAACAGGACGAGGTTGCAGTCCTTGAAGATACAATCCGTCAAAGGTCTGAACAGCAGAAGAAAGCTGGCATTGAGCTTGATGCTACATGCCATATTTGCCTCAAGACAAAATTCGCTGATGGCATAGGCCATGTCTGTCACTATTGTAATATACGATGCTGTGCCCGATGTGGAGGTAAAGTCACTCTACGGAGTAATAAGGTAAGTGTAAAGTTTTTAATTAAGAGGCTTAAAAGCTGAAGTAAGCTCCAGAAAATTGAAGCGTGTGCAAATCATAAATACATATAAATGAAGATAACGCATGAATTTCGTTACATTGTTGTTCCGGTGAGACTTAGTATATGAATTATTTAGAACGGATACGTACTTGTATTTTTTGTTTTCACAATTGCATAAATGAAGAATTCTCTTTATGCTTTAGGAATGTATAATTTCAGAATTTATACAATTCTTTGATGATACTTAGATATTTATTACTTGGCTACATAGATGAGAGATCTATTTGAAAATACGCAATATCGGGCAACTCTTTCATATGGTGGACATGTATACAAAAAGTTTGTTTTGGACTATCATACATATATTTGGATAATGATTAAGAGCGAATAGACCTAGAGAGTTGAAATTTTGTACATGACTGATTAAAAAAAAATTATTAGATCAAGTGCGAGTTCGGCTCGTTCAATCAACGTTCCGTACCAGAACTTTATTGATTAACAGTGGATCGACTGAGCTTAATCTAATCAAAATTTGAATGTGATAACTGAAAAATGAATGAATTGTACAAAATTGAGCTGGAATAGTAGTAAATACGTTATCGATTATTGTGTTCCTCATTTAGTTGGCTCTGAATTAAATACTACCGTATTCACAGATTTCAATAATATTCAAACACATGGACGCAAAAGTGATGATGAAGTAAGAGTTGGAAGAGATATCTTATTATAAGTTAAATAAAAAAAAAATTTTTTTAGCAACTATGAGACTGATGAAAAACGCAGCAGTTTTTCAGTTACTTATGGCTCAATACCTGCTGATAGTAACAACATTTTAGCTTTAGAAACCTAGAAGATCAGGGGCGGCGATATTTTTTAGCACATTTTGGGATATTTTCATAACTTTAAAAAACCAATTCATAAAAAACTTTTCTTGTTTTTCTTGTCTTGAATCCTTGAAAGTAGCTCTTTCAATCAATACCACACATGTTACAAAAAAGAATTTTTTAGGGCACCCAGCGCCACTCCATTAAGGGGTAACGCCACTGTAACGGCTAAAACAAAAAAAGGGTTTTTCACGAACTTTTTTCCAGCGAAATTGAAGGTGTTTGTTAAAAGCCTTTTAAGGGTATTATCGGGCATACATTGAACTTTATTAATAAATTTTTTTACAGCGAAAAAGCACAAAATAGCGGCTCCACAGCCATCTTCCCGGGACATGTTTTGCTTGCAGGGCTCCGCGGCACGCAGCACCACTGGTACACATTTGAATCTAGACCAAAACAAAAAAAAAACCATTAATCTAGTGGCTTATAGCTAGAGAATGCCGGCGCGCGTTTGAAAAAATAGTTTGATTTTTGACGAAAAAAACGGGAGGTTTTTTTTTAATACATATAAAATCAACAAATAAAGTTATTGAAAACCCCATACGGCATTCTCTAGATAATGTTAATGTTCACATCTGGCCAAAATTTCAAGTCGAAAATATGAAAATTGTTCGTGTTATGCTGCGTGCCTTTTTGAAAAACCGTGTTTCGAGAAAACGCGTTTAAAGTTTTGAGAATAGTTTTTTATTGGAAAAAAAATGAAGGTAAAAAATAAAAGTTTTCCGATAAACAAGTTAAAGTTGCAAATGTCAAAAAGGTCAGTTGTGTTCAATTTGGCTTTTTCAGACAGCTTTAGAAGAAAGCTGGCGATAAAGCTGGCTGAAAAGCTCCAATTCTGTTTCAGGTAGTCGTTTCTGAGCAAGTTTGACGCGCTTGGTGGCGACTTCCATTTTCAAAGAAATAACCAATTTTCTGACACGGGAAATTTTTTTTCTTATTCTAGAGGGTTTAAACTATTTTTTAAGTCAATAAAAACAAAATCGATTTTTCAAAAAATTTACAGTGGCGTTACCCCTAAAAATTAAAAGAAAAAATCTTCATAATCTTTGAATGTCGAAATATGGACGACCTAACATTCTACCAAATTTCAAATTCCTACGTCGTTTTTGAAAAATGGCCTGCGACAGACCGATAGACGCACGGAACCTTAAAAAATAGTAGAGTCAGGTTCTAAAATTGATAAAATTGGGTATTTGCTTTGTAATATGTTTTTTTTTGTTTTTAATTTTTGGCGCCTTGGTATGAACGTACTGGTACAGTGGGCTTAAAATTTTGGTCCAGTTATTATATTGCAATTTCAAGTGCTAGTCAAGGCTAGTCTCAATAACGATTCTTCCTTAGAAGTAGTAATCTTATTAAGGGAGGTGCATAACGTGGCGAAGTGAGGCGTGGCGAGGTGAAGCAAGGCTAGGCTAGGCAGTTGAGCGAGGCGAGGTGAAGATACATCTCGAGGTGTGGTGTTTGCTCACAACAAGGCGTTCAGTTTCTTGTTAAATCGCAAAGTTAGAGCACAAATTATGTCATCAGATTTGGAAGAAGAAATTTTGTGTTTGTCAAGTAATGCAACTTTATTGCATTTTTCTCATAAGTGTACTTTCAGCTGGTTTACTTGCCACCCGATAAATACGAAACGTATGGAATTTAGCGAATTTCATCATCTATATGAAGATTTACAGACTGATCCTGATGGATTCTTCCAATATATGAGAATGAGTAAAGAACTCTTCGATTATATCCAAGAGAAAACCTATAAGAATATGCCATAGCTATCAAAATTAGCACGTTGCACCTCGCGAAAAAATGAAAAATTTCATTCTCGAGCGAGATATTTAGAGGAGTCTCGCCACATCGCGTACTACCACAGCGTTGTTATGAGCACTCAATCATTTTATTTCTTCAACTCTTGACATAACCACGCCATGTTCTGCACGTACCCTTAAGTGATAAAATTATATTGATCCCTTTAGACCCAATGATATATGATTTAGTCCCAAAATTTTCACTAAAAGTTAAGCCATAATCTAACTTCTTCTTCTTAGATCTTTCTTTTATAATAAACAAAAAGAAATTCACCAAAATTGGGCGGACTAACTATGGATATGGTTTTGGTGTGACTAAAAATGTGGTAAAATTTTGGGTTTCTTACCACTTAGCATTAAAGTCTAATTTAAATTTTTATGAACTGTAAAAATATTATTTTTACATATTTATTGGTTTTTCCGTTTAAAGTTCGTAATTCGTATTTTTTCAAAATGAGTGCGATGGAGGTTGATTTCTTCTTTTAAATTTTAATAGCTAGGCATATAAAATCAGTTAATTTCCTCATTTTAGGATATAACCATTGTTGCAAAATTTTTTTTATTACATTCACAAAATTTCGTATCTGTTTAATAATTTACGAGCCACTCTTGCCATACTGATAAAATATCAAAACGTTTTCGTTTTCATAAGATATCGACGCTGGAAATCGACAATTATATATAACCGGCCAAAATGAAACTTTTTATTAGAAGAGCCCAAAAACTTTTTCAAAATCAGAAAAAAATCATAACTTCTAAACAATTTGTGATAGAACTGCTATTTTTGGATAGCTTGCAATAATTAAAATTACGCCAAAGTTAGTATAAGTATATGTTTTGCCACATACAGCAACCCTTTTTTGAGGCCATTCCCTTTAACTCGTACACGAATTTGTCTGTGTATTTATTTATATATTTCTTTTTTACTATTTTCGACACTCTCGTAGACCCACTTTTCGTCATCACAGCGAGCTGAAATTTGGCACACAGGTTCATGTCGCATGACAATCACAATTTGAGCCGGAAATTTCCATGGAAAACCCGGAAAATCGGGAAAAATCATTTGAAAATTTGGTACAAATTTGATTAGTGATAAATCCGTTTCAGGAAAAATGCAGATTTTTCCGATTTTTCCGAAAAACTTTTCCGACTTTTGCGGAAAAATTTCCGGTAAAAAAGTTTTCTAAATTATGCAGTATCAAGTTCCCTATGAACTGGCATCATTACTTTCTCTCCGACAATGGTGAAAACATGCAGAAAAAATCGAAATCGAAAATTTCATGTAAAACACTTTTCCGGAGTTTTTCAGACCAAGGAAGCGTTTGAGCGTTTTGCAACCTAAGACAAAGTTGTAGAGCGAAATGAGTTGCATAAAGTTGCTTTTCTTGAAAACTCCATGGAAAACCCGGAAAAGCGGAAAAATCATTGGACAAATTTTCATCGGTATGATTACTGATAAATATGTTTGAGGAAAAATGCAGAATTTTCCAATTTTTCTGGAAAATTTTCCGAAAATTTCAGGAATTTTCCGACTTTTCCGGAAAATTTTCCAACAAAAAAGTTTTATAAGCTATGCGGAATCATTTTTTCCGTCCTACTGGCATAAATACTTTCTCTTCAACAATCATGAAAACTTGCATGAAAAATCGAGGAAAATTCATGTAAATTTTTCAAAAAATTTCATTGTAATAGGAAAAGTCTGTGGAAAACATGGAAAATCGGGAAAATTCATGTTATATGGGATCAAGTTGGAATACAGCTAAAAAGCGCTGTTTAAAACATAATTTGAATTTCAGAAAACCTTTGCAGTACTTCAACGATTTGATACTCGAAAAATTTTTGTTTTCGGATCGGCACCAAACATGACTTAAAAATTGTTTTAAAATATCTTCATGCAGCACGTAATAAAAATTTAGTTAACGTGAAAAAGGCAGAAAATAAAATAAGTAAAAAACGAGTTTTCAAACAAAACTGAGGCCAAGCCGCATGAAAAAGTAGAAAATAAACTTTTCTTCACTCACACAGAGGTGGACTCAGATTTTATTCGCTGACAATCACCGATATATTTCAGTATGATCAATCAGAGGTAATAAGTGATTTGATTCATGAAGAGAAAGAATATTCAAGAGAAATGTCCCAATCAAAAAATCTGAGTCCACCTCTGTGTGTGAAGAAAAGTTTATTTTCTACTTTTTCATGCGGCTTGGCCTCAGTTTTGTTTGAAAACTCGTTTTTTACATATTTTATTTATTTTACGGACTTCAAGCATGTTGTATCTGGATAGCTATAAACTATAATGTATGGACCGAAATTATTGTTAAAAAAATTATGGCAACTGAAATGCTGTATCAAATATGCCTTATTTATTACTATTTACAAGACAGACGGTTTAAATAAAAGACTGTAGTTATTATTAAGTTTTTATTTAATAGGTACCCTTTTAACGTATTAACACCTTATTCTGAATTATCTATAAATTAAAAAGAATAGAGTAACTGCATCTCTTATGTAAAACTAAGCAATAACAAAATGCATTAGAAGCTATTTTTCATAGACTACAAGTCCTTGAAAATTTAGTAACTTCGAGCAATGTCGGGAGCTCGTACAGAAGTCATTATTCTACGATCCCTAAAATTAAGGTAAACTTCTCGACTGTATGTGACTCGCTTAAAAATCTGTAAGCCTGCCCATATGCGACTGTGTTAACTAATAGAATAATAAAGATTTCCTCAGTAGCAAGTTCTATGCCTCTCATGAATAGCTTTTCATACAGACTGCATTATGAGAAGTGTTGATACCTATAAAATTCGTGTCCATGAGCGTGGCTTTTCTTGGCGTCCTTGAAAATCGGAGAAATGTATGTTAAGCTGCCTATATTTGAAACAGCTGAGAAACTCCCTGGGCACCTGGACGCAGTGACAGCGACTAAGAGCACAACTAATATCGAAGACAGACTTGCAATTTCAATATTGATATATTGATATTGCAATTATGGCAATTGCAATATAAAATTTCAGAGACACACTTACGGTTTACGATATTGAGAAATTAGTTAGAGTGTTGTCATTTGATTTGACATTTGACTTAAGAAAGTTCCGCGCACGTACAAAAAGCGAGGAAATATTGTGAAATTATTTGTCTCTATGGAAAATAACAGCGAAATAGACACTTCAAATTGACAAGTGTCAAATATTAGATGTCAGAAGAAGTTGTAGCCAATATTGCAGTATAAAGTTCGGTTCTAAAAGGTTTGTGTATTAAATGATTCTGGTTTATAACTAGGATCATATATGCAATAAACCTGTATACCGCGTATATTTTTCGCAATTTCAATATTGAGCTCCAATCTACTACATTGAGCGTATACCAAGCTGTTTCTCGGTATATAGAGACAGACTTGCGGTTTAGCGTAAATTGCAATATTGAAATTGCAAGTCTGTATCCAGTATAAGAGCATTTTCGGTGGTAGCAACCGCAGTATTTCCAACCATATATGTTGCTGCACCGCTCTCTATGTTGATTCATACTATACACCTGTACTGAGCTCTCACTCCAGCGGCAACAGACTCTAACACAACCAGAATTTGACTACGCTAAATTTGACTTATCACACTTCCTGTACTCTCTATATTCTAAGTATGATACTGTTTGACCCTTTCAAGCCTGAAATTTTATTGATAAAATCGAATATTAATGATATTTGTCCTTCTTAGAAACATCATTCTAACTAAACTAATTTAAACGACTCTTCACACTATTGCACTTGTAGGAATAGAAATAAATAATTAGTTGAAGGAAAAATCTGCATATTACAAAATTTAGAGGACATTTTATATGAGATATAAAGAATAAGAAAACATAAATTGTTAAGAAACTGAACTCAATATTGATTTACAGTCTTACAGAAAATCTCAATGACAAAAGTAGAAAAAGAGAAAACAAAAAAATATTTGGCTTATTGCCACAATGAATGCCGTCAATGAACAAAAATTCTAGCAAAAGATTCCAGGAATCCTGGCGTCCAATTTTGCTGCTGAATCAGTGCTGATCTCCTTAAACTTATGTTAAGATCTTGGCACTGTGTTGGTTAAAAAAAAAAAAAAAAAAAAATTGAAGATAATGATGCTGCCGCTGGTGGAATTTATTTTTTCATATGATGTTATAATATGTATATACATATATATGAACATTTATTTATTTGTAAAAAAGCCATGGGCAATTATAAGGTTCGCAAGAGCTCTGCGTGAAATTGGGATTCGTATGGGCAGTGGATGAAAGGATGAGGATACAAAAGAAAAAACCTAGAATTGGCCTGTGCCTGTGCTGCCAAAAACATACGTGAAACTCAATTTTTAAACTTATTGCAATTTTTATACACCTAAATAGGATTGATAGAAAGGGGGCAAGCACTCAGTAGGTACCTTAAGTTGGATTTTTTAGTACATACTTTACAAGATTCAGTGAGTTCACTTCAATTAAATATCAAAATTTCGCCTTTAGCACCGTCCATATGTTCGATATATTTATGTACAGGTCATCCAACAACACGGTGTCCTTATGGATTACTCTACCTCCCTTATTGAGTAAAAATCTCTATATTGTAGGGGCTGCAGGGTATACGTCAGGAAAAAAATAAATAAAATCCGTCATTCTCAGAAAGGTAGAACTGAAAATATAATTAGAGGTATTTTCTTAGGTCACTGCCCTTTACAGTACCACGTAAATAAGATTGGTTTCGCTGAGACCCACCCTATCCTGCCCTGTGGCAGGATTCTGATGAATTTTAATTTAAAATGAACTCCTCTCAACCAAATTAGGGGCAATGCAGATGTTATTATATCTCCTAGAGGAGATCATAAAGTATGTACCTATACATAGAAATAATGATGGCACAGCAAAATGGAATTACTGGCCGCATTCATCTGCTTCCTTCGTAATCTAACTCTGAAGCTAAGTGATCACTGAGAGTAATCACAAACAAGAACAATAATTTTACTCTAATGGACTCGAATATAGTTTTTCATTGTAAATTATATGTCATATTGAGTAGTTTTCAAGTTTTAATTTAATAATTGCCACAAATTTCTTTTAGTTATTGTTAACACAATTTTTGTGTAATATAAAATCTCAAATAGTCTTATCGTAATCTATAAAGGCAATCTGCAGGGGGGGGGGGGGGTGGAAGTTTGTGCGACAGCTCGATTTACAAGGCATTAATGTGGTCGATTCTCGCGGGCTTCCACTGTCCGTGCTTATCGTGCTATTCATCGATAAGCAAATGTTGATAAAAGTAAAAAAAAAAAGTTTAAGTGAGCATTACAAGGTCATACGTAAAAATGCGGGGTAACTTATCAGGGCTAAAATAAGGGTTACAACCCTTGGAAAATTGGAAGGCGGAGCTGGTAGAAGTTTAAATATCTTAAAATACGCTTAAAAAGAAGAACATACATAGGTTGACGTTGATCTTGAGAAAATTTCTGATTTCCTTTGCTCTATTTTATCCTTTACCTTACATGATCTTCTCCCAGTGACTGTGATAGCGTCTAGCGCCAACGTTGAGCCCCAAATGCCGTGACTCAAATACAAGCAGGTTTAGCTGATAAAATCGCGCAACAGAATATTAAATCTAATAATCTTCTGTCTATTAATCAATCTGACTTTGATCATAAATATTTAGATACCACAGCACTAGTTAAGGCTCTTACGGATCTATATTTGCTCCGGGATGCAAGGCATAAGGATTTCAAAAAACACGGTTTGATTATGTACGATATCACTTGTTGATCCGAATAGGACTACAAAATTTGTACGTACCACATGCTGATACATTTTTGACTATGGTACAACGACGTTAACTTTTTTTCTTGTTGTTCTCTCCCACTTGTGCCACTAAAGATTTGGGCATAAAATAATGTTGGCCTTCTTTCGCACAATTCAGAGCAGAAGCACATTGATCTTTTATAAAGAAAGAAAAAAGTAACCAAAATGGGAGCGGGACAAAATTTTTTTTTTTAATAAAACGGACACGAATTTCACATGGTAGTTCCTTGCTTTTAGTTTTTTTTAGGAATCGACATTGATTTGTCGTATTAAACAGCTAGCAGTCAATGTAGTACTTAGGTACGTATGTATGTAGGTACTATCCCTATAATTGATTGTCTTGCCGAATAACAATGTATTTTCTCAATAGTACTATAATTACATGCTATTTTATATTGGTGTACTAATTTAATTTAATTCCAGGTAATATGGGTTTGCATTCTTTGTCGAAAGAAACAAGAATTGTTGTCGAAAACTGGCCAATGGATCAACAAACCAAACGCACAAGATGGTTATATTAGACGAATTGAACCTGACGGAAGTAGTGTAAGTACCTTAGGATAAATCTTGTTATCCAATTAAAAAAACATAGTTCATATATAATCTTCAATTTACATTTTATTTTTAAGGCTATTGTTGATGCTCATGACACCTCAGATAAACGTCCAAAATTAGAACGTACTCGTAGCGCTGCAGAAAAAGAAAATCAACCACTTCAGAGAGCCAGTAGTGTACTGCGTCGTCAGTATTCGCAACAAGAACCAACCGGTAGAAGAATGTCAACATCAGACAGTGGCGTAGATATTGTTAGTCCAGGAAATCGTAGAATGCAAACACAAAATCAACAGTATATGCAACAAGGTTCACAAGTGCATCCACAACATCCACAACATCCACAATATTCTGCACAAACTTATCCAAAAACGCATCAGCAAAGCATGCACGGTGAACATTTCAAAGCTATATATCCAGAGGATGATCCGACATTTTATCAGGTACATATCCGAATAGTTGAATTTACTAAATGTAAATTTCCCATCAAATTTTATTTTCCAACCATTTATTCGGCGCCACTGGAGTTTCGACTATTAAATTGGTCAAATGTGTAAAGTGCTATGGACACTAAGAAGTCATTTGATGGTGCTCTTCTTCCCATTTTTCTTAAAGCCAACCAGTTCCCTTGAATAGATTTGGAAGTTTTCGCAGCGTACTGTCCATCAGTTCTATATGATGCAGTCTGGATTTAACGAACATTACTATTCTGTTCCTAATTATGACATGGCATGCGTACGAGCCATGCTTATGAAGCAGATTCTGCATTAGGTCGGTAGATAGGGTCCAGCGTCCAAATCGTTAATGACAAGGTGCTTCGTCAGTTGATAATGGATGGTGAACAGAATGAATCTACTATCCCGCTAATTGTATTTTAGAAGCTCCTCCACCTTTTCCACTGATGGATGGATGATGGTGTTAGTATGACCTTCTTTACCGTATACATACAAGCAGACTTGTTTCTGGGGCTGATTAAAGTTAGAGCTGAGCTTTTAACTAGTAAGCTCATTTGGTTTTTCGTTACCAATGGAGTTTTCTTCTTGCCATGGTATTCAACTTAGGCTAATACAATTGGATCTACATAATTCGTCAAAAGGGCACTAGCACTCCACACAACCTTCAATTTCATCTTAAGAGATGCAATAATTGTCGCATAATTTTTGAAGAGAAGATAAAGATGTTTTTGTTATCTATCTATAGAATTTCGTAGATAAGGGCAGTATGACATAAATCTCGGCCTCAAAGACTGTATCATGCCATCTCTTGTTCAGTTATGTTCCGAACGAATGAATATAGCCCAGACATCCATTCATATTTTACGATCTATCTGCATACATGACTAGTCCTCCGGAAGGCGTAACAATTAGTCGTAAAATTCTAGGTCGCTTATTTCGTAACAACTATTTAGGGTATTCGGAATGAAGAGGATCTCTTCTGCATATGTTCTGATGCTATTGTCAGTAAAGAAATTTCCGGATATTTGAAAGTTTTTTGAAGGAGTGAAAAGTATCCTTATAAGCCTTTTGCGTGAAGATAATAGTAGTCATGCTTTAGTCCTTTAGTTTTATAAGGTAAATTTTACTACTTTTGATAAGAAGGAAAATTTGTTCGAAACGCAATTTTGATAAATTTGTGTATTTGGCAACTTAACAGATTACTTATTATCAAAACCTAATCTCCAATGCACCAACCAATCATCTAGTTATGTAATATATAAGCAGTCGTCTAGCTGTTAACATGTAATCAAATTCTTTTTGCATTTCTTATCCGGGGATCACATGTGCAAGTTCACATTGCATACATGCTATATTGCCACATTTCTTGCTAGTGTATAATTCAAACTGTCATCTAAGTTGTAGTTGCATGAAATTTGGCATTTAAAAGTTTGCAAAATGCCGGGTTGGCGATATTCTCTAGAGTGAAATTGTAAAATAAATTAATTTACATAGAGAAAAAATGGTTGTAATTGGAATATTTTTGTCTGGTGCATATAAACCATCACTTTTTAACATTTTTGTTATGTTCGTGAAATTGGCTTTGTATACATAATATTTGTTGATTTTTGTTTTAAATTGACGACTTGTATGTGTTTTTTTTTTTTTAACAGGGTGAAATAGATGGTTTAATGCGACAGCATCCTCATTTGGTACATCCTCGTCAACAGCAAAGTTTTGCGCAACAACAACAACAGCAACCACAACAATATCATACACAACAATCTTCAGTAGTACATCAACAACAATATTCCCTTCAGCAGCAAGGTCAACCTTCGCAATATTCTCAAGGACAAATAACTGCTGGATATCCTCCAGATATACAAAAAAAGCACAAACGTCCCTTGGACGGTCAACAATATCCTTTACAACAGAGATCCTATAGCAGTTCCGAGGAGGATATTCATTCAACACCAGATTTTGAAGGTAAGTGACTTCTACAGAATTTTCCAATTTTTTTTTTTTATGTTTTTTAGATTTTCTCTCACATCAATTCAACTTTTAAATTTTTTCTATTTCTATTTTAGTTTTTTTTTTTTTGGATTTATGTTTTTGTCTATGGATTTATTAATTATTATTGACTAGAATTAGGTTGGATAATCGTAAATGGAAGTTATAAGTTGGTTTAGGCTATAGATTCTTAGATAAAACTTGTTATAGAGAGTTCAAGCTAGTTTTCACTGAAAGATGTATGTATTTAAGAGGTTTTTAAAAGCACTTTTTATAGTGTTAGTAGAACGTACAAAAAATTATTGCAGAATATGGAATTACAAACAAGTTAATCATTACATGGTAATTATTAATTTAAGAGTTATTAACATAATGATTTTACTAACATTGGACACAAGTATCGAAAATTAGTCTTGTGAATGCGCGCAGTGAATTGAGAATAGTACTGAAATTAAATATTTTGTAAATAGGATTAGCATCGCTTAATCGAAAGCGATGTTGTTTGTTGCAATACTAAATAGTACACGGTAATGGTGGTAACATCGCTAAGAAATGCCATAATATGTTTCTGAAAAAAAAAAAAAAAAAAAAAAAACGGTGTAACAAAATGACTGGTGGTCAGAGTTTTCTTTAAAGTTAAGTTATACTTTGTACCATGAGAGTATTTCTGGTATTTTTACTTAACCCCTTAAATTCAGAATTTATGGTATTGAAAGAAATAATTTTTTTTTATTAGCCCATTGGAATTAAACGTAAAAAAAAAAATTAAAATATCCTCAATAGTATCTACTGAAATTGCTAGGTATTGCTGAAATAAGCAATGTTTTAAAATATATCGTTTGATACTCGTTCCAATATGCGAAGTTGTTGTTTAGTGAACTGGATAGGCTTTCTGTTATATGTGGGTAACTTACATTTTTTTCTTATTTTCAAAATATCCCGCCAAGATGAGTTCTTGAGCTGAGAAGAACTGCAACTGGGAAAGTATTAAATATTCTTTAATTTTTTTTGGCACTTATGACGTCTGTAGAGGAGCCATGATTTAACAACTGGGATGTTTTCCTCCCACAGTACAATCCTCATATTGACTATCCTGATCTCATTTATTTGTTGTATTTTTTTTACAATATTAGGTCGCTGAATTTCAATCCACTCTACAAGATGTTGCAAAATGTTTAACAAATATCTGCATTTAAATTTGCCCAATTGCAGCTTCCCAGCTTTAGGATGGAAACGGTTAATTTCATCTTGCTTGGCTATTTGAATCCGGGTCAGTGTTGAGAAATTCTAAATAAAAAAAAAATGGGAATTGTTACAAAAATTGGAGCAAAAGTCGAGAAAAGAGTAGTTGAATTAAAAAAAAAAATATTGCTCAAAAAGAGATTGTTTGTGTTATTTACAATTTCTTAGACTAAAAATATTTTCTTAAGTAAACCTAATCCCTAATTATAAATCCTACAGACTTTTCTTTGGCCTTGACATAATTTTTCCTTAAATTCTAAATACGTACAGGAATTTCTATGCCAAAATTAATATTTGAGTTAAGGTCTAAATTAATGCTAGCGCTTCCATGACAATTACCCTCAGTTTTAGTCCCAGTAGCTGTTTGTCTTATTTACTAGGCAAACATATTTGAAACTTCAGAGTAGTAATAATATTATAAAAGTATTACCTACATACATATGTGATTTTAATATATAGCGGACAGAGCTATTATCATTTGTAATTGGCAATTTATGGGTGCATATAAAAACAAACAAATCAGGGCTACCGTGTAAGCAACGGAATAAACATTTCTAGGTTATTTAATTGAATTCGATAACAGTTTGATTTCGTTACGTCCTGAAATGAAGGACTTAGATAAACCCTAAATCTGTTCAAGATTAATGTCTAAATTGGTCGGACAGTGCTGCTTTTTGCTGTCAAAAATGAGCTATTTCTGCTTATTTGATCTTTGATATTTGCTGTGTTCAAAGTATCGGGGCAGAGTTAGTCTCGGAGTTGATTCAAATTGGTCGATGTCAGTAAATGCTTAAAAATAGACTCTGTTTATCTGTAACGCGTTCGAACTCTAGATTTTTCGAACCTTAGATCGCCTGTAACTCGATAGGGTTATGTCCGATTGGAAAACCGAAACCAATTATCGAACTCAAAAACTAATTACATATCTAATTGTGGGAGTAAAGGTAGATGCGATTTTATCCTACACACAAGCTTGAACATGCATATTTAAACATTTTTATAGGATCTCTTCTGTTTTGGAAAACGATCAAATTGATCAATTTTCGCATCATGCAAAATTACCTTGACCCACAAAAATCGATATTTCCCTGTAAGCATTCAGTTCAGTTCAAACGGCAAAATTTCCAGATTTTTCTTACCAATTCAAGTTAAAATCAACTTTTTGGCTCCGAAATAACCAAGGAAGGCTATAATGAGGTAAAGTTAGTCTCGACTGCTACTTTAAATAAAATATTTGTTTCCACTAAATCCAGATTCGATTGTACGAGTAATTACCGAATCTGTGATGATTTTCGTAATATCCTACTTTTCATCTCATATTAAATTAAATTCAGTGTCACCTACCTTCTATATTTCGCAAAATTTAAGGCGCTATCTTCTACTTAAAGTTAAGTTAAGAAAATCTCAGACTCTCTCTCTGTGTGTGTGTGTGAAGCACAGACTCTGTCTATTTTTCTGTTTGTCTGTAACGCGTTCGCATTTCAGCATGTTTTTTTTACGGGCAACTTTAGCTAGTATTTATAATAACAGTCGAAATCAAAAATAAATTTATAAATTTGTTACAAGTAGTTCCAGCAGTGGTAAAATTATCAATTTAAATAAATTTTATATTTTGTTAATTATATTTCAATTTAGATTAATTCTTTGGATGCGGTTTCATTTATCTTTGCCAAATAAAATGCATAATTACGAAATTCAAAGAAATTAACAGTTTCTCACACAAATAAAGCATGCTGTATTGAAGAAGAGGAGCACTTTTGTGCCCAGTATGCTGAATAGGTATTATTTGCACTTCTATGGTTTGGCGGATTTTGACAGATCTGCTCTACTCGGCTTCTGGGGCAGTCTGGGCAAAAATCTAGAACACACCCCTTGTATGTATGTGTAGAGAGATTCAGTAACTTTCACAGTACTTACTTACATGGCCAAGCAAATTAAATATAGGAACACATTTTAAAAATCGTCTCTTAAGCTGGATATTCAAGGGGCACAATGGACCCACTGGAGGTCGAAGTGAAGCAGTCTCCCTCTTACCTTACCTAACCTGGATATGGACGCTAATGTTTTTCTAGATTCAATATTTGTTGACATATTAAAAAAATTGAAAAAAAAACCAACCGACATATGAGTATTAAGCAATTTTGTGGACAAAAGTAATCCGAAGTATCATAGACATGATTTAGTTGAGAGCATTAACCGAAGTTTATGTAAAAACTTCAAAACCCAGACTCAGATTGGATACTCCTTTAAAACAATAAAATTTCTAAGTAGAGAAAATTACAAAAATGGACTAGATTTCGTTAAGTATGTACTTAAATTTTTTCTGTACAGACATCGGATCTACTCCGATCATAGTAGTATAGTGCATTGATATAAAATTTCATAACATGAAAAGGAAAAAAAAATCATCCCGACTGATTATGAAAATTCAACTAAACTCTGACTTAAACTTATCTCAATTTCAAAGAAATGTAAAAGACAACAATAAATTTTTTATTTGCATATTGTATTTCTCTAAAAGTTGGGATTTTAATATTCGGGATTTTATCATAGAATCGTTTCTCTGGTACGACATCCCACCTTTTTTAAAGAATGTTTATAAAATCGAAATAAAATCGACTATGCTAAAAATTTCGCAACTGAAATTCTCGTGAAATGTAAGGATTCAAGTGAAACCGTAACGAATTCCTAACTATAAAAATTCTGATTTAAGAACTTACCAAAAGTTAACTTATCAAAAAATTGTTTTTTTTTTTAATTTAAATCTCGTCCGACCACACCAAATGATAACTACAGCAACGGGCTCGAAAAGAGGAATTTTCATTTAGAAAAGTTTTTGAAATGCGGGATTATTTTTGGCGGAGCTTATGTTTACTCAACCCTGCTGAAATGAAGACGATACGGATATACAGCGATGCACATATTACACTTATTACTTTAAACTAATATTATAGTGAAATTTCACACATACCTAAGCATTTAAAAAAAATTAGAAAATTATAAAAGCTTACCAATGTTTGCATCTCAGCTAGAGACACCCGCTAGGTTCACGAGAAAGTTTAATCCCGAAAAAGTTGCTAAATTATATCAATTCTGGAGCTTTATTATTTATAATAAATAACTCGGTCACCGTTGAAATGCGAATCTCCATATATATATAAAATTTGTAATTTAATGACCGACCAATTAAACTACCATAGCTTTGCACGATTTTGAGCTTATGTTCAATTTTGTTCGATCCTACAACTCGGATATTTTGAAAATCATATCTAATGCTCAGATGTTTGTATTTTTTGTATTATGTCTACTATAAGATTAATGTCGGTCGTGTAAGGTCTTCCTCATCCCGGACAAGCCACCATATTGCAGGAATTGGAAATTCGGTTACCGACTCCATACTAATATATGTGAACCTACTAATTGGGCCGTCAGCACCCTTTTTGACTGTCCTCCATTTGAATTCATCTCGTTCCCACAAAAATTTAATAAACCAGGGATGGTCACCTAGGATATAAAAATGACTCAATTAAATTATAGACAACAATTTGGAATAGGCCCAGAAAGAGTTTGCTTTGTCATTCTCATAGTGAAAATATATTCTAATAAAATTCCATTTTATTCTCACGAGGAGTCTAAAAAGGTAACTCAATGATTTTCATCTACAAACAAAATTCGGCAATTTCCATCAGATAAATTTTCCAATGCTCTCATTTTACTTTTTTTTTACCTACTTTGATATGTGATTAAGTTTTTAGTATAACCTAGATATTCTCCGAAAGCTTTCACAATATCTGAACCCAAGCTATAACATTTTTTATTTTAATATTACAAACTTCCGGTCAAGTACTTTTACTAACATACTTTAGATTTGCTACTCCACCCCCACCCTCCCCCACCACCCACTTTCTATAAATAATTTGGCTTCTCTCCCGATTTGTGTTTGCAAATGATCATCAGGATCTGTTCATACTCTTTAAAAATTATGCTGATGAACATTTTACAACCTCACAGTTTATTCGAAATGCATACAATGTCCAATTCAAGCACGATTTTCTGAAGGATATACCTACATATGTATAGAGAAAAAAGGACTCATAAATGGTGTGGTGGTGAAAAAGTTTAAATTTCGGCGATTTCTGCCACGACGAATTTGCTCCGCAGAATGTCTTTATAGTTCCTTTCCACTTAGTCAGACCACCGACCGAGGCCTTTTTTGGTTATGTATCTATTTTTTGTGTAAGTCGTCCTTATATTGCTAGATATCGTTTGCTACTTTATTGTTGTTGTTGTTGTTGTTTTCGTTGCTGTTACTGCTGGTTCTGTTAATGTGTTGTTGTTGTCGTCGTTGTCGAATCTATCACTTTGGCAAACTTCCAAGACATTAGTGGAGCTTTGCCAAAGTATGAATGAAACTCTTCTTACAGAAGAAACATCAAATATGTCTAACACACATATATGTAGAGCTCTCTCCCTGAATTCCGTTCTGGCTGTCCCCCAAGATTTGTAGATACATCAGTAAAAACCGACCTCAGAAAGGCAGCGGCGGCATTATAGCAGCAGCCGTTTTTTGTCCAAATTGCAGGACTCACTTTATGTTATAAAAAAAAGAAACAAGAAAAAAGAAAAATCTTAGTATAAAATACGAAGAAAATTTGTAGGGGAGAGAGGAAATTTAAAAGTAGGTTCACACTTTCGTATTCCCAAAAATTATCATGTTAGCAGGATTTCGATATTAACGTTTTTGGCTTTATCCCTCATCATAAGTGTCGCAATTGTGAGAAATGTTTTATTAGAAAAAGAAAAGAAGAATATTCTCTACGTCATCTGTAAATTTATTACAGAATTTGAATCAGAATTGCCTACTTTGTAGCTAGGTATAGAAAAGCTACTCTTTCAATAGACAAAAGCCTTTATGCAGAAGATTCGCATTGCAGAACGTTTGACAGTTCTTGCAGCAAGATACCCTTGAGAATGTAGCCCAACTCTTGCTAAGTATAGGAATTGTTGCGTATTCGATAATAAATTTAGATTAATGGCTTCCATGGTATTTTGGAAATAGTGTGGAACTGCACTTAACCTTTTCCATTATTTTCTTTGGTTATAAAGGTCGGATATTTCTGAATTTATGTCACAAGAATTTTTAGGACATTTTTTTATCCGTGTGTTTTTTTTAGTACATAATTGGTTTCTAATTTATTTGAAAAAACTCTTTTTACCAATGAAAACTCTTGAAAAAAAGAAATGTCTTTGCAAAAGAAGAGGACGTTTCGATTCAGCAAGAACCGTATTACTCATCAGTACGGTTTGATTCCTGCCTGCCGTAAACGCCATGATAGCCTCATATGTGCACTTACAAATAATGTTTATATATGTATATATAATAATAATTTATTTTATATAATTTTAAAAGACCGTAGGAATTTTAAAATTTAAAAATCGTTGAAAATTATACCGTTACTGATCTATTTGTCCATTTATGTAGTAAACAACTGAAACTGCTATTAGAAATGGCATATTTTTTATGTATAATGTTGGGATAGGATCATGTATGAATGCGCGCAGTCTATAGGTAAAATTTATTGTCTCTAAAAATCTCTCCTTCTAAAGCCATATTCTTAAAGGTCACAAACAATGCAAAAAAAAAAGAAATAGCCTTCGGCCTGGTTATAAACAAATGTCGGAAAGCAAGTATCAGGAAGCAATGAAAACTTATAAGAGTTATTGGTCGCATGTGTAGAAGGAAGCAATATTTGTTACCGGGAATAGTTTTAAGACCTTGTGAGACATATTTGTCCAACGGAATCTATTTCGTGCAACATGTCTTACTTAGTTTACCTGATATTTTTCCAGTGTTTTCCTCATATAAATAATGATGGTAGAGCAAAGTTATTTTGATTTTTGCATGTATGTCTGTCTCCAGAACGAATTCACTTAGAGTGCACAAATTTTGCACACGGGATTTAAAAAAAGAAGGTAAATCTAAGTTCGAAAATGGGATTAATCGGGCAGCTCATAGGGTTGCCATACAAAAATCTCGCTTTTGCCTGAGAACGTGTCAAAGTAAAGAGCTGAAATTTGGTACATGATGTTTTCATAGGAATAGTAAATAAAAAAATAGACTAAATCGGGCAACCCCTTCTTGATAGTGCCATATAAAAACTTTGGTTCTCTACATGATCAGTCCTAGACGTTTTATTGCACTCAAAAGTTCTTCAGAATATGAAATCCTATGAAATTGGTTATAATCATTTTTTTCGGTCTCAGACAACCGTTCAAGAAATATATGCGAAAAACCACTTCAAAAATTAAACTTGCATAGATCAGTGACCATACGACATTTTATACGGGCATTCATCTAGATAAGAATTGGTCTTAGACCAATTCTAGCTTTCTTACTAGTCTTATTTTTACACCGATCTCACTTTGGCTTATAAGCACCTATTTATACTTAAAGGTTTATAGTGAATGTGCTATAAATTGGCGGATTATGGTGATGTTTCAAATCCTTATAGTCTCAGTTATATTTTTAATGAGATTATTTTACCATATGACTACTTCACCAGACACAAATACTCCAAAATTTTAGCATTTAATAAAATGTTTTCCGAATCTATAGCAATTACTTTCGTGATATTCTGGAAAGACACCGATGTTTCATGCTGTTACAGGAATTGTAAGGAGTATTTATGTAACTTATCATTTTCTTTTTGAATACTTCTCGAACATTAGTTAGTAAAGACTACATGCGCTCGATATTAATATTTTTTCTATGCCGGAAGTATTTAGAAGTTTAGAAAATCTATCATTCTTGGTTGGCAAACTATCACACCTTTGTTTACATTTTCTAGAATGCTTTTCTGCGTGATTATAACCCAGCAATAACAAATTTTGGTCACATATTTTGTGTGAAATTTCTTGTCTATGTATTTTTTGTAAGAAAGTAAACAGTAGATGGCACTGTGTTTCTGTAATCACGGTAATCTATTATTAAAATTAAATTAAATTAAATTATAAGCAAATGAAATGAAAGTCACTAAATAATGTGCAACAAAATAAAAGTTTGAATCACAAGTCCTGTAAAAAATAGTAAAAACGTATTCCCACCAAAACCATAAATATGAAAAAAAAAATCAGGGTCATGCTTCCTTTTAATAGTTTACTCAGTCACCAATATCTAAAACGGTGCTAAGTTCTATTTCGATAATAAACTCGGAAAATGATTTTTTAAATATAACATAAACCGACTTGATCTCTGAATTTATTTCGGGGTTTCTGTTTATTATATCATTTCCTAAGTTTAGTACCGGAATAGAGCTGAAAACCGTTCTAGATATCAATTTTTTTGGTACCTGAATAAACTAGGTAGTAAAAGAGAGAGAGAGAGAGCGCTTTATAATAACTTCGGAATGGGTAATTTTTCATTAAAAAGTACCTCTCTTCGAGAATATTCCGACCGGTATACAATTTGGAGTACCTTAAGGTTCCATTCTAAGCTAAGTATAATTTTCGTTTAACATTTTTAACGTGAATAAATAGTATCTACATATACTGTAATGTTTCGCGGATTACTACGTTCAAAAAATCAAAAAAAAAATACTCTATGATTCTTTAAGGTAAAGTTTGGATTATACAAGGTTTTGAATTAAACTTCAAGCAACTTCAGCTATATAAGACCGTATGGTGGGTGTTTTGGAGGGCAAGGCTAACGGCTAACTCTAGAAATCAAAATACAAAATTTTGGATGGTTTCGAAAAAGCTTTTTCGAGAGATTGGTCTCAAATACGACAAAATACCTTGCGATCAACGTTCGATGATTTTAATTACAGACTGGGCAAGATATCAAAAACTGTTTTTTTTTTAAATATTTTGAAATCATTTTTATTGTGTTTTTTTTTCATTCACTTAGTGAATAATCTTTTAGTAGAGGAAAACGAGATTATAATTTGGTTTACATTGAATAAAAAAACTCGGAGGCGAGCTTGGGCGTTACGTAGATAATAGCGTAACAGTGTCCAATTTTTTTGTAGTGCGCACAAAATGACATATGTATATGGAGAAGCTTTATGTCTTCGTTTAATATACCATTTATTATAAAAAAACTCGAAATATGTTAGGTACATATGTAAAACCTAATTGCCAACTGGAATCAACTTTTTTTTGTCTATTTCCGTAATGTAATTTTTTTTTATTTTTCTCTCTTTTGCACGATTAGAATCAAAGCAAGAGATTATCCCCTTTGAACGCACCTACGCTGTTGGTTTCCTCAATTAAATTCCATCCTAGCCACATATTGTTGTAATCTGGACTGGTGGTGACCAAAAAGGTGTGTTAGTGTGTATTTTTTTTTATTTCGAATAAATTCTCTGTACACCTTACACAAATACTTCATTTCTCTCCCAAACCATAGTTATCTGCAACTTCAAGACATCCTAAATATCAAAGCTCCCACGTTCTGATTAAGCTATATATAGGATGTATCTATACGATAAAAGCATTTTGTATAAAACTTGCGCAGTCCTTCGGTCCACTGGCGGAAAACTTGCGGCGGAGGTGAAAAGTGGTGGCTGTGTGGGCTTTTAGTTTCAGTTTTTCATTAAGCACGATATTTTCCCAGTATTTTATGTCATAGTATGTTTATCGCGAATTGTTTGTGTATTTCGGTATAAAAACTATTTTATGGTTCTGTGATGCTAGGTCGCTTGGTTGGAGCATATTAGAGAGATTCTACAATGAAAAGTTATATATGAATAGAATAGCTAAGGCTGCGCCACAAACATATAAAGAGACAGGGAGAGAGAGAGAGAGAGAAATTCGTTCGAATAATACTGTCATAGTTGTTAAGTGCATAGGATAGGAATAGGACATAGGCCACATGAGGAGTGCGGAAAACTGTATAAATTTCACCTCTAAATAAATAGAAATCGTGGGAAATTAGTTGCTATTGAACGCTTTCTCTTAAAACACATTTTTCGCAATTGTTAGGCTTACCCTTTAAATATAAAAGTTTCTTGTGGACCTGTGCAGCAGAAAACATGTCCAGTGATTTTTGAGTAAAAGAAGTGATTTTCGTTTTTTTTTGTGCTATGGCAAATGATTGAAAGAAAAAAAAAATATTTAGATATGCACAGAAACTTTTAGTGAAAAAGGCGCCTACTATTTAAGCTAGTGGAAATTCAGATTAAGCGTTTTTATGTTGCATTTATATCGAGGATATTAAATTAAGTGGAAATTTCGTTGAATGTGTTCCAAAGTTATTAAAAGTGTTTTAAAATAAATAATTCGAGTCGAGACAGAATATGCCTTTGTGAAGAAGTTTTTATAGAAATTATGTACGTATAGTTTTTATGTGTAAAAATAACACGTATTTAGTGAATTTTATAGTTTGATTTTTTTTTTATAGTAATTCCTATGTGAACAAGAAGCATATAGTAAAAAAAAAGAAAAAGAAAAAAGAAAATATTTGTTATAATAAAAGCTTCTGAAGATTTCGTAAGTGGAATAAGACAAACAAATGTGACGTAGTGGGATTTAATGATTTTCATTAGTTTTTTGCGAAATACATATTATGTATAGAGTACATACATAGTTACCACCTACATATATCAAAATTATGAAATTATCGAAAAAAAAAACGAATTTTCATCCGGAAAATTGATACTATCTAGATGAGCTAAAAGTGCCATTTGCATCAAACGTAAGAATATCTACTACAAAGATATATATTTCCGTGAATACTTATTTACTAACCATATTGTTGCCGTTTTTGTATATGTGTGTTGTTTATTTGTTTTGAACAATTGAAGCATTAAAGTGTGTACAATTTTGTTTTGAAATCTTCTGGTACTATAAAATTGAGTACTACATATACTGAATTGCATTGAAAAAAAAACAAGAATTGTTTTTAATTTTGTTTTGTTTTATTTGGTCAAAAAAAAAACTGTCAACTAAAGTGTAGAAAGGTATTGTAAATAATTATTTATATATTTTTTTTATATAATAGTATTATACCAATTTTTTCTGTGTGGGTTACTAATACGTTGATTTAGAAAAAAAAATGGTACCTAATTAACATAATAATTTTAAAGTAAATACAATCGTAAAAAAAAATATATCGCTTGATCTTAGATTTCAATATTTCAGTGCTTTTGTATACGCCGATATTAAACTTAGGGTACCCTCTATGAAGAGAAAATCAATTTTTTTTTGTTGTTGTTCACTTTTTTTCCACTTTACTGAACAAGGCTAAATCTATTTTTTCTCTTATTTGTGTGCTTTTAAATAATAAATATTTCGTCTTAATTGCTGTTGTCAATGGCAATATTTATGCAGGCTTGATTTATTACATTTTATTGATAAATATTGAGTACTTTTACTTACTTCTTTCTATCTACATACATACATACTACGGAACTATGCTTTTTATTATAGTACACGGACACATGTACATTTTATAGTAATTACTATGGCTAGGTGCTAAATTTATTATCTTATCTCAGAGTAGAATAATTTGTTTATAGAACTGAAAAGGAATGAAATTATATGAAGCGTAAAAATTTTATTATTTGTTTTTTTATTAATTCATTCTTCATTATTTTTTTATCATGTTTTTTTTTTAAATTGTAATAATAAATTATTAATATACAATTAAAGAAATATTATTCAAATTTAATATACCTATTATAATACATTTTTAGATTACATTACATATTCTTATTGTTGTTGCTCCCAGAGAAGCAAAAGATTCCGTTTTTTTTTAATTTTATTTTTTAATAGTGTTTTTTTTTAGTAATAAAAAAAAAACAACGGTCATAATTGCTATTATAAATGGGAAATGTACACAAAGGTACTCCAATTATATTCATTAAAAGTCAGATTTATGCTTATCTTTTTAATGAAAAAAGTATTATATGATAACATCAATGGATACCTCCGATATGTTTTATTTTTTTTTTAGGAATCGTTAAGTTGATAGTATCATTATTGAATTCCACAAAATAGTAGCACAAATAGCACAAAGAATCTTATATAAAAGAAAAACAAGTTAAAAATATCCGAAAAAAGTTGGGTGTTTTTCTTTATAAAATTGCATCCAAAAATAAAATAAAGAAAGAGTTATGAAAAAAAAAAATAAAAGTGAAAAATGCCCAAAATAAAATTTATTAATTAAATAACATAGCTTTTTTTATAAATATTTATTTAAACAAATAGTTTTATAGTATCTTGGATAATTGTCCTGCAAACGTTGTACGATCCTATTTAGACATGATTATAAGCCCTGAATTATAAAATCAATTAAATGCCCTCAAATCTGTGAACACCTGTCAAGTATTAAAATTTCTTCAATAGTTCTATGCCTTGGTGAAATCAGTTTGCATTTTTGCCGTCATCAAAATGATCAAAAATGGCGGCATAAATCTGTTGATCAGACAAAAATCACTTGCCTGTTTTTAAATTTTTGAAAACAGGAAGTAAACCGAGTGAGCCATATCTTGTTAATACTAGAGATGGATTAATATAACTGACGAAATTCTACTTTTGAATTATTGCAAGGCTCGAAAAGTATGCGATACCATTAGTTGTCTCCTCGATTGAGCGCCCACTATGAAGGTCAAGCTTAACCTGGCATGCCAATTAATGTCCAGTTAGTACAGATACCATAAAACATGCATAAACAACGTGTGTGCCGTTTCATACTAGTATCATATTAACTGAACAAATTGGTACGAAGTTAGTATCAATACTATAGAGTCTTTTCCACAGTATACGGAACTTTTTAGTGATTTCAGCGCCACTTTATGATAGTAACAACATTTTTTAGTTTATGACATATTCCAAGTTGATTTTTTTTTATAAACATGGGCGTTTTTGACAAATTTCAGACGTTCTTCAAATTATACTTTTGTCCAAAAACGTATATTTTTTGCGGTTTTGTTTCCCACAAATATTAATGTTCCGTACCTTCTACTTCTGACTGTTACCCTTAGTGCTAATCTTGGGAGAATCTTCCTTTTTTTTCAGGCCATTCCCTTTAACTCGTACACGAATTTGTCTGTATATTTATTTATATATATCTTTTTTACTAATTTCGACACTCTCGTAGACCCATGTTTCATGACAATTGAATCTATCAAAATTTGAACCGGAAATTTCCATAGAAAACCCGAAAAATCGGGAAAAATCATTTGAAAATTTGGTGCAAATTTGATTAGTGATAAATCCGTTTCAGGAAAAATGCAGAGTTTTCCGATTTTTCCGAAATTTTTTTCGACTTTTCCGGAAAATTTTCCGGTAAAAAAGTTTTCTAAATTATGCAGGATCAAGTTCCCTATCAACTGGCACCATTACTTTCTCTCCGACAATGGTGAAAACTTGCAGAAAAAATCGAGGAAAATTCATGTAAAACGCTTTTGGGAGTTTTTCCGACCAAGGAAGTGTTTGAGCGTTTTGCAACCTAAGACAAAGTTGTAGAGCGAAATGAGTTGCATAAAGTTGCTTTTGTGGAAAACTCCATGGAAAACCTGGAAAAGCTGGAAAATCATCGGAAAAATGTTCATCGATATGATTAGTGATAAATCTGTTTCAGGAAAATGCAGAATTTTCCAATTTTTCTGGAAAATTTTCGGAAAATTTCCGGAATTTTCCGACTTTTCCAGAAAATTTTCCGACAAAAAAGTTTTATAAGCTATGCGGAATCATTTTTTGCCGTCCTACTGGCATAAATACTTTCTCTTCAACAATCATGAAAACTTGCATGAAAAATCGAGGAAAATTCATGTAAATTTTTAAAAAAAAATTTCAAAATAATAAGAAAAGTCTGTGGAAAACATGAAAAATCGGGAAAATTCCTGTTATATGGGATCAAGTTGGAATACAGCTAAAAAGCGCTGTTTAAAACATAATTTGAATTTCAGAAAACCGTTGCAGTACTTCAACGATTTGATACTCGAAAAACTTTTGTTTTCGGATCGGCACCAAACATGACTTAAAAATAGTTTTAAAATATCTCCATGCAGCACGTAATAAAAATTTAGTTAACGTGAAAAAGGCAGAAAATAAAATAAGTAAAAAACGAGTTTTCATACAAAACTGAGGCCAAGCCGCATGAAAAAGTAGAAAATAAACTTTTCTTCACTCACACAGAGGTGGACTCAGATTTTATTCGCTGACAATCACCGATATATTTCAGTATGATCAATCAGAGGTAATAAGTGATTTGATTCATGAAGAGAAAGAATATTCAAGAGAAATGTCCCAATCAAAAAATCTGAGTCCACCTCTGTGTGTGAAGAAAAGTTTATTTTCTACTTTTTCATGCGGCTTGGCCTCAGTTTTGTTTGAAAACTCGTTTTTTACTTATTTTTTAAAATTTAAATATCGGATTTTAAAATTATTAGAAATGACTATACTTACTAGATCTGTAGCATTGTAAAGAGAATACAATGGTATCCGAACCGTGGTACCTATAAATAATATATTGGTACTTGATATCCTTGGTGAATTTTCACAGAACAGTTTACCGTACCTGAAAAATAAAATTACTTACAGATCATACCGGCAATCTATGTTAGGCCGAGCATTTTGCAATCTCACTATCTATCACCGCATCGGGCATCAGCATCATGGGTTAAGTAAAAATTGCAGTTTATTTGATAAATAAGATAAGTTTCTTTTTTTAAATGAATAAGCCATATATAAATGTCAGCTCCTTGATATTTAAATACACTTCAAGGGGAACAACCTAAAACTGAGGTTATGTTGAAACTTATATAGTTATTTCAACGGAGGTTAAATATGAAACGAAATTTTCTACATTGATACTAAAACTAGGCTAGGAAAAAGTGAGGATATGAGCACATGTGTTGTCAATGTGACTAAATTTGAGTATAAATTTGAGTATAAATTTGATCTGTGTAGTACCAAACAAATATACTTTATTACATTTTAAAGATAGATTATTGTCATGTGCCCATTCGATTAACTATTCATTTATTTCGGAAATACTTCGATTTAAGTGATTTATTGAGAGAAATTTAAACGTCGGCTTCGTTAGAAGTACTAGGAAAAAAGGTATGCAAAACAGTAATGATCGCAGTATCGATCTTTGCAAAGCACCTTCATTAAGTGGTGAAACATTTATTAGTTTCAACTTAGCATAAGAAATGCCAAGTCAAAGAAAAGGGGTAATCAAATCATACAAATATCGCCACATGGGAATAAATTAAAGTTCCTTCAAGGGTTATCAATAAATTTTTGAGTAATCAACATAATCAAATATTTTCAAAAAATTGAATTGGTAATAATGTAAAAGTCTGAGTGACGCTATTATAAAAACTAGACTACAATAAGGATAACAGATCATTACTATTAAGGTGTTCATTTATTATAACCTGAATTAAATCTCATAGAGTATACTAAGTTTGCTCGTACGTTTGTAACAATTTCGATGTTCATTCGTCTGTTTTGAGAACGCTTTGATTTAGCGAGAAGAATATTTTTACTCAGCAATATTGCACAGATCGAGCGGACTACGATATTATCAATCAAATTTGGTTGCCCGGACACTACACTGTTGACTATACATTCTACATATTTTCAAACATCCTAATTAAAAATAAATTACTGATTGATTGTAACAGTTCCGTATCTTTTTAACGATCAGGGTAAGAACAGGAAGTAGAAAAATTAGAAGGGGTTTCCAATTTTACAGGCATATATAGCTTTACCATTTCAATTCAGAATTTAGATGTATGTATGTATGTATATATGGATACTGAAACTGATATCCTAAATTGAGCAGTTGAAATGAAGTACCAAATGTGGACGTTAATCTATGAAAATAGTTATCGGTCCTGTAATCCTGCTCGATTTAATATTTTTCTCGTTCTGTTGATAACTTTTTCATTTCTTTTTCTTCAAATGATCAAAAGAAACTTTCTCTTTACACCTTATATGCCAATATCCATTACCAGACAGACAGACAGACAGACAGACAGACAGACAGACAGACAGGCAGACAGACAGAATGGTATGTAAGAAGAAACTAAGGTCAATTAAAGAAAATATTAAAATAATCTAATTGGGACAAGCACTATGCGATTTTCTACTAGATGGCAACATTTCATTAGGGATCGACGGATTTTTGCTTTAGACTCAGATAATTAGCCCTTATGATTCGTGGAGAGAAATTTGTTTTATTAGGAATAATTTAGTGGTGGAAGTTGCAACCTCTTACAAGGGTTACCTTCAATACTGATATTTGATATATAGAATCAAAGATCTTCAAGAATATGATTGATTTGTATAATTATTTTTTCAATCACGAAGTTGTGATTTTTTTTCATCTTCGGTTTAAGACTTCACTCCCTTCGGTCTTATTTCTATAGATAAGATGCTTGTTTTTCTTTAAAATCTCTTTCTTATTGAATTTTTATAAATTAATGGTGGCAAACATTTCATCCAGATTATCCAACATATTTTTTTTTTTTTATAAATTTTCTAATATATAAAATTCGGAATTTTTATATGGTCAACACATTTTCGAATTTATTGATCTCAAAAATTATAATTTTCATTTCTTTTCGCTGCATACATATATACACATATATGGTATATATATATATGTGTGGCCATTCTAAACCAATTTCTACCCAGCAAACATTACGATTGGAGATCGAATCGGAATCGAACCGCTCAATCGAAGTTTAACTTTGATCTCGAAGTCGTTCGCGGTTCGATCTCGAGTGGGAAAATGAATTAAAAGGAACGCTAATTCGAATTAAAATAACGACTCGATATCGATTCGTCTTTTCGTGACTATTTCGAAGATTTTTTGTGTATTGGTGCTATATATAACCCTAGTAGAAATTGCTCACAGTTATACCTTGTCTCCTGCCCCGCAAGGTGCAGTTATATGTAAACCAATACTAATTTGACTGAAAAGTATCAAGGTGTGTGCAATTCATAAAGAAATATATAGAAAATAAAGTCCCGGTGAGCCTCCTGATGAGCATTCATTAAATCTCATCAAAGGGATCATTGGATAGCATGAAACTGCTTCCTATATACAAAACCAGCAATTAATAAATATTTATTATTGTCATCACCTTGTCAGATGACATTTCTACTAGGAAAATTTGAATTGATATTTGTGATTTATTTATTTATTTAAGCTTTTAAATTAATTTTTTGATTTGTTTTCCGCAGCAAGACTGTCGCCGGTATGCTGAAAAAGACGTTATGCCCAAATTGATTACGGCCTAAGCGTCTTAGAGTTTAAATTCGGAAAAAAATATGAAATCAATCGTAAATGCAGATTATCATTTATGAATTCATCATGACACTCATTGACATGCTCATTAATAAGCTCATCATGACACTCATTGATATGCTCATTATTAAGCTCATCATGACACTCATTGATATTCTCATTAATAAGCTCATCGTGACACTCATTGACATGCTCATTAATAAGCTCATCGTAACACTTATTATGTACTCATCGGAGTGCTCATCTATAATTGTAAAATGCACAAAAGAGAAGGAAAGTATGCATTTCGAAATAAGTGAAAGAGATGCAATATCTCATGCACACTATCTGTGAATAAGTAAATAAATGAGTTTTTTTCCCGGTTTTGATTCAAACGCGAATAAATTTCGTTAGTACGTTCATCTGATTGCTCATGATGAGCTCATTGATGAGCTCATCATGATATGTCTACCAGGGAAGAGTCATATATATTCGAGATTTCTTCGTAAAAACTATTCGATCTCGAATGGATAAACGAGTAAACTATGCTTTGTGAAAACTACTCGATATCCAATTGAAAATAAACAACCAAACTATGAGAAATATTTACCAAATACAAATTTTAATTTCTCAGCACTCCTTTCACTTTTTTTCGGCCGAATGCTTGAAAAAACTGCTGTTGGCACGGTTGCATTGTCTTGCACAATCTGAAAAATCATGTACTGATAATTCTTTTGATAGACTTCGTAATTTTTCGAGGAGATTCGTAAACAGGAAAAATTCTCGGATTATACTGCATGTTCTCAGAACCTGAAAGCCATATGTCGAGAAAAATTCGTAAAAGCGAAAAGTTATCGAATTGTTACTCTTCGAGAATTTCTAGCAAATGCAAAAACCCGAGAAAATGTTTGTTGGCTAAATATACATAAATGAATAATAGTAAATAAGGCTTCCGTGCAAGCGATTTTATGCAGGTATCTCTGAATGTTAAAGAAAGAGTTCCCAACAATATTTTTCCACTTGCCAATTTATTTGTAGATAAGTTTTCTGATAGTACTCATATCGTTGCCGATGATGTTTTAAAATTTGTTATTCTCATTTGGATGTAGACTTCTTACATTTTGAGGTCGGTGAAGTTTTAATTAAATTAAAATCTCTATAAGCTCTAACGCAAATTCTATTCCATTCTATCTGCACTTAATAAATATGCTAAGCTAAAACAGGAATCTCCTATAATCGAATATTCTATATTTGCTTTTGACCAAAGGATTCGTTCTGTTGTTTTCTTGGAAGAGTTTCTTTCATTAATTCAAATAATAGATTCAAGCTTTCTAACTATACTATAGTGCAATTTCCATATTCAATGTTATAGTAAAGTTATCTGAAGGCTTGGTTTTAAGATTAAGCTTTTGTTTTTTAAGAAACGAACATATATTCAATGTATGATTTTATTGATGATCATTAGTCCGTTTTTCTGATAGGACCAGCTACATGATATCCTTTGTTTTGTTCCTTTGTTTGTCTTATTTGATTGTTGGAAATTATGGTAGCTTCATAGAATTTTAATTTATACTAAGTATATAAAAACCTTTTATTGTTTATTAATATTAAGGGCCAGTTCGAATCCAAGTCTTCGTCTTGTTATAACAGCCAATGACATCATACAACACGCTCAGCTATTATAAGAATTATACAAAGACCAAGCTAATCTGTCTGAGTTGTCTGAATTCGTGTTTTACAGTTATAGTGACAATTAAGTCCTTTCTGTTTTGAGTGAGTCCAAAAATAAATAAGTTGTGTAATCATAAGTTGTTAATAGGCGAATATTGGTATAAAAGTTCCCTGAAAGCCTCCAACGCACTGGATCTTTGAAAGTTGGCACGACGTGAATTCCATAAACGTATTACTCGAACAAAGTAAGAGAGTTCTCCATTATGGAATATTTGTATCGCGGAATTAAAATGTTAAGATTTCTAGATGAACCCAGGAAAACTAACTCGTCATGTACATAAGTAAGAAGGTACACAGTTTCGATATATTATAATTCTATGAAGAAAAATTAACTGCCTTCGAACAAGAGAAGTGTTTAAACTACATCCAAGTATATGCAACCGAAACAGAGAAATGTGATCAAATCGCTTCAGCCCAAAGACAAATCTGGTGCAATCATTAAAAGTAACCTCCAATTTCTTAGCGCAAGAAGAATCTAAACGGGAGTAAATTAGACAAGACCCAATAAAATATGGCAATAAAAGCGTTTCAACTAGTTTTAAACGTAAGGGCTTTGTTAGTATACTAGGTGATAACCATAGTCTCCGAAGGCCACCATAGACATTACGAATTATTTCTCATTTACATGGTCACAGCAGCTCATTGAGGTGTTCAGAGTAAAGCCAAGATTTTTAACTTTATATTCACAAAAGGCACGGTTGCTCCATCAAGAATGACCGGAGGCAACTCGCTTATATCAAGCTGTTGTCTATAAAAGACCATTGATTGGAATTTAGTGGGATTTAATATAAACTGATTTTCAGACGCCCATCTTGATACTCGCTCCAAGTCAGAGTTGAGACGGTCTACGCAGTCTTCCATTAGACCAATCGGCCTATTCAGGTATAGTTGTACATCGTCTGCGTACAAATTGATCTTACAGTCCTGGATGACATTAAGAAGATCGTTAATGGCACAGACTAAACAATAGTGGTTCAAGAATAGATCCCTGGGGGTATTCCGCAATGTAAAAGTAGTACTTCTGAGAGACGCTCATCAGTAATCACCTGTTGGGATCTATTTGCTAAAAAATCAGCTATTAAAGAAATGGCCGATTTAGAAAAATTTAATCGTGAAGCTAATTATGTCAGTAACTTAGGATCATTGACACTGTCGAAAGCTTTTGAAAAATCCAGTAGGATCAACACTGCAAGGTCATTGCTACCTAAAAATTTACGAATATCACTGGTGACTTTTAAGAGAGCAGTTTTACAACTATGGAAAGAACGGAAGCCCGATTGCCAAGGAGTTAGGAGGTTTTTGCTTTCCAAATGTTCAATTATTTGGGAATATATTATCTTGTCAAGGGCCTTTTAAAGATAGCATAATACACTTATTGACCTGACTAATTTTAGCTATTGGCCGCACAAATGCGACATTTCAACAGGTGGGAAATTCATAAGTTGTCAAGCAAGCATTAAAGATATGCATGATAGAATGAATTATATAAGGTAGAACTATGTTGAGAAATTTGGGAGGAATTCTATCTGGACCCACTGCATCAGATTTTATTGACATCTTCGATATCAACACAACGGAAACTAAAACCGTCCGTATTAGCCTCACCTGCATTTCCGTTAACAAAATCTTCAGAAGCTGTGGCGGAAATCAGAGCAATAGATTGTGTTGATGTAAAATGAACATTCAAGGTATTAGGATCTAGTTCATATATATCTGTATCTTTTCGAAAAATACCTGAGCATTTTAAATTGTTCCACAGTCTTTTTGGTAGCAGGTTAATGTCAAACCTGCGTTTGAAATAGCAAAATTTAGCTACACGAATCATGGAATTTACTTTATTTCTTATTGTCTTATAATGATTACGGCTTTCATTAGTTCTTAGTCGCAAAAATCGACGATGCAGAACATCGCGCTCAACAATCAACGAATGAACATCTTGGGAAAACTCCAGTTTTCTATGAAGCTCAAGACGAAACTATCCTGGACAAATTCGTTTGCATAGCTTGATTTCGCAGGCAGCAAATAAACATAACCTCACAATATGTTATTTATTTGAATTAGTCACTCGATTCTTGACTCTAACCGGATGTCTTAACTGTTATACAAAATAGCAAAGCTTGGTGGCATATACATAGATTCGGACACAGCTTAACATGATGCTACGTCAAATTTATTTAAAGGAGCATTCTAGAATTAATCACCCATGGCAATACCACGACTAAGCTATTGTGAAATAACTACTCCTCTTTCGTCCATGTAGTTCGTGTTAGCGCATAATTAATTTCTATTAATTTGATGTAATTAATTAACATAGTTTGTTTATAAGAAATGCCAAGATTTGGTTTTTAATGCGGACGAATTTCAGCATGGCATTTTTTTATTGAAAAAAAAAAAATGACAAAAGCCCAGACTTTCGGTAATGAGTTCGAATCGCAACATGACTTTTTTTTTAATGAAAAATATATTTAAAAAAACTATATAATAAAATAAAAAAAAGTAAAAAAAATAAAAATAAAATAAAATCCAATTAAAAATATTAAAATAAAATGAAAACAAAAACACAATTTAAAAAAAAAACGGGCAACTTTAGCTAGTAGTTTGTTTAACCACTTAATTTAAACCAAATTTTTCTTCTTCTTCTTTGATTTTATAGTTGTAATTTCACTCGTATGACCTTGTAGTATTTTCGTTGTAACATCTTTGGTCGTTGTTGTTCTCGTATTTCGAACACTTTCGGACAGACTTTTTACCATAAATATACATAGGTATGCTAATAAATAGACAAAATGCTGGAAAATCTTTGGATATGAAAGTTTTTTTTTTGCATAAAAATCAATCTAAAACGCTACAAATAAGCTGCCAGAGAAAATTGAAAAATTTCAAGATCACGGTTAAAACATTTTAAATGTCACTAAATCATCTATCGAGCCCCATTAATATTGAATATGTCATAAAAAAAAAAAAAATAAAAAAAATAAATCCTGTAATCCAATCCGAGCCTCCAAAACCATTTCATAACTTTGTCTTAGGCTTTTCCTTGAAAGCTTATGAGAGTAAAGAAGAGGAAGTGTTTCTTCCTTCCTTCATGTTCCCATTGCTTCCTCTTCCCCATCCCACTCTCTCCTTCTTCATTCATCTTTTTCTAGCTTGGTACTTGGTGCCCTATACAAGAACTACTTTTTATTCCCGCTACCTACATCTTGTACATACATACATACATTCATATAGACAAGTATGTATATAGCTTTGAAAAGTATGGTGAAAGGCTGCGAATTTTCATCGTTACAGGGCCACCCCCAAGAATGATTTCATTGTGGTAGAAGGTGCATGGAGTAGCAAAAAAAAAATGAAAACTCTGCCGGGGTGCCGAGTATTTCCAATATTGATTTTTCACTTCTTAACTATTTTCGTATTGTCTTTAGTTCTATGAAAACGAGAGTTTCCATAAAAGAAACAAAAGGAATAAGAATTACGAGTGTATACATACAAACAAACAAACAAATATATATTCACATGCATCTATGTATGTATGTATGTATAAAATTAGATAAAATGCAATTGCAACGGGGGAGGAAAAAAAAAGACAAAAAGAAAACAGAAAGCAGAAATTGCATTAACAAGGCGGAAGAAGGAGGCCTAAGAGCTTTTAAAAATACTTCGCCGACAACTGGAATTAAATAAAAAGGAAAGAGGTTGCTGGCCATCATGAAAAAAGAAGGATGGGTATCGCTCCACGAGCTAGTGTGGATCTATATCGGTATTTCTCTGGTCTGGTAACTGTCATCATAAATTATCAGGGTAGTCCATTTGAGGGTAGTAGAACTGGAGCAGACGATATTATCTATATATAGTCGGACCCTTTCAATGTGTGGCATTTTTTGTAGTTGGCGTAGGAATAGTAGTAGGAGTAGTAGTAGTAGTAGTAGTAGTAGTAGCAGTAGTACTAGTGATAGCACTGCATGTGGTCATAATTCCGTTAAACCTTTAATAATGAATAAATTGCCTTCCCGTATACCGGAAGGTGTAATTTACCTATTTCCGGGATTTGTTCTTATAGTGCGGATGGCACTTGGCACTTTGCGTTTCAATTTAGAATCTCTACACGTGCCTGAGCTACTTTTGCATGCATGTATATGTATAGGTATATATGTCAAAGGGTAATGCAGTTCAATACCAACTGCAATATTTAGTAATTACAATAACTTCCAGTTTTCTGATAAGGAAATGGATTTGTTAAACCCAATAATTGTTGCAGCCAATTGGTGCCAGCCAGTTGGTAAGAATGGTTTTCCTATAGCGGGAAATCATGACCTTCAAGACGAATGTCAGATAGTATCTCGGAAGTTGCGATTGCTTCCTTTTCATATCCTGAACTAATTTCTTTGGTTTTTGTTTAACCTAAAATATGTCTGTGATTTCTTCTAAATATATATAAGATTTGTGTAAACATTCAGAAAATGAAATGTCTAATTATTCGACTTGTGAATCCATAAGACCACTTAATAGATATTTTATATATGAAGGAAGGCAATGTTTATCGAGTGCAAAAAATTGTGGTGCTTGTGGAATGATTTGAAGGCATCAAACTGAAATATCAAACCCACTAAAGCTCACTTGTGCGACTTTAGTGCATTGTTTAAGCATTTCAAGATGATAACTATCTCGTGTTTGTTTCCTCTTATTAATTAGAACTATGAAGCTGTTTGTCCCCGGTTGTCAAATTGCTCAAAAAGTGAGGTTAAATTGAGGTAAAAATAAAACGCGTTCACGCCATTGTATAATCTGTTCGGAAATATAAATGCTCCATAAACACCCGTAAATGTTTGATTTTCTATCACCTCAGAGGGTAACGACAAAAGTGGAAAGACGTTAATTCTTAATTTTGGGTCCTATTCTGGAATAACGAATGGTTTTTACGAATTCAGTATATAACGAATTACCTAAGTGATAGGTGACAGCAGGTTAAAGTGGAAAAATCTTTATCTGGACCTCTACCGATATATTGCGGAGTTCCTCAGGGATCAGTAATTGGGCTTCTTTTGTTTAGTGTCTTTATTAATGACCTACAGGAAGTTATAAAGGATGTGAAAATAATCCATATGTATGTTGACGATGTTCAGATAGATCTAGATAGGCTGACTGGGTTAATAGAGGATTGCTTTGCCCGCTTAAATAACGATCTCAAAAATATACGTAAATGGTCAGTAAACAATCCACTAAAGCTGAATCCGTCCAAATCGCAATATATGATTCTCCACAATAATAAATCTTCATACAGATGGACTTCCAGCAGCTGAGCTCGACGGAACTGCTCTTTCACTAGTGAATAGAGTTAGAAATCTAGATATAAATATCAACTCTAATATGAAGTGCTGTGATCATGTTAATATTGGTCGGAAGCTTGATATATCTTAAGCTTTCACATCATTTGCTGTCGTAAACTTTCAGTTGTCTTTAATTACTGCATCAGATTATCTTTGCTCTACGTCTTATAAATTACAGCTTTTTGGTTGATCACTATCAACCTATCTCAACCTAAAAGCGATTTACTTTCTATTTAATTTACTTCGTACGAACACCCCAGAATATTTGCTTGATAATATTCAATTTTTTCAATCAGCCAGGAATCGAAATTTGGTCATGCTACGGTTTCGCAGAGCCATCTTTGAGCATTCTTACTGTGGAATAAATTACCAGCTACTATTTAAAACGCCGCGGTTGCCTTGGCATAATCAAGTGCCATTTTTCTATTTAGGCTATTGCTTAGTGACCTAAGCTCCCTGAATGCTGACAACGATTTCGATGTTTGGTTCTTTGTTTCTTTTGTTGTTTCCTTAAAAACTAAATCATCAAGTTTTTTAATATTATTATTTCAGTTATTATAAGTTTTAACTTCTTTTTAATTAATATTCTTCTTTTCTCTGCATTTATTCTATTGTTTCTTGTTTTGTTTTTTATCTTTGTTTGTCACTATTTATCATAGTTTGTTTAACATTTAAAATTTCGTGGTTTTTTTCTTCCACTTTTCTGTAATTTTTTTCTTCTCTTTATCATTGTTCTCTATATTTTTAATTTATGTTTTTAGTTTCTATAGTTCTTAGATTATTCCAACATTTCTGCCGCTCAATAATGTACAAAAAAAGATAGTAATGTCTTGTGTACATATTTGCAACAATAAATTCTAATTTTAATGCTAATTAAAAAACACTTTTCTTGTCTTATTAAATTTGTATTTATCTTTTTTTAAATATAATTTGTATATTGTTTTGCTTTTATATAGAATTAGCCACAAAGAAAAGAAAAAGACAACGTCTCTATTTAGCTCCAGTGGAACAGTTGTTAGAATATAGCGATTAGAAAGTAAAAGCCTGTGTGATCGTGTCACTCGCATATAATTACTTTGTCCCTCTTCAGTCAAGTTTCTCTTTCTTTTATTTTCGAAACGATTAGAAATTATACAAGTAGGTATATTTTAATTGTGCTGCCAATGTAAAAGCAGCCAACAGTCAAATTCATTCAATGGTGCCAATTCCCATAGTAGGGTATATCTTATCCTAGGCAAATTACATTGATATTTTTCTCATTGCGCGTACATCTTTTCATCTCCCTTTTTCAACCTTATAGTACAGTCATTTGGTATTTCTACCTGAAAAGTTTTCCAGGAGTTTTGAAAATTTGTAATTTTTTAGATTTCGATGTGCTCTTGCCGAATTTTCACTTTGCCACCTCGCATTTTTCCCGCTCGTGCCACCATATTGAAAGATTGGCAACGTAAAACAGTTTTTTGACAATATCTCATTTCCGACTCATTTTGCGATGAAATAGTTATGTGATAAATTAAATTAGAGAAAATTTCCTACAATTTAAGTTGCAACTTTTTTTTTTTTTTTTTTTGTAAAATGAATAGTTTCAACGTACGAAGTCAGCAAAGTCTACTCGAACACGCGAATTGGCGAAAAACCCCATTTCCACACCACCATGGCGTAGAGTAAGTGTAGCTGTTTTTTTTTTTAAATCGCCAGTAGATCTTATCTTCATGTAATGCACTAATTACGAATTTTAGTGGATTCTCCTTCGATTCGTAATCAGCTTCGATGTAATAACATTTATCCTCGATTTCGTCATAGGTTTACTCGAGAGCAGTTTCCGTTTCCTCATCTTCATCGCTATCTTGTAGTGGTACTTGCAAATTATCACAGGTATCATTGTAATTCGTTCAAATATGGAAACACTTTAATCCAGTCTTTCCGAATCCACAGCCTCCCCGATATCGCTTTTTGCAATTGCAAGAAATCAGTTTCAATAAGGTTTCCGGAGGTGGGATCTCCAGAGTGGAGAGAATTAGCCCATTCTTGCTTTTTTTTCTTCTCCATCGCTCTGCATTTTGTTCAACATCATGGCACTGTTGGGCCTGTTGAGAGGTTCGGAACGGATGTTGGCATGCTACAGCTTCTGTTGGTGGCAGCGATGCAATCCAAAATTTTGCGATTGTTCTCCTTTCTTTTAACAATTGATTTACGAAATGTCTCCAATCCTTTTTCTTCAAGAAAGTCACCTCACTTCCTTGCAATGGATTTTCACAAATAAAACAATTCACTTCCTTATAAGCCCTGGCTCTCGAAAATGCGAACGACACTGTAAAACTATACACTCGTGCTGATGATTTGGCAAAATATTTGAACTCTGTCGGCAGATATTGCATAGAAGATGCCCCAAGGCCAAGGGTGAGCGTCCCTTTTGTACCTGCAAAAGACCGTATCAGAAATAGCAGGCCGGTTTTTCAATGCGTAATAAAATATTTTTCGTTATTATACGGAATACGTGTTGTTGTTGTTGTCATAAAAAAAAAAAAATTATAGGAAATTTTCTCTAGTTTAATTTATTGCATAAATATTTTCATCGTAAAATGAATCGGAAGGAGATATAGTCAAAAAACAGTTTTTGCCAGCGGCAAAGTGAAAATTTGAAAAGGCCACGTCAAACGTTCCAGGGAACCTGCTTTTTGAGCCCCAAATGATTGCCCTACTTAGACTACCAACAATACCACATGTGTCGATTCCGAATGGTTTTGACAGCATAACGAATATGGAATCTGATTTTGTTATTCCAGAAAAGGGCCCCATTATCTGTGTGTGCACCGCAACATCTTCCACCATATGGATGGTGTGGAATTATAACAAAGTAGCCTGAGTTTTTCCAGATATACAGGGAAGGGAGTTCAACACGAATATTCGATCAGTAGGGTGAAAATCAATCAAAGATATTTCTTTTTTAAGTTTCTTATGAATTACCCTAGAATTCCTGAACGATACTCCCTATGATGATGGCTTAAAATTTATTATGATAAATACTTATTTCTTTCCCCCAACATGTTGTAATATATTTCTCGTCCTTCCATCCATTCTAACTGAAACTTAACCAGCTTTCCGTTTTTAGCATACTGGCAGATTTCCTAGAAATTATGGATACTCTTCGTTTCCTGGACAACCGAGTTCAATTTAGATTACTTCGATAGGATGGCAAATGGTTAGGATGGTGATGGTTGAAATAAAATTCAATCTTTGGTCACATTTGACATCCAAGTCACAGACAGAACCTACCCTCAAGGCGAATTGAGGAATCCGAAAACCCATGATCATAAGTGATTGGTTTCTGATTCCTATGGTAAGTCATAACCTCACTTTTGTCGATATATAGAGTATCAAATTATTGCTTTTGCGCCAATCATAAAATTTGTGAAGGCTACCTTGTATCTGTTCACAATCGTTAAAATATTTAATCTAAGCGAAAAGCTGCTTAGGAGGTTTTAGAACATGATCCAGTATATATTCAGTGCTCTACTTTATCGGTTCAAAAACTAACTATGATTTATATTAAGAAATAAAATTTTACTCCTATGAATTATATGGATGCAGAAATAGTTCAATATAAATTACTATACTTAGTAATAGTCCTTAAAAGCTCTGAACAGACGTGAACACTATGCCCTATCCGTTATTGAGGTTTAGTTATGGTAAGAGCAGTGATACTCTTTTGGTTTCTAAACTTTTCGGGGAATTCTCCTGTGTTCTTGCATCTATACACATCTTTCAATGATAATGATTTCATGTCTGACGATGTGTGTTATTTATTGTCCACACTTTTAATATTCTTGATAGCTTTTTGAGCGGTTGAGCTGTACTTTAACTGCCTTCTCATTAACTTATCGTATTTAATAGAAAACTTTCCGGTAAGATACTAGTCTCAGCCTGTTCTTTTTCACACCTTCCCATTTTTTACAAGTGGTGTTTCAGTAATTGTCTGCCTGTGAACGTTTACAGCCAGATATAATGAAATACTTTGTACGTATTATGTTATATCTTGTGATACTCTGTTATTTTCCTGCTAAACCTATCCTAGAATATGCTATGCTTATTGGATGGTAAATAATCACAACCTTAAGTCAGTTGAATGATTATTTCAGCTTCACACTTCACGCCCTTCCTTCGAATAATCTTACTTTCTTGCCTCCATATACGATTTGACTGACATTTTGCATTATTGTACAAACTTTGCTGTGGTTTACTATCATTTAATACTGAAGCTATCGGGTATATATATAGGGTATATAACAAGGAAGTTACAGGGTATAAATAGGAAAAGTGCTCAAAAAACAACGCCCATATCGAAGTATCTAGCATCCCCTTTACAATATAATTTTTTGCATATCTCGGCCCCCCCTGTTGTTAAATATAGTGCACGACGTTTTGAACCCCCTGTAAGTAAGTATTTCAGAAAATTCAAGGCACAATTTCGTAGTCTATTCCGGATTCGAACTATACATGGATGTGGAGTGATTTACCACACAGCCTGCATGGGTTTAGATGAAAAATAAACCTGTTAATAACAAATACCAAAGAACATATAACTTAACAAGAAGCTTCATCTGGCCTCTAAAACTGCACAAGTTGTATGGCTATTTGATGATGCGGTCGGGAGCCGGCAGGTAACAGACGGGAAGAAGCAAAGATTTGAGACTAAGAGAATATTGCTCTGTTCTCTCTGGTCTCCACCACCCCATAGCTACAAACACGCCGACGCACGCCAGCAGCCATGACCTGTTTTATGTTTCACTATGCTGCCTAGCTGAAGAGGAGATCCGGGTTTTCTATTAATTTAGGTACTCGAAAATTTTTCATAAGAACTTTTGTACAGCAAATTTGGCTATCTACATTCATGAAATTGTGCAGCCCAAGCACACGAATCAGTGCAATTGACAGTGATTGCGACTAGACTACTTGTCGCCCACCAATTCCTATCCCATCCGATCATCTTACTATGTTCTGCTGCAATGCAATGTAAATGAAAATTCTCTCAAACAAAGTATTCTTGATGAAAGTGGTTACTTAAAGAAGAGGTAAAAGAAGCAAAGAGAACACGCAATGTAGTGCATGGGCATGATGCGGAGTGCAGGCTCTGCTCTCTGGGTCTGGTGCTATGCTGGTGCTTTGACGATGACGACCCGCCACCCGCCACTCACCATTGGTGACTGGCGGAAGGCCGTAATTCAAAGCAGAGTTTTCGCAAAATGTGTGAAAGCGGATCGTAATATGACCACCTGTGAGTTGCGGATCGTTAACAAGCAGAGAGTTTTCATACAATTGGTGAGAGCGGGTCGTAATGTAACGACCCGCCATATAAAATTTTTCTTTATACGAGATGTGTATTCTTCCTGTTAGATGTTCTTTGCCAATACCTTTCTAAATTTTTTTCTAACGAAAGCTTTTGATTGCAACTTGAGTCTTTATATTATAAATAAAAAAAAAATGCAAAATAGGTTCTGGGGCATTTTTTAAAAAAAACATAACAAAAATATAAACTTGAGCTTTACATTCTAAGGACATTTCGATCTATAACTACTATTGAAGATAAAATAATTTACAACAAGAATACAAAACTATACATTAACATAAATACATACATACATATGCACACATATATACACCCTATAGGTACTATATACAATTTTATGTATAACGACACTTCTCAGAAAAATATTATGCAAATAAAAACTTCCTAAAAAATTGCCAACCACCACAAATACTGAGTACTTTGTTAATGGTTATTTGATGGCTGACCGATGGACGGTAAAATTTTTTTTTTAGGTCAGCTTTTAATAGCATAAAAAATATTAAGAATAACAACAGCAAAAAGCTTCACCAAATTCGGCTCTCTAAAGTATAAAAATGAGACGAAGCAAAAAAAAAAAAAAATTCGCTCATAATTCTCAGAAAAAGAGAGATGAGGAGGAAGAAAAAGAAATCAAAGTACATAGCTACTACATACATATACAGGATTAATTATAGTCAGCAGCGAGGACAAATATAAAAAAAAAGTGGAAAAAATCCAGGACACAAAGTTTATTTTTGGATTCACTTGATTTTCAGTAATCAAAGTAAAGTTTCCAGTTAATGGGCCGCGGATTGCCGGCTATATTCATGCACTCGGTTAAAGCTGTTTTTTTTTCGGCCTGAATACATATATCGATTCCAATGTATGTACAGTGTACACACCAAGTGCGTAATGATGACTTAATTAATTTGGTGACTTATAGGACCTCCTTGAAAATGGCTACAAATGCTATAAATAGAATTCTTGTAGTATGATGTAGCATTTTTGGATTAAATGAAACCATTTTCGAAATGACGAAACTATTTTTAAATTAAATGAAACCATTTTCGAAATGAACGAAACTATTTTTAAATTAAATGAAACCCTTTCGCATGGAATGAAATCTTTTTCCCGTGGAATGAAACTTTTTTCAAATGAAATGAAAGCTTAGGGAATAAATATCATCATAATTTCATTTTTCACAGTTGTAAAATGTAATGAATTTTGTAGTTCGGTATAGTTTTAGTCAAGTATTTCACAATTAATTACTCGCATCACGTTAGCAAGATAAGGTAAACACAATTCAAAACTATAACTGAAAAATGAATCACTATGTAGAAAAAATGAAATATACAGGTGCAAAAAGTTTCATATCATTTGAAAAAGTTTCATTCCATGCAAAAAAGTTTTCATTTAATTTAAAAATAGTTTCATTTAATCCAAAAATGCAATATATGTAAAATCCTGTACAAGCCAAGCTAATCGCTTATCTATGCATATATGTACAGTCGAAAATATTATTGTAACACCACAACACCTTCTTACAGCCAGAGTGACATATGCATAAAATATATTGGTCTATCTTCATTAAATAATGGTTGATTTAAGAAAATAATTTATTGTCAGAATTGACAATCATATAAATTCCGTTCTGGAATCTACGGCAAATATTTATTTACGGCACACATATTAAAAGATTACAAACGGCCATGAAATGATCCTGAGAAAATTATTTCGGCGAAGAATTTTTATATCTAAATGAAATTTTCGTTTTATTTTATATCGATTTTTATTTATTTATTATTAAACATTGACGGCATATTAATATTCATGTATGGCAGATTGTAAAATTGTTTAAACGTAACTCTTTGTTTGTTTGGTAAGTCGGTTACTGTGATAATAGATGGCGCTTATATCGAGGAAGTAATTTTTGGTTTTAATGTTTGCCATCCTTAGCTATGACAAAAAGAAATATTTTGACACTATTCGAAAATGTGATAAGTTTGTGTTTGTTTGTCATAAAAATAAAAAAATAAATTGCGTTTGCTGATTAAGCACTACTTTTTGCAAGGAAACATTAATAAAAGAAACTGAAGAAAAGCTAGAACAATTTATTACTGGCACCTACTCTGCTTATTTGTATGAATTTCTTCACATTTATAGACTTTGATTTTGCTCACATAAACACGAATGATACTGAGCGTCCGGAATGTCCAAATGAACCCACAGCTTTGAAGATGTTCAATAAAATCCATAATATTTTATTGGATGACAATAGACATACATAGATAGCTACTAAGATAGCAAACATCTTAGATAAACGTGTTTTTCATATCCTAGAAAAAAAATTTAAGCAATTTTAGCTCTCCGGTGTTTTGCAATTGGAAAAGTAATTAGAAAAATTCTCAACTGAGAGTATTGTCTGCTTTTGTTGCGTTTTGTGAAGGTATCTAGGTATGTACCTAGGAGTTTAAAGTTCAATTATGTATTCACTGCATTATATATTAAAAAAAAACAAATTATGGAAATCCATGCAATGCTTACAGAGAAACATGGACTTTGTGTCTCAAGGAACCCGCTGAAAATTTTAAATCACACGAAAATGATCAATTTGGGCGTCTTCCAGTACAGAAGAGATGTTAGAAAATATTTAAATATACACGGTAAAGCTTGTGTGTAGGATGAAATCTCATCTACATATTGTTTCCTAATTAAATACGTAATTATTTTTTGAATACGATAAACGGTTTTGGATATAACTGTAAAAGAATTGTATCAGTCCTTTTTAAGGTTAAGGTTTAAGGCCGTTTTTGGTACAAATTTCATCATTGGGAAGAACTGGGAAGTCTCAGAAACTCACTTCCCATGACCCTAGTGCAAAAAAAAAGCGTTTTTCGGCAATAAAAAGTCAGTTATGACGTAAAACTATAAAAAAAACTACACCACTCTATTACCCTCTCTTCCCTGTTTAATTTAGTACCAAACATGATATATTTTGGACAACCCTATATGAGGGGTGGTACGACTCCCAACCCCCAAAACACTCTCCCCCAAAAATGTTTCACCTATATTTTTGTACTCTATAGCCTAGTATCGAGTTCCAGTAAAATGTGACATTTCCATATAACTTTTAGCGCTGGTAAAATCGCAAGCAAAACTTTTACTGATAATTTTACTAGTGTTCATTGGTAAAAAGTGAATATTTCTCTATATTTAAGATAGATGGCGCACTGCATGTCTCCACTTATTTTACTGAACATTTTAATGCGCGGAGCATTAAAATGCTGGTAAAATTATGACATTTTCTGTTTCTATGACAATTTTCAGATTGTTTTTTTAAATTTATTGAAGGATTTAATTTTAATTGAAAATTTTTAGATTGTTTTATTTATTTATTGGAGGATTTAATTTCTCTTAAAAATTTTCAGATTAATTAAGTCCATCCTTAACTCTAAATTGTAAAAACGTTTATCTAAACTTTATAAACATTTTGAATTTTTTAGTGATAAGATTTTTAACATCTGTCATTTTCTTTTCTCAATGTCAAAATTTTACCAGCGATTTTAATGTGAAAAATTTGGAGACCGCGTTAAATTTTACTTTGCCCGAACTCGATACTAGGCCTAAACCCTTTTTCCATCAGAAAAAAACCCCAATACTCTACAGCCCTCTCACACAGACTAAGGCGCCCGTGAATATTGCGATAAAAAAATTTACCGCCGAAGTCCTTCAAATCTGCAAATTACCGCTAATCGAAATTAAATATAGACTATAATATCCATGCATACCAAAGCGAGTTCTTATTTTTTTTTATTGGGCTTACAGATCCGGAGTTTACCCCTGCGAACTATTGCAGTTCCTAATGTTGTTTTTATTGTTTTTTTTAAATTTCCGTTAATCCGCTCCCATTTCTATCCCCGCACCCTCCTTGCCACAATTGCCTCCACTTATCTTGTTCGCTCTGAGCTCCCACTGGTTTTTGATACCGCATACATTACCCTTCTTCTCTCCATTCTCACGTTATTCCAGAAAAAACCTTCCGAAAACCTACTCTCCTACATCCCTCAAAAACTACCCCTATAAAAAAGAAATTTCAATTTATTTGGACAGTGAAAGGTAATAGACAGATAGATGTACCTCAAATATGAAAAAAGTCCAACCCTCTACAACAAAAAATGATTGTCTTAATCGTCCCAGGCGATTCGCACTATTTCACACTTCTTATACGTTTTCCTTAATTCTCCAAACATGTTTGCGAATTGGAGAATTAGAAATTCGAAGAAAACGAAATTCTCATCTCCCAAAATTCCAAAATTCTCCATGTTATAGAATCCGGCCCCAGGACGATCACGACTTAATATAAAGAAAAATCGGCACGATCGAGAAATTAGGGAGCTGCAGGAGGAATATCACCACAAAATGATTCTGAACATTATAATGATTAATGGTTCCGAAAATGATGAACGCATTTTACATAGTGGCACTTAGCCGGAAAAATTTGAGAAAAATTGTCTAAAAAATTCATAAGATAAATTATTTACACTTATAAAAATGTTTGGCGTCGCAGTAGCCAAATCGATTAATCCAACTCTTTTGGACCGATCTTGGCCATAAAACCAAATCCATATGTCATAGAAAGCGTTACGTGATTACTTTGCGTCAGTCTCTTAACAATTTTTTATCCGTCATCGTACATTATAATTTGTTTTTATTCTAATGCCTAAAATGAATGTTCCTAAGAATTTAGTCACAAAACGAAGTTACTTTTACGTCACCATAGAGTAACGGAGTTACGACAGAAATACATACACCGAAATTCAGCTAAAGTATACAAATCTTTGATCAAGTGATTGTTTTTTTTCTAAAAAAAATATTTATACTTATAATGTTAAAACGGTAAAAACCTAAGTATAATATCAAAACATAAATTCATCCACTGAAGTAAATTTATCGGTGACTACAATTTCTTATATATCTTTTAAACTCAGTATTTAGTGATTATCGATAAATGCTATTTCAGATGGATGTACAGCATAAAATTGTTTGTTTTTTTATTGTTGTTGTGTTTCTTCGTCGTTGGAAACAGTTTTTTGTTTTTTATTTAAAATTTTCTTTTAATTCAACAGCAGATCGAAGTCTTACAAGTGGAAGCTCTAAAGAAGATGACACCGTAAGAATTATAATACAAAATATATATAATTATAATAACAAATAAATTGTTGTCTGGGAATGCTATATTCGTATTGCACTTAATAGCTATTGCGTATTTTTCACACAGTGGGCTTGCAGAAAAAAAAACACACACACATACACAATAAAAAAAAAATATAAATAATGAGATAAATAGCATCATACAATTTATAGAATCTAAAGAAACTGGTACGCTTACAATATTTGCTTTTTTGTTTTTTTATATAAAAATTTGCTTGCCAAAAGGGATAATGTTTCAGGATGTTGTGTATACAAAAGTCTTTCTCATTCTCTCTCTCGCTCTCTCTCTCTCTAACTCTCTAAATCTGTCTCTTTTATTTTTTTTTAATTATAAATTATTTTTATTCTTTTCTTTTATATTATATTTGTGATAATTATTAATTATATTTGGGAAACATTCGGATAAGTTGCATGGAATCGTGTTTGTGTTTTGAAATTTCAATACACCCACATAATATAAGAATTTATTCTTATATAATTACATAACATATATACCTACCTATATACTTCAGTTTTGGTTCACAGACCTTATTTTTTTCATGACCGTCATGGAAATGTTGTCCTCTATAATCTTTTTTTATCTAACTAAATTGATAATGTAATTGTACCTAGGCTGTTAAGAGACAAAAGAACAGTGAAACATAAAGTATAATATTTCGTAATAATTTTAATAATTTCTATAGAGGGAAATAGTCAATAAATTGGTGAAATATTGGAGAAATATTTTGAGCTCTTTATTTTTTGTTTGTTTTTTTTTTTTTTTGTTTTCAAAATTCCATTTACCAACCAGCCACAGATTATGTTATTCAGGGAAATATTTTTGTTAGATATATTTTTCCTCAATGCTTTCACATAACGCATTTTTTCTTGACATTGTTGCCGAATCTCAACGTGTGTATCTGTTAGAGCCAGTTATTTTATACGATGATAGGAAAGTATGGCTTTCAGTTTATCTACTAATTGAATCTTTTCGTTTCGTATTTCTTGCAATCTGGTTGTCAGGTGTATAATGACTATAGAATAAAACTTCTCTGATTTCCTGCTAAAAATATTAATTTTTCAAATATATTTCGAATTGATGTTAAAATATAATACTTTTCTTAGTAATTTTATAACAATCTCTAAAAATATCTGACGTAACTGTAATTGATTTAAAGATACTAAAAAAAAAAAAAAAAAATATAAAAAAAAAAATAGAAAATAAAACCCCCCCACGTTTAGAATTGTTTTTCTTTACTTAGTTCATTTCCCGAACAAATTATATTTTGCGTTTACAGCCGATCACACGAAACTCTACGATACTCAAACTTGGCTGAGCTCAGACGATAGAAATTTATATAAAACTGACGAAGATTATAATATTGGCAGTAATCGTAATAAATTTCAACAACATCCTGATCTTGTTGTTCATCATCAACATTTATCATCGACACCAATAATAACAGCAACAGCAACAACAGCAACATCAATAGGAACACCAACAATACCAGGAACATTAGGATTAATTGGAACAAAATTAGATGTACATCAGCGAAATACATTTAATCGTACAAATCACGATCGGCAAACTCAATCACAATTATTGCAATCTCAATCGCCAATATTATCACAACATCACCACCATAACCATCATCAAAACCAGGCCCAAACGCAACTTCAACTTCAAGCGCATCATCATTCGTTCCATCATCCACAAATAGTAATAGGTGAACCAGCCATTACCTCATACGATCGTTATACGAACAATGAGACAACACATAATCCATATTGGGATGATTCAACATCCGCTGCACAAGATAATCGAAGATTTACCGAACGTAGAAAGAAAACGGTGAGATTTGATGGTCACGATGAGCCAGATGATTGGGCTAGATGGGAGTCGGAGCGTCAAGGTAGCCAAGATTCGGCTACAAAGGATTCTGGTATTGATACAAGCAGTACATTCACTAGTAGTGAAGATTCAAATCGTGGTGATGGCCCAAAGGTATAAAATAATAAAATTACAAAAAAAAAAAAATTAATAAATAATTGCAAGCATATAGAAAAAAAAAAGTATAAAGTCGTCCTATTGCAAATTTAAAGATATCAAAGTTTTCTTAGGGTAGTTAATAGTTGTAGACAACGCCATACACTTGTGTTACTGTTCCTATACTACTCGTATTATGTAAGATTTGAATATTGAGTTGACACATTTCTGGTTTTTTATGTTTCTGTTTGTTTTTCTCTTGGAATTAATTTTTACAATAATTTCACAAAAAAAAAAACAGTGATTTATGCATTTTGTTCAATATTTAATTGCATGTTTTTACACCAATTTTTTTTTTATTTATTTCATCATTAAAACATGACAAATTACTTTTTTTGAACGAATGTATATGAAATGGGCACGAAGGCAAATAACATATTTTATTACTATTACTTACTAGAATTCCATTATTATTAGCCTAAGTAGCCACCACAAACATAGATTCCAAAAATATTTGCAACTTCATATACTCTCTTGATATGAATATTTCTTGCTTAGGAAAATACAATAAAAATGTTACTCCTTTGCAATATTTTATCTATGTTCTATTAAAGCTGAGATCATTTGAACTCATGTTCCTCCTTATGGTACATGGTACAATAATTATTTTATCCGGACTGAGTTACTTTAGAGTTCGTCAGATATGATCTTATCATATTTTATAATTACAATGATTACCTCGATAGGGGACTCCTCCTTGTTCCCTATTCTTTTCTCAACTTCCTTAGTTGTAATAATTGTGGAGGTTCGCAATTTTCGCAATATTATTTTAGCGTATAAAAAAAATGTAATTTGCTTAAAAATATTAATAGTTTTTGGTTTGTCGAAATACCAAAATATTTTTTTTTTCTGTCAATAATCAACTAAAGGATCCCAGATTGCAAATTCTAATTCCGGTGGCAAGCATCTTAGAGCTCTAGACGAATAAATTGCAAGAAAAAAAAAATATTTTGTTTTGAATTCAAGTGCAAATAATCTCAAAAGATTTTCTTGGATTTTTTTTGGGTGATAGATTAAAGCCAAATTGGTTTTCTAAATGTGGATACAGACATGAGAGATACCTTAAACGAAGCATTATGATACTCTGAACATATTTTATTAACACTTTTGGGGCTGATTCAAAGTTTGATCTAGGACATGTTTGAAAATCTAGTACAGAATCGAATTTCTGAGGTGCTGCAAAGAAGTTTGAGTACCCACACTTCTATTCTCGGAGGCTTAAATAGCCATCCGCATACTCACTCTCTTAGTAGCTCCCTCTTTTTTATTCGAACTGAAGTACTAGATTTTTCGCACTTTAGATCGGCTCTAACTTAGTAGGATTATTTCCGATCGGAAAACGGGTTTCACTGTTTGCCACAGCTCATTACCAGCTACAATTCGTAGAAGAATTTTTTTCCCTGCATACAGTTAGGGGAGGGGGGGGGTGAAGTCACCCCGGCGGGGCGGTGCTGATCCAATATGTCATGTTGCACATCAAATTAAAAGTCTCGCCAAGTACTATCGAGTGGTGTACGTTTTTCCTGATTCAGAAAATCTTCTCGGAACTTTTTTACCGCCGGAAAACCCCTTTTTAATGCACTTGGGTCACATATAGCCCAGTTACTATATTTTGCAGCTCTTTCTTCCATGGCCATTAATGCTCTGTTGTGAACATTTTTCTCACAGGAAGTCATTTTTCATGACACAACAATTCTATGCAATCATGAGAAATAGAAACGCCCACTCTTTCACTCAAGAAAGTTACTAAAGCTACATCCGATCGCCGAAGCTTTTCCTCCCTTAATTGAAATAAACAGTGTTAATAAAATATGTTCAGAGTATCAAAATGCATCGTTTAAGGTATCTCTCATGTCTGTTGATGTCGGACCTAAACTTGCATGAAAAGTGGGCATTCCGCTTTAAGGAAACAAAATGTAAAATTTTTAAAAAATGACTACAACAATAATTAAAGAAGGCAATACGAAATAAAGGAGATAAAAGAGAAAATCTCAATTTGAAAAAAAAGGAATAGTAGATATTAAAAAAATGTTGATACTCTTCGGGAGTGTGTAGTCCAAATAAAATTGTGGTTTTGTGGAAGAATTAAATGAATTTCTCCATCAGCTTCATGTTTAATAAAAGTTTTTAGTTACGAGATTTGAAGAAAACAATGTAGAATTTCGAGAAAATTTATTTAAATTCCGTTAGAAAATAAAAAACAAAATACCTCAGCAATTTAAATTTTCGGCAAACAAAAAATTCCAAATACCAACAGAATTCACTCTACTCGAGAATAAAAATTTATTTTTCTCTCCCGAAATATGCAAGACTCTATTACTGAAGCGTTTTTTTTTAAATTTGTTCTTCATAACATTCGTCAGAAGTAAGATATTTCGATACGTTTTATTCTTTGGTTTCCATATATCTATGTAACTCTCAATTACCTACAAAGAAGGTTCTGGTTTAGAATTGATTGTCCAAACTTAAGGAAACACGGATAGTGACTTCTTCATTAAAATGTTTGTCGTGGCTGTATCCAGTTTTTAAGTTACAATGTGCTTTGCAATTAAAGATGCGTTGCGAAAAACCCAATAAGTTATATACGTTTATATTATATGGTTTTTAGCAAATGCAGGCATAAACTTATTTAAAAACACTAAAAACGAAACACTAAAAATTCCAACTAAATGTAAAACATTAAAAAGACAAATGAAATTGCGAATCTAGGTCACATGAAATCTAATATAATATGTGTAAAAATTTTTTCTTTTTGTTTATGTTATAGGTTGTTATCGATTGGCTTTATGGTATACCTACTCGTATAACACCTATCGTACAAAATTTAAATTGTTTTTCCTAAGTGCTCATTTCTACGAAAATATATTCTTACATAAACTCACACACTCACATATAATCTAGTAAATATAATTTAATAATTTTTACACGAACATTTGCCCAAATTTTTAAGAAAGTTTTTTATAGTCTAATTTTGTTGGTGCATGGTATGTGCATGTTTTGCGCAAAAAACAGATAGCCTTTTTTTTGCATAAAAGCATTATAAATAATACTCTTAGTTAGAAAATCGCATAACTTTGAGTTTTTTTTCCATTTCATTTTTTTTTCATTATCATATTTTTAATTTTCATCCATTGTATGAATGTACATACAAAATTAAGACTTGACTACTGAAAATGTTGCGGCCATTTTTAAAACGAATTATTACACTCAAAATTTTCTTGTAAAAATTTACACTTGTGAAGGAAAAAAAAACCGTTCTCGGTAAAATTGTAGATTTTTTCTTGCTTTTCGTATCAGCACGAAAAACAGTTCTATCCAAGGAGTCCATGCTCTATTTCGTTTGGACGAATGCTTTCAAGTCAACTATGGTCTTTTGTGTGTTGAAAATTGTAAACTATTTCAAACTTGATACTGACTGCTAGCTATCTTTTTTCTTGGGTACCCATTGTAAAATTATAAGCACTGTCTTGACATGAATTACTCCTCAATAAATAATTCTGCAATCGTAAAATCTCCATCAACATCTTGAAATATGATTTTCATTTTCTTTGCTTCCAAGACAAGAATTTTATGGGCAGTATAAGTATTTTAATCGCCACGATTTAAGAGATTTATTATGAATCTAAGCTTAAATTCTATCCCAGTTTTAGATAGGATAGATAGGGTCTATTTGAAGTAGTCCTCACTTTGTGGTTGCTACCTAGTGGCAAAGCATGATCTCTATAGAAACGATATGAAGTTGTCTTGGTCTTGCCAATTTAGTTAAAGTATTACATCAAGAATAAATTCTCCAAGAGCCCTAAGACTATTCTGGGAGGCGGCAACTTTTTGAAATTTTTCTTCGGCAATAAATTTTTAGGTAATGTAGAATCTCAGCGTGTGCTAAAACTGAAGACTAAAAACTTCGGAAGGTTTGTTAGTGCATACATTCTGCATTGTGCGACACAACTATGTATTACTAACTATGGTAAAAATCTTGAGTTTCACAATCGAAATACATACATTCATTAGTTACAGAGTATTACAATTAGGTCCCGTATAAAATAAAAAAAAGGTTCATATCCTTGAAAAAATTTTTTTTGATTAGACCTGAGTTAAGTTTGAAAATCAATCTTAAATCTTTACAGATAAAAAAATTTTCAGTAGTCAACTTTTTCATTTCTTTTTTATTTATTTAAATTTTTCTTTTTAAAAAAAAAAAAATCATCATTGCCTAAATGTCTCTTTGTGGCTGTGTGAAATGGTTAAAAGAAACATATTCGATTTGTACAAAACTTGTCTGATATGTATTGCTGTGTGTGACTATTTTACTTTTACTCTTTTTTGTATATCTAAAGTACAAAAAAAAAATATGTCGTAAACTATGTCTTAGCGAATTTCAAATCTATGTACATATATAGAAAAAAAAAACAAAGAATACAAATCTGTGGAATTTTATTTCAAAACACGTTTCACAAAAAAAAAAAAACCAAATCTTTTTATGTTGTGATATTCTTGTAAACTTGTATGTAACTACCTACTTACAAAAGATTGCTTTAAGTATAATAACTATTTACTTATATTTAAGAAAATCTCTAAAAGAGAAAAAAATTTAAATTTGGAAAAAAAACAAAACCAAAAAAAAAAAAATCCCTATTCAAAATTACTTTCTTAGAATCCGGTTAATTGGCAAGTATCGGCCGATAATACTCGTATGATTGGTCATATGATCTTAAGAAAAAGTTATGATGGCGAAGATATTCTAGGACTTAAAGTGATTGGTGGTCAACCGTTACACTGTAGTAGTGGTAGTGGCAACAGCAGCGGTCGTGGAGCTATTGTTGAAAAAGTTAAAAGAGGATCAGTAGCTGATATTGAAGGACATATTCGACCAGGTAAATAATATTTTGAATTTATTTCGTTATTGCGGATATTTGTTTTGTTTTTTGGAATACATTTAAAAATAATTCGATGGTCTTGAAGGTCAATAAAATTTAATTAAAATTTCTTAGGATACGCTTTATCAGGCATTTCATCTGAAATTTTGAAAATAATTTATTGTTAAAAATAAAATAGATATCAACAGAGGAAAAGGCACCGTAAATTCCAGGTTCCAAAAATAATTCTCAAACCCATGTAAATTATTTTAGTGAAAAACAGTAATTTTGTATTATTTGTACATTTTGACTTGTGCGGTCTTTATGTTATCTGTTATCTTTCCTCTACTATACATTTTCGTGGACTTCCAAAAATATACGGGATGTAAGACTGGTCTTGAGCTTTTTTGAATTCTCCGTTTATGCCTTGCTCAGCTTAAGTCTAGGTTGAGCCTACTTATAGAAGTCGAGTTATAGGAGCGAATCCATTTTTTTTGCTCTCCTACTCATCATTGTGGAGTGTTTTAATTCTTTTAGCTCCCTCCTATCTGTGGCCTTACTGATTCTTTTGACTTAAGAACTTCAATAGTGTCAGAATAGATCAGGGAAAGTTTAGGATATGTGCTCAGATTATGAGACTGTCTTCTAACTCCTCACCTGCATTGAAACGATTTGAGTTGATCTGGATATAAATGTTGAGGTGTAGGAGGAGTACCTCTCTTGAAAGGCTTAATAAAATTTTCATCAATTCTGCTTCCACAAGTACACTAAAAAAAAGTATGGCTGATGTACTAGATACAATCAGCTTACCAAAATAAAACTAAACTGAAATCGAATGGTGTCTGTTATTATAAAACATATAAACGCAGTGCTACTCATCCTACAGGCATATTAGTTTATATATATGCAATTTAGCATTGCGTCTTTTATTGAGTGCTCCTCTCTAGATCCACCTACCGTATGCAATCATATATTGCCTTCAACATTACGAGTGTCAACTTTAACTGTGTAGGTATATCTCAGGACAGGATATAATTCTTCCCCATGTATAGATGCTGCTGAAAGGATTCTTACTCTTAATCAACGACCATTGGAAAAATCTTTCTCATGTGGTATAACATTTTTTCTGCAAACAGTTATATTTGCAATGATTAATTTCGTTTCCAATTATTGATGAAATATCAATTGTATAATACAAGTAGAAATTTTGCTTGATCCGAGTTGACCATGACTAAATTCGGAAAAATCCAGTAAGAAAAAATTCCAAATATGGAAATTGCAGCTCCCAATACTTGGAAAATACCTTGGAATCTTGGGGCAGTTTTCTTCAGTCACAAACACTGAATTCTTTCCGAAAATCGTACGAATTTCCAGGTAAAATCGTAAAAAATGGATATGGAAAATGCACGGAATTCCATGAGAAATGTTTAATGGGAAAATTCATTTTGTTACATTATTAACTATGCTACATTTGGTCTGTTCCTTTACCTTAGGAATTGTAATGCATTTGTTTCAAAGTTCCAAGAACTTGTTGCAGTAGTCAATATATTCTCATGACACATATTGATGATATAGGTTAGGTTAGGTTAGGTTAAGAGTATAGTGGGGACTGGGTTACTAGGACCATGCGGGCACCGCGACCAGAATTGATCTATTGTGTTTTCCCCTAAAGTGGTTAGGCAAAGATTGTGTTCACGTACTTCTGAGCTTTTTTGGGTAAAAATGTTAAAGTTGGGAAGCTGTCAAATTTCGAAAGTACACGAACAAATTTGTGTGTTCTCGGACTGAAAGCGAAAGTGACAAGTACGAACTGTCAAGCTAACATTAGGTATGTTTTGTAGCTTTAGAGCAAAAATCTTTGCGTAAAAATCATGTAAAAGCTTTTATGCAGGAGAGGGGATAACTCAAGAAAATTTACCAGACACTTCTTGAGTGAATTTTGTTAAGTGTTTTTTGGTTATTTTATTATCAATTAATTTGAAAAAAGAAGTTTTAAAAAACTCATTTTCTTTAATAGTTGTATTGAAATCGCAACTCATTATAGATTATCACTTTTCCCTCGATAACACAACAAGCAGCTTAACCTCAAATTTAATAATTTTGACAGTCAGCTGATTTTACATCGAGTTTACACATCCACTTGATCATGTGTAAAAATGTGTAACTTTGTGAAAGATGGGAAACGTATCAATTTACTCGATTTTTACGATCCAAAAAGTTAACTGTGCGTAAATTTGCATAAGAGTTTTTATACCGAGTAATACTTTCGGGTTATTATTATTATTATTAGTTACGGGGCATGCAAACAGGATTCCTGGTTCTCATCTTGTCACCGCGACCTGTATGATCTATTGTGACATTACCCCTGGATGCCCAAGGGCGCCCTTTCGAACTTATGGTCTTTGCTGAAGCTTATAATATTCTTGAGAGCCACTTTTTCGACATCCTCTGGCAGTGAAAATGCCTTTCCTAGATGTCTTAGCCTTATGCGGCACAGAGCTTCACAGTCACATAGGACATGTTCAGCGGATTCATCGTCTTCCATACAGAATCAACAGGTCTCATCATTGACCTTACCCATCTTCTTAAGATGGTATCTAAGTGGGCAATGCCCCGTAAGTAGGCCCGTTATGAGCTTTAGTTCCTTCCTGCTGAGTGTGAGGAATTCTTTTGTCCTCTGTTGCGAATATATTATCCCAGTATTCCTTCTTAGTTCTGTTCTCCCAAAGCCTCATCTGAGCTGAGTGGTGACTTTTTGGGTGTCCAAAGACAGGCTCAGGGCCAATAAAACCTATTTGTCTTGGCCAAATGCTTCAAGACAGTAAGACCGTCCCAAACTAGCTTTGACTCAATGGTAAACGAGTTTTACGCTTTAAGTACTACTTGGCTGACTGAAATTATGAATATTTTTGCTCTACCCATATTTTTGTGGATTATTTCGCGAGCGTAGAGTTCTATGGCGTGTATTTCTGCTTGAAAAATGGTTGCAGAGGCCCCCAGTGCCTTTGCGAGATGGCACCTTGGCCCATACATGCCCACGCCTGCTTTACCTTCCATTTTGGATCCATTCGTGTACCATTTAAGAGATCCTTTTTCAAGGGGTAGGTTCCCAGTGTGCCACTATTGACGGTCCCCCAAGATCACCTTAAATGGTGTTTCAAAGTTATGGCGTTTCGGCATAACGTCTGAAATTGGGTTAGCCATCGGGTCCTCTATGAAATCCGGGAGGACTTTCAGATGGCCAACCAAATTATTTGTACTTAGGAGGTTTGCCCTTGGTAGCCTAATTGCACTAAGTATGGTCTGCTCCCTAACATGCAAATGGAAGGGTAGCAGGTCCAACATAGCCTCTAGGGCCGCAGTTGGGCAGATACGCATGGCACCGGTTACTCCTAGACATGCAAGCCGTTGTAGTTTTTGCAAACTAGCTTGAGCTGTCTTTTGTTTTGGTTTTGGCCACCAAACGAGTGAGCCGTATGTGACCATGGGTCTTATAATACATGTGTATGACCACAGAGTCATTTTTGGTTTAAGACCCCAAGTTTTGCCAAAAAGACTGCGGCATGTCCATGTTGCCACTGTAGCTTTATCCAGTACTCTTTTTAAGTGAGAGTTCCATGTTAGTCTGTAATACCTAGATATTTGACCTCCTTTGAGAATTCCACAACTGTTCCCTCAAGAGATGGTGCTTGTAGGTAAAGCTTCCTTTTTCTCGTGAAGGGAACAACTATTGTCTTACCAGGATTGGCTCGAAGTCGGGTTAACAAACAGACCTACTATTATTTTTTAAATAAAAATCAAAACAAACATGTTTTACCAAGTGTTAAATGAAAATTCGATAAATTTCATTGCTGCAATACCTACTAATTTAATTAATTTAGTAAAAATGGGACTACAAATTGGTGTCTAAACTTAGTGGCAAAATTTTATACCAATCACCACTTTGACAAATCTCAATTTCATATTTGAATTTGTGTGACGACCGTTGTTATACAAGTTATCCCCAGTTTATTCTTGGGTAGATTTGGACTTAAAACTTTATAAAAGGAGAAGTGTGACGTAAGCATATTTTCTGATATTTTCTGAGTATGTGAATTTATTTTATTGTTTGACAGCTGTCACTTCGAATACTCGAATAGTCATTTTTCTTTCTCAAGCCTAGTACTAAGGTCCGTACTAAGGTAAATTTTATATGAAAATTTAAGAGCTTTTGGGGAAAATATATCCTGAATTCGGTGTGAGAGCAGTATTAAGGTCAACCCGCTAAATTTGGCTTTCGAATTTTAATTAGAGATGGCACCACCAGTTAGTCTCCAAAATATTTAGTTTGAATTTATCCGCCCGGGCCATTCTTTAGTGCGCTAAAAATATTTATTGTCAGAGTTCTGAGAATTAATAAATTTATTGACTGGATTTTTGTAGTTAACGTAGTTTTGTACGTCTTTGCGGTAAGTACGGATGAATTGGATTTCTTCACGTGGCCGTATTTTCCATATCATTGTTAATTTTGTTTTTTTTTTTATTGTGATGTTAGGTAATATAAATTGTAAACAAATTTAGAATTTAAAAAATCACTTGGCAATGTATATTTCACTTCATAAATATATTTGGCATTTTATTAAAAAAAAAAAAAATAAAAATTAAAGCGGACGTGTTTCGTTCGATTAGAACAAAATTTAGTTTAGCGCGGACCCTAGTACTAGGCTTTAAGTAGTTTGAAAAATCGAGCAAATTATAGCCCATCACATCAATAAGGGATAATTCCAGAATTTTAATTCCTTAAAGTAAAATATCATAGCTATAATTAAGTAGAACTAAACTCAATTGAGCTAGGCATACATTTCGTTTTAGATTCGGATTTTAGTATAATATATATATTTTTTTATTTTTAAAATAATAACTTTTAAAAATGTAATAAAAACAATTTTAATATGCGTCGACTTTAAACCATCGAAATTATTTTAATTGCTTTTGGAGTAATGTTTTTTTTTACTAATCAGCTGCTTTTTATATGTTTTAATCTAGCTTTTGTATGTGTATAGGCACAAAGTTATAAACCATTTGGAACTTAAACAATTTTATCCTTTTTTTTTTATTTTTTATGTAGGTTTTTCTTTTTTTTTAGTTTTGTGAAACACAGAAAACTTTTTAAACCATAACAACAACCGAAGTGATACCTTTAACAGACTAGTAAAGTTTATTTAGACCAGTAAGAAACTAGAGTTTTAAATGTACCAAATTAGAGTTTGTTTTGTAAAGAGATGGAAATAAAAATTCTTAACTAACATTGATATTTCAAAAACTCAGTTTCTTGTTAATGTCTATTGAAGTTACTTTACGTCCAATAGAATAAATTAAAAATTTATTATTTCATATTAATAAAATGATTTATACTGATTCCAGTAATTACCATTAGTATTACTATTAAATGAATGGAATAAATTAAATAATCTTTAGATTAAAAACAAAACAAAATTTTGTAAATGTATACTTTGTGCGCTATGTAATATATCAGCTAGATCCAATATAAAATGTAGAAAATAAGAAAAAAAAGCTATAATTACAAAAAAAAAAAAATGTATTTCTTTTATATATATCTAGGCGATGAAATAATTGAATGGAACGGCCATACATTACACAATAAATCAGCCCAAGAAGCTTACGATATAATCGCTGATAGTAGACTCGAGCCTCAAGTAGAGTTAATAGTTTCTAGATCACTAGCAGCTACTCGAAAAGCTGCTCAAGCCTCCTGGCGACAATCACATTCACCTATACGAAATCATAGAAAAGGTATATAAAAATGAATAACGGCGGAAAATTAGTTAAAAAAAAACAACGAAATAAAAATCTGGAGATAAATTTATAATTAATTATACAGAAAAAGAAGAAAATAAAAAAAAAATATATAAATTTGATGAAACCTTGTAAATTTTTTAAATATACTATTTACATTTATACAATTAATATAAATTTTATGAAAGGTTTTGTTTGAAATCAGAATGTGTTTTTTAAAAAAATGTTTGTGTGTGTCCTGTTTACTTTGAAAAAATGTCCTGTAGATGGGAGCAACAATTCACAAAATTATAGTATATTATTATAGTAAAGAACAAAAAAAAAAATAAAAACTAAACAATTGCAACACTGTACACAAAACACTAACAAACATAAAAAAACACTGCCATCAGTATTTATAATTTATTTTCGACAAGAAACCTTTTTTCTTTAAATTTAATTTAAATTCACTTCATTCGATTTTTTCGTATTTGTTTGTTTGTTTTTTTCAGCCGACACAATCGAGGTGCATCGTGAAAAACCTAGCGTACTAATAACATCACCTGGTTCTCCAGATCTTCATTCAGCAGGTCGTCAGCCACCTTCAACAGTTCGATACTCTCAAAGGCAACTTGCACCATCTGGTCCTAGCCATCATGATCCAAATGTTGATGGTCGGTTGCAAATAAAATTAGGCTATGATACAGGTACGCTTCAGTTAATTGTAACGATCGTTTGTGCCAGCGGACTGACCTTACGATCAAATGGTGCTTCTAGAAATCCTTATACAAAAGTAAGTCTATTACAATAGTCTTATAATTCTACTATATTGTGTTACCTAATGATAATAATGTTTTATTTTTTAGGTGTTCCTATTACCTGATCGCGGTAACAAATCAAAGCGTAGAACAAAAACACTAGCTAACACAAATGAACCCCGCTGGGGTCAGACTTTTATATATTCAGGACTTCGGAGATCTGATTTAATTAATCGATTTCTAGAGGTAAATGTATTTGTTGTTTTTAGTTTTTAAGTAGTATACTTTATAGTGATTGCTGGTAACTGACAGATTGTGATCGAACCTACACTTGTTAGAATCGGTTAATGATGGAAAACAGAAGAATTTTTAAGAACTTTTATTTTTAATGATTCTAAATCAAATCATAAATACATATAAAAATTGAATTTACAATTTATTTGTACGCTTTCATCGTTACCGGTTAATAATGCCAGCTGAAAGCAAACGTGGCTTAGTATGCTAGTTACAAATTAATAAATGCAAGAGGGAAAATCATCTGTCTCGTTAGCTCAGTGGTAAGATAGTCGCCCGGTAAGCGGAAGGTCCCGGTTTCAAACCCCGGACGAGGCAGTTGTTTTTTCTTCTTGTATTTATGATTTGATTTAGAATCGTTAAAAATAAAAGTTCTTACAAATTCTTCTGTTCTCCAGATTGTGGAGATCTTAAATTTTTTTATAGTATACGAGTGGGGAGTAGAATAGCCTGCAGTATGTCCTGTTTGTTAAAAAAACGAACAAAGCGGTTATTTATGTACATAAAGTATTCTGACACCTGGGTTGGTTAGTTGATTAAAAAAGTGAGATGAGAAGTAATAGAGCGCTGTGGCTACTAAGATGTCCTATTGTGTCCTCTCTACCAAGATTATCATTCTGCGTTTCGGTATTGCGGGCATTCACATAAAATATGAATAGCAGTCTCATTATCATCCAGACATAGTCTGGAGGTAGGATCAGAGCCCACGCCAACTGTGACAAGGGTCTTCCTCAGTTGCGTAATCAGATCAGCTAAGAGTCTAACGTCCGTTCTACTGGACTTCAGAAGCTCCCTCGCTATTTTCATTCATGGAATCTTCAGAAAACGCTTAGCATGGTTCTCACCCACCATGCTCCTTCAATACATGTTGTAGCTCTCTAATACGGGTTTGCAAATAGCCCGTTTTACCGTGCACATAGGCGCAACCTGCACATTAGCTCTGGGCCGATCAGAAGTGTAACTGAGCCTTATCTAGTAAGTTCATCAGCTTTCTCATTGTCAGCGAAGCCTTGATGTCCTGCGATTCATATCAAACTAACCCGATCGGATCTACTCAGTTTGTCATGGGCGCCTTTGGCATTCTCACACGTCCTCGGATTTCACTTTTAACTGCTGCCTGACTGTCGGACAATATAAAGATGCTTTTATTGCGAAAGGCTGTCTTTAGATTTTCATTGGGACAGGTCAGTATGGTATAAAACTTAGCGTTGAACGATGTAGCGTGGTTCCCATGCTCAGTGGTATGTCAAGCCTAGGTGCAACCCTCACCACCCGACGCTCCGATACTCATATCAGTTTTGAACCCATACGTATATCTGATGAATCTTCCACTGGGAATAGCCAAAAACTCCAAGGCTCATTCTTAGTCCTTCACTACTATTTTGGATGATTGAAACGACTAGAGTCTCGTCGATATATGGCCTGATGCCATAGCCAGTTCAGGATTTTTTATTTGCAATCGTAGCGTGCGTTTTGTTAGGACTTTTAGCAAGAAGTCCTATTATACGCGACCTATATGCAGGATTGGCTGCCGCACACTTCGCATCCAAGTGCACAGACTTGTGAGTTTCAGCAGGGTTTGCAGTGTCATATAGACGGTGCTCTGTGTATTACACCTGTAATGCTTACACAGGCGTATATGTACGACAACGGCAAAAACTAAAATTAGCAGTATTTCCATCCGAGCAGATATGATTAGCAAACATTAGAACCGTCAGTATCATCCACAGTCTCTTAAAGAGGATACTGATATTATGGGAAAATCTTCTACATAATACAGGTCGTCTAGAACCGACAGGAAGCCAGTGCGGAAAGAAATTTCCCAGCGAAGCAATTAATAGCGTTTCTATATGTTGGAAAATGTTGTGCAGTTTTAGTTATATTTATTTCTGCATAGAGAAAATGTTTTACGACGAGGAGTTTTTTTTGTTGAGCTCAGCAGCATTTTTCGTTATTTGTTAAAATGTTAATTAAAAGAGAAACTGAAGTTTTGGATGTGGCCTGATTTTAAAAGTAGCAACGCACGTAGCGTAATTGATCCTTTTTTAGGGTGATTCCATTACCGCGGGTGCAATATTTAGACGCATCTAAAGTTTCTTAATAATAAAATTAAAAACATTTTTAATGAAATTATTCTTGGAAGAGATACATTTTAATATGTTCACTTTTTATTCGTTTATAAGAATTTTATTGAAATATTTAAATAGTCAGGAGGGAGGTCCAAAATGGCCAAAATGCTATCGCGGGTGAAACAAAGTTGGCCCTTCTAGATCATAAGAAAAAAATATAAAAGTCTGTTAATGTGAAATATTTATTATGTTATGCTTTGATATTACGTAAGGCGTTAAACTAATCAAGTAAAGAAATAAAAAAATAAACAACGAATTATTCACTTTTGAAGCAATCGCGGGTTCAACATCAAATTATCGCGGGTGCAACTCGTCTAATTTAAGTGAATCTAAACATCAATAAAAACTTATAGAGGAACGAAATAAGAGATCAAACAATATTTATTACTAATCAGTACACTTCTTTGTCACTTATGTTAATTATTTCTTTTCAAATACATACCTACGTCAATATTCGCTGAAAATTCTACGAGCATATTACTTCCATCAATCTTTTTCTGTGGCGCTTCTAACTAAGCGATAATGTCTCCTATGTCATTCATGATTTCAGTGAACCGTTTGCCATCAATCGTTGTCAGAAATTGTACTCGAATCTCTCCATCTTCATTCATATTGTTCTGACATACCCCCACATAGCGATATTGAGTAATTTTTTTGCCGGACTTGCAGAGCAGTTGTACGAGCACGTACAAGCCATACATATCTTTTTGTAAGATAGCGGTCCATACTGTACCAATTTCAGATCATTTTTCTGCTAGTAATTTTGAGGATTAAAGAGACGCTGTTGGAGATTTGTCATTTAAAGGTTCGTCGTCTGTAACATCACAAATGCGCAATTTCGTTTTAGGTGACACGAAGGATTTACTCTGATCCGATACTGAAGGCGCAGATTCATCGGGACACAGAACTTCTTTTTGTATTTTGTAATTTGTAAGAGGTTCCAAATCCTTATCGTCCTAATCAATTTCTGTTTTAGTGGTGGTTTTCGGAGATTTCAAAACCAATGTGAATTTGAGATGAGACAGTGAGGGTCGTGCCACGGTAATGCTATCGAAACATGACCATCTTTAACTTTAACTTCTTCTTTTGGGTACGAATATAATGAAGAGAGACTGCGTGCCAAATCATAGAATTCTTGGGCACTGTTGACGATGGCTCTCCGGGACTTAACAGCAGTCCACAAAGCGGGAATTTTCCATGAGACCAATGTGCTAATTGTATTTCGACTTGACTGATCAGTGCATAATGCTCGGCTAAGTCTATTTGTATAATAGCTTTGTCACTGGTTAGGTCTTGTTTTGCAATTTGAAAGTAATTGAACTCAACATTTTTAAAAAAAGAATGTAGCTTGAATTTAGCAGTATTGTCATGTAGTTCATCTAGGGCTTCATTGAATGGTTTTCTAAGTACGATCTATATTGGTCTCTGATTCTTAAAGATCCATGCCTTCAAATTAACACTGGGATTAGAATCTAGGGTGATATCCCAAATGTTGGATTCTTCGATACATCACAACTGTTGACCATGCAATCTTCATTATCCACAATACATGATACCTGTTTCAGAAGCTCTTGGTGTTTATTCGGAAAGTCTCTCGCATATTTCTGCGAAGCAGTCTCTTTCAGTTGCTCTTCTGTCATTTTAGCCAATGTTTCCAAGGAAAAAGCGGAATATAATATAAATACACCAACCTATTAAATATAAATCACCAATCATACACAGCATATATTATATTATTCAAGGTATAAGAAAACAATAAAATATACGATAAATCACAAAATAAGGGTAGTTGTCAAAGAGTTGCACCTGCGATACTAACATCACGATCGCGGGTGCAACCAATTTGAGTCAACGTTTAATTCAATTCAATTAACATAACTAAAACGATTGATTTAAGTTTGACTTTGTACAAAATTTCAAAACGTTAGCACTTTATTTGTGTGAAAAATACAAACTTTTATATCTTTTGTATCGCGGGTTCAACAAGCTAAGAGTGACATCTTGTAGTGCATATGATGCTTAAAAAATAACAACAAGTACTTACATCTTTTGACACATAAGAATAAATGAATATTGCCACTAACACGTTTAGCGGTAAAGTATAACCTCAAACTGTCAGTAACACCTGTTTCGCGCCAAAAATTTTAATATAAAGTAAAATCCAAAAATTTCTTTTATTCTTTCTTCTTTGCACTGATATAAAAAAAAAGTAGCGAATACTGTGATTTAAAAATTAAAAAAATTAATATCGGGAATCGTCTATAGTAATTCCTTAATTCTTAATTATTAAATTGTTTCTTGTTTCCTTTATTTTAATTTGTTCTTACTTTTTGAGTAAAAGCTTAACTAGGTAGGGGCCCAATGCAAACTGAAAATGAGATAATTAAAAACAAGCTAACAGCGCAACAGGTGTTAAATAAGTTTGCAGAAAAAAAAACCGTAAACTAAAGCGTATACAGACCCTAACTATCTCTTTATTAGTGCTTAATAAAAACGTAAATAATTGATTTAAAATGTGTTTCTAACTTCAGACCTGTAAAGTACATTGGTACTTAATATTAGTACCAGTACCTAGGACTTGGACTTACCACTTTCTCTTATTTTTCTTTTAATCGTGCAAATTTTATTTTATTTTTCATATAAACACTACTTCCTATGATTTAAGAAATATTTAAATCGCGTTGGATGTTTGGAGTGGACTGTAGGGAATAGATGAGTGTCGCTTCGAATGCACTTTCACTCAATTCGCCAAATATATTTTGTACTAATCTATTTTCACAATAATTTAAATGTCCGACTAAAACTATTTCGTAAATACTCGTCGCCCCGTTGGTCTCGATAAGCAATCAACATCGCCCGATCGCCGAATGTTGACCGACTAGTTATCCAAAAATTGATTGAATACTGATGACTTATAGTAACTGATAAGCGATGTACCATTCTCTGTATCGATTTCTCAAAAAGAATGGGAAACAATTGAAAACTGTTCGTTGTTCTTCTGACCTTAACATCGCAACCTCGACAAAGGCTGCCAAAAAGCTTTTCTTATTAAAATAGGCCGACATAAATTTTACACCAATGATATCAACGCGTCATACAAACTTTATACGGAAAACAAGGATTAATAAGTGGAAAGAGTGTCCTCTGCATCTCTCTCAATCAAAGTAAATCCCAAAACAATATTATGGCATTTTGGAAATATTCAAAATGAATTTAATGGATCTACATCCTTCCTTAGTTCCTTCAATTGATATAAATTTTTATTGTTGCCTTTTTGATTATATGTGTGTACAACATTTTCATGGTATCTTTTAAGAAACAATGGAAACTTAACTGTAAATTAAAATATTAATATTATAGTCCAAGCTAGAAATTTTTATGAAAAAGTGTGTAAAAGTTTAAATAATACTGTATAAAAATTAAATTTCTTTATTAGTTTTTTTTCTTATATTAATTCCTTTCATTTTAGATAACAATTTGGGATTACGTTCGTTACGGTGCTAATGATTTTCTTGGTGAAGCTGTAATAGATTTGGGCTCACATACTCTAGACGATGAGGCCGAATGGTACACATTGCAACCACACCAAGACTCAACGAGTCATATCGTATGTTATTTGCATATATTTGTTTCTCTTTTTTTTTTTCTAAAACATTCAATGAATTTTATTTTATTTGTTATTTTCTGGTTAAGAAAAAAAAAATTCATTTATTACATTTTTCCTTTTCGAATTGAAATTTATTAAAAATTATTTTAATACGTATTTAAAAACTTGATTTTATATTTCTTTCTTTTTGTGTTGAAATCGTTTGGAGTGTTTTTAATGCTTAAGTAAGAATCAATGTGAAATATTACATAACGAATATAAACCATTTCTCATGAAAAATTGAATGAAATCTTCTCAATTTTTAGATATTAAAATAATAAAAATGTTACTAAGGAATTGAGCATAAAGTATTTGACATTGATTTTTTATTAAAATTATTTATAATTGTTCAAGTTTGTTTTTGTTATGTAGAAAAAAGAAAAACAAAAGATATGAATTTTATAGAGATACATTTTGTTTAAACAAAATGTCTTAGATGGTACACATGAAAGTTCTGTTTCAATACAAAATTTTTTAGATCTATCTTTTTTGTTTTTTTTTTGTTTTTAGTAGTACCCAAAAAATTAATTTTCCATTTATAACTACCAGAGCGGTGTTTTTTGTTTTTATAATTTTATTTTAAATTAAACATTTTGACTTAAATTTTCATAAACATAATATTAAATAATATAAATTTTTCACAGTAATTGATCTAATTAACTTTTGACCAAATGGAATAGTTATTGTGTAACAACTAAGTCGTCAGCACTACCATCTTTAAGTTATTTAAAGTTTTCTCCATTGCGGATTTCTTCTTTTAGAATATTTGGAAATTCAATTTCACAATTTTTAGACCAATTTAGGAAAATGAAGATAGCAAGATCATTTTTGGTATAAAGGTCATTTTAAAGTCTGTATATATTCACGTTTTAATGTAACTTCGTATTACGTACATATTTCCCTAGCCCTCTAGTTTTATGTGTAGCAGAATTAGAATGAAAAAATCAGTCACACGTAAGTTTCACCTGTGACGTTATTTATTATCAAAGTCATAGTTTGATTTTGTAAAATATGTATTTAATTTTCATTAAATTTACCTTTTTTACTCTGATCTTTTGTAAGTTTCTTTTTTTGGACTTTTTGAGAAATCGCGCAATTAAAAAAAATGGATAAAGTCGGCTTTGTAACTACTTTTATTCCACCATTAAATCTGCGGTACTTCTTTTCCTCTCCTTTTCATTGCTGTTTACTTTTTGGTACATTTTTATTACAAAAATTTAAAAGTTTTCTTGACCGACTCAGTATTTAATGCTACAATGAACTTTAATCGTAAAAATTTGAACTAGTTCATTAGAACCTGATGAATTTTTAATTATGTAGGATAAAGCGTCATACACATTTGCCACTTTTGTGGTTTTCTGCAGGTGTTTTGTATCATCAAGTAACATGATAAAATGGCAAAACTTTCTATTGAAATGGCATTTCTCTACTAGGTTAGGTTAGGTAAGAAGGGGTGCCGCAAGACAACTAGGCTGCACCATTTAGACCTCTAATGGGTCCATTGTGCCGCTAGGTCTCATGAGATAACCTTTTCAAGTCACCCCAAATCCATCCTGCTTCGCTTAGGGATTTCAAGACTCTTTACCTCGACCCATCTTGCTTCTCTCAGAAAACTCAGGATATATCTTTGCAGCTCCCCCAGACTTGAAAGGAAGCAGCTACCTACCCTACTTCTTTTATTTATTAGAGCGGACCATTTACAAAGCACGTGATGGACGGATTCGAAATCGTTCGCCGCTATACCCAGTCTTCTAACAAGGTCACCTATGGCCCAGTAGCCCGTAATGACCGCTACTAGATTTCTGGTATTTATTCTGCTGCCATTAAGCAGTTCCCTTCTCATTTTCCTGTCATATGCAGGCCACAATTGCCTCGCCATACGGCAGGTATTCCTCCTGGCTCACTTGAGGTTACCTTTTAATAGGTGAATGACTTCCCCTTTTATTGCTCCGATAGGGATCTTAACATAAGCTACCGCTGTGGAGCTATCCAATTCAGAACCCCTTTTGTCCAACTTATCAGCCATCTCGTTGCCTGAGATATCCTTATGGCTAGGTACCAGCACAGCATCCAACGCCTTGATGGCTGCCTGGCTATCAGTATAAGAGCTCTCTGCACATGGATACCAATGTTGCCGCCTGATAGATCGCTGCGAGCTCTGCCTAAAAGACACTGCAGTCTATAAGTCTCGTGCCACTGTAGATCTCTGGAGTACACTCCAGTCCTTGTACCCGCACTTGCTTGGAACCATCCGTAAAAATAGAAAGATGCTACGACCATCTCTTTCCTATCCCAGTCAGTCCTGGTGGGCATCATTTCTTTGACACCACCACCAAAAGTCAAGATTGTTACTTGGTAGTCTGTTTCTTCCTTGCAGTCACTACAGTCAATCTTCTGAAGTATATTGGAGTACCCAACACCCCACTCCATTTACCAACCCCCCGCCCTTAGCCTGACAGCACTAATTGCCGCTACACATCTGCAATAGAGGTCCAGCGGCAGTAAGTCAAGCATGACCTCCAGTGCTGTCGTGGGCGTGGTGCGTAGACACCCAGTTATTCCCATACAAGCAGCCCTCTGGATTTTTGACAGCACATCCAGTAGACATTTCCTCGTCAGTGCCGTCCACCAGACAGTGGATCCATATCAGTGGATGGGCCGAACTATGGCTGCATACATCCACAGTACCACTTTAGGTTTTAATCCTCAGTTTCTGCAAATATTCTCTTGCACGTATAAAAAGCCATACTGGCCGTCTTCATGCGCCGTTCTTCTAGATTAACCTTCCAGCTCACCTTGGAATCGAGTATGATTCCCAGATACTTAGCTTCACTGCAGAGAGTAAGATCCTCTCCAGCTAGCATTGGAAGTCTGACACTTTGTACCCGCCTCCTTCTTGTAAAAAGGACCAGCTTCGTCTACGAGGGGTTTAGCCCCAATACACACTATTATTGGCCCCGTTATATAAAATATAAAATTTCAATTTCATACGAGCATTCATCTAGGATATTGCAAGAATATGTTCAATTCTAGTTTTATTTATTTTCTTTTCCTTTAATTCAACTGGGATTATATATAAGTAAAAATAAGAAATAAATAAATATAGGCCAAGGATAAAACTAGTTATTTTTAAGTCTTTAACTTAGTGCATCCAATATCACGTGAGCTCAAAAAATTCTGCTCTCTTCATGAGAAATAAATTTGTGATGAAAATGTTATACAGGGGGTCTCAACTTAGAGCTATTTACTTCATAATTTGAGATTTTTCTTTAACTAGATTAAAAAAATACATTTTCAGATCTGACTCATATTTTACTGGATTACCCTATAGTCTGCTAATTATGCCCTTTACGAGTGTAATTTAACCCTTATTTAATAGTAGGTACTTGAATCTTCCTACTTACCCTTCTATCTTTCATTGTTGATAAAACATTATGCCTTAAAAACAAAATTTAATTTGTTGTTGTATTTTTTAATTAACGATTTTTTTCAAGAAAAAATACGACTTAGATACTGTTGATAATTTTAGAATTCGCAATGTATGACAGTATAGAAGATAAGGTATGTTAGAAATAGATCTGTTTCCATATGGAGACCAACAACGTAATTACAAACAATTTGGTCCAAATGCTGACACAAACAACAGCAATAACATTACCGCTTGCTGTAATATATCCGAAGATGTTTCAGTATGTGTTTTATATGTTTCCTGTATACCTTTCATATAAGAAAAAGAAAATCATTGGTCATGGTAATTGTAAATCAAACTTATTTTGATTTGATATATGTCCCCAATGCTTGTATCGGAACCCACTGATAAGACTGTATGCGATAAACGAACACATACCCTCGTCACTGAGGCTTCCGATGACACATGATGATACACTAAGATTCTACAATCTAATGACCATTGAGGAAAAATTTGCTACAAGGCATTATAATCTTCAGACTTAAGCTCCTATTTTTAGCACTGGAACCTGTTGAACTCTTTAAGGTCATATCAGTACCAATATTGATCAGTATCAGTATTGATTGTGTTATTTTATTGCATACAGACTCATCAATGAGTCCCGCTACAAGCATCTAGGACTTATATCAAATCGAAATAGGTTTGATTTAACAGTATTTCTATTCTCCTTAAAAAGGTACCTTAGTAGTGCTTCTTCTTGAAAAACTTGTGAATTAAAAAAACAAAAAAAAAATCTTAAAAAATCGAATGAATTAAATTTAAATGTTTCTAATTTTTCAACGAATCAGTGAAAAGCTTGTAGCTTGTTTCCTATTGAATAAGGCATAAGCTATAGCATAGATGGCACAAGAACTAGATGTCGCATGCAATACCAAAAAAGTATACACAATTTATATGGCTGGGTGGTCCATTCCGGAATGGACCACAACATTTGAACTGATTTGTACGTCGAGTGATTCATATTTTTTCGTATCTGAAGTGTTGAGGAGGTCGATCAAACGAATACAAAACTGCTGTTAAAAAAAACATTTGCTCTCGGCATACTCTAAACCATTTCACAATTTGTATACTCTGCTCTAGTATGCCATGCGACATCTAGTTCTTGTGCCATCTATGGCTATAGTCACGTGCTGCATGAACTGTTCTCTAAAAGTTTTCTTCGTCAAAAGGATTTCTTTCGCAAGTATTTTTAAATCAAATGAAGAAAATTTAAAAGTTAAAACAAAAAAAAAATTTTTTTATAATATTTCCACTTTAATGTGTATTTTTTTTTAAATTTTCTTCGTCTTTTTTAATCTTTTTATAATACTTGTTCTCCAAGAACATTTAATGATGTTTTGCCATATTGCGTGTACATTTGAATAATCCAAAGAGTGTTGATTTGTATTTTTATTAAAACTTTTTTGAAAGTTTTTTCCAACGTATTTCTAAAGCTCCTATTTCAAATTTGACTTTTGCACAGTGAGCACACCTATTAAACTGACAAAAATATCACAAGATCAAACAAAATATAACTAAACTTATATAGCTTCAGCTACAGTGTATATTTAACAGTTCAGTTCACAGGGTAGTAAAAAAAAAAAATATAAATATATTTAAAAAATATGAGTCATAGGGTAAGTCCGGGTGAGATGACCATACGGGTGAGATTGCCAAGGTCAATAAATCTGTGACCTGTACGTACATTTAATTGCACATTATGTCAGTAGCAGACGAATTTTAGAGCAGTAAGGATAGACACGCTTACTTTGTTTAAACAAGTGAGTTTTCTTGTCAAAATAGAAATTGTACGTTGCCACAAATTCGTAGTGTTCAATAATTTCCACTGCAGTTTTTCTGTAAATTTCGTTTAATTTGGTGTTTTACATTAGGTGAGTTAAGAATAGATGAAAATTCATAAATAGCCTCAAATTCATCACTTTGCTATCCTTTTGATTGCTTATACTCTGGTGGCCATCTCTCCCGTATAATTGGGAGAGATGGACAAGATATTTGCGGTACAGATGAGCAACTTTCAATTATGTAACTTTTTCTTTTAGTAAAAATGCGTACCCACTATAAGCGTAAGGCAACATTAGGAAGCGGATCATGGACTACAGAGCAATTAAGTAGTGCTATGCTGGCTGTCAGAATTGGCTCTTTGATTAATGCTGCAGCTAGGAAATGTGGAATCCCTAGAAAAACATTAGAAAGAAGACTTAAGAAAAATGCTTCTTCTAAAGGACGTATGGGTCCTGAGTCTACTTTAGGAGAACAAAACGAATTAACTGTTGCAAATCATTTGAAAAGAATGCAAAGCTCCGCATTTCCTATGAGTATTGATGATGTACGTAGAGTAGCATTTTTTTTTTTCGCAGAACAACTTAAAATACCGAACAGATTCAATAAGGAAAAGCAGAGAGCAGGATACGACTGGTTTAACTAATTTCTATGTCGACATCCAGATCTATCCCTCAGAAAAGCAGAAAGTGTCTCTATTGCACGAAGTCAAGGAATGAATAGAGTAGAGGTTGAAAATTATTTCCAACTTCTTCAGAAAACTCTTGAAGAAAATAATTTGGTGAACAAACCAGGCTGTATTTATAATACCGATGAGACTGGCCTACTACAACTGAACAATAAAACGGGTATTGTAGTTGTTGAAAAAGGTTCCAAAAATGTATCCATGACTACGTGCTCAGAAAAAGGAGAAACAATATCGTGCATCAGCTGCTGCAATGCAGAAGGCACATTTCTCCCACCAGCTTGCATTTTCAAGGGGAAATATAAAAAGGAAGAATACCAAGATGGTATGCCACCCGGATCCGTTATTTTTATGTCACAATAGTCGGCTTATGTCAACACAACAATTTTTATCGAATGGTTGAGAGATCATTTTATTCTTAGAAAGCCTGCGGGTAAGGTGCTATTGATTTTGGATGGGCATGCATCGCACTCTAGCTCTTTGGAATTACTTGAGATGGCTCGGGATAATGATGTTGTCTTGCTGTGTCTTCCTAGCCACACCACTTACTACCCACAACCACTCGATAGAGCAGTGTTCAAATCTTTGAAGTCATATTTCTATAGTGCTTGTCAACAGTGGGTTCGTGCTAACGCTGGAAGAAAATTAACCCGACTTCAATTCGGTTAATTGCTCACGCAAAGTTGGGGGAATTCATGCACTAAAGCAACTGGAATTTTCCCGTTTAACCCTGATGCGATTGTTTTTAGTTTCGGATGCAATTGTGAAAAGCTCACAAACTTCAACACCAAGTAATCAGGCTTCTTTCGAGCCTCAACCTTCTACGAGTGCTATGGTAGCTCAAAAATCAAATGTCCCTTCATCACTGATATTAGGATACACAAAATTCATAAATAATGTTGGTTGTGGAGAAGTGTCAACACACCCAAGTACTTCTAAGACAGATGCCAATCAAGGAAATCTCCTAGAACAGATTTCTCCGATTCCTACACTCCCTGATAAAATTAAAAGGAGTGTCAAAATATGTACTGGCAATCTCACCCTGGCATTACGGGACTGATGGCCAATTTGCATCTATCTGTACAGCCTCGTCGGAAATCAAAAGATATCACATATTCAGGGTTACCATATTTTAGTTCGGTAACCAAATAGTTTATACAAATTTTAATGCAGGTTTGAATTGTTTTGTTTTTCGCGTTCTGTAAATATATTCAATAATTTCCCAAGGTGGCCATCTTACCCAGACTTACCCTATCTAAAAATATCCAATAAATTTTTTGAAGCATATTACATGAGGAATTCTCTATTATACGAGTAAGATATAAGTAAGATATAAGCAGTTCCGAATTTATTCAATATTCATCGCAATATTAAGGGAATTAGGGTATTCTAAGAATATTGGACACCCAGTAAGGGGAGGTATGTATATCCTAAGAGTTTGGGAGAAATCTCAGGGTAAATTTAGTTTCTTTATTTTTAATGAATCACGATAAATTTTTATAATTTATAATTCTGTCTTATAATAATATTTTCCCCATTTTTCCATCTGTTGCGACTTATGGCTTCATAAATTCAAAATTTCGGAATTTAACTCGGACTTTATAATTTAACGAATAATTAAAAAATAAAAACACGCCATCAATACGAATTTTCCATTTAATTGAAAATTGCACTCTGTACTAGAAATGCATTTATCTTGTTTTTTTTTTGTGTTGAGAAATTTACCAATCGTCTTGAAAAGTTCTTTAACCCATTATATCCCAAAAATATGGAAATAGTGACTCGAATTTCTTGATTTTTGGATAGGCGCTTAAAGAAATTCTGAATTTCTTGAAAATAATTTTAGTTTATGGTTTTTGCCGGCCATTTATAAATAACAAGGTGTTGCGTTTACGCAACATCAGCAGGAAGGTAATAGTTTTTCGAAGGAATATAGGATATCGAAATAATTGAAGGAAGATGAAATTTTATTCAACAAAAAATAAAAATAATAAAAAATTAACTTAATTTTTACTTTATTATGATATTTTTCAACACAATTATTATGTAAATGTATATCTTGCATATACTGCAAGAATAAAATGTCTGTGAATGGCATACAGCACATCTTTTTCTTCTTATTCCAGAGATAAGGAATTGGTTTGTACTAAGTCAAGAGCTAGTAATTGCAGAGAAATTGCTAGGTCTGCCAGTAGAAGTGGTATTTACAGTGTATTGCTTCATAAAGTTCGTAGCCATTTAACGTCTGAAATTTAGTAGGGACTTTTTATCTTTTGGCTTGACATCACAATATAATTTCCAAGCATTTACTAAAGCGACTTCAATGAAATTCGAAAAGATGGGCCACCACAATTTTTTACCACGAATTCCAATTCTGTAGTTCCATACCATATTGTCTGCCAAATCTACGCCTCTCACGTATTTATTATATTTAGTAAGAGAACTTTTGGTTGATTTACAGTTGTAGTTTTCTTTTTTTCTCTGGAATATCTTGATACAAGTTTTGTAGGTTCAATAGTATCAAAGTTGGTTGCTACTGTAACTATTGTACTATCCTTCCATCTTACTGCCAATATATTCTTGTCCTTTTTCATATCTATAGTCATATGCTCCGCTATCCTGTTTTTTGAAATCCTTTGTAGGTGGAAGGGAACCAGCCTTCCAGTGGAAAAAAAAGACAAATTTTTAAGTGTAGTAATCAGCGGTATAGACGTAATAAATTTGTCAAAGTATAATTTATGATATAATGTATATTTTACACACTGCAATAAGCTCTTTACCATATTTTCATCAAGCTCTAAGTTTGTAGTATGAGCTTTACACTTTTTCCAGTATATAAATTAAAAGCATAGATGAAACCGCTTGAGGAAGCCAGTGTCCAAGATTTATATACAAATTTTACAGGTTTTCCGTGCATATACATCTGGGTAGAATGCCGTCCTCTGTATGGTATCATTTGCTCGTCGATAGAAAGATGATTATGATAGATTCCATATTGTTAAAATTTAGTATTTAAAATTTAAAAACGGGCCAACTTTAAACAATTTATCAGCACTGTCGATTTCATTGTTGTTAGCAAGATGGAAGTTTCTCTTTATATTGATATAAGTTTTCCTCATCATACATGACCTAACAAATGGAATGGCAATATTTTCGTCCATTGACCAATACATTTGATCTTGTGGTAAGCGGTGATATCCAGCAATCAAAAGGAAAACAATAAAAGTTTTTACTTCCAATTCATTAGTATGAAATTCATGGCGATTTTTTTGTTGAGAATATAAATTGCTTTGTTCAAGTATTATAGAAATCATCTCTTTGTCAAAAAATAGCTCGAATATATTTGTACAATTTTTGCCACCTAATTTTTGTTCTAAGCTCTCGAGCTCTTTATCTTCCTCGTAAATTGATTGATTGCTTCATATAAGCAGGCGATACTTTTTCCCATCCCAAATTTCGAATGTCGCAAGTTGCATTTCCAAAAGAACGGGGTCGGTGCGATTTTTCAGCAAGTTTGCATATTCAGAATCACTATCCCTAGTATTATACACCTCTTGAATACCAGCTGTTTCTGTAGATTCGCAATCTTCCAGCAAATCTACTTCCTCAAAAGCACCATCCTTGGTAGGCACTTCCATGACATCAGCTATATCCGAAGGGACGGGGTCTCCGTAATCTTCTAAAATATTATCGTCAAAGTCTTCTTCGTCCGTTATTTTAATAGCATCTGGAGGAATAATAACCAAATCCAATGCATAAGTTACTGCTGGGGGATTGCAGGTCGTCCGTGGATAAGTTGTGTATCCACAACAAGATGTCCTTTCTGTGGGTTCCTGGTCACATGGGGATCATGGGGAATGAAATGGCTGACTTTTTAGATAGGGCTGGCTATGATTGTCCGTTCCTCGGACCGAAACCGGCCGTAGGCATTGCCTCCTCGAGTGTCGGGTCTCTCATCAAAGCGGATGTTCATCAGCAGAGATGGGCCTACCTGAGTACTTGCAGGTGTACAGAACTGTTTCTTGATGGGCGGCCTAATGGGAATATCTCCGATTTTCTCATGGAGCTCGGAAGGAAACAATGTAGAACTGTGGTTGGCATCATCATCGGCCAAAGCTCACCTCATGCTCATCTAACAAGGATGAAAGTTGTTGACAGCTCTGAGTATCTGTCCTGCCTGGAGGGAGAGCCGCAGACAACCGAACTGGTGCAGGCTGAATACTCTAGGATCTGCCCTTCTATCTGTTGATGAGCTGAACGACCTGCCTCACCAAGACCTGATGCGCTTCATTAAGAGGACAGGAAGATTTTGGTGAATGGCCTTCTAGCAGGACAGCACAATGGTCCGCAATGGCCTCTGTGCTTGGGATAGGGTCTCCTGTCTACCTGCCTTTAAAAAAAAAACGCATAATGACTTGTTTCATGCTCTAAATAAGTCATTACCTCCTGCATTGATAAAAACTGCATTTTAGAAATTCATTGAAATTATTTTCAATGAATTTCAGCCTGTTGTAGACGAGAAATAATCTACCTATAAAACTTTATAGCCATTTCCTAATACTTTTTATATACATATATTATATCTAATTAAAATTGTTATCCCAAATTTTACCTTATCTTGCTGATGTTGGGCAAACGAAACACGAACTTTGTTCTAAGATTCAACACAAATTAAAAATTGTTAAAACTGTTGGTGCAAGAATGCTATTAATTATAGAATTTTAATACCGCAGGTGGGATCTGTATAATTTAAAAGATAGAAAACAAGCATATATTAAATGTCCCCGAAATAACTCTGAAATGGACAAAATCAAGTGACTCTATCTAACCTATATACATAATGGAATTTTTCTGAAATTACTTCTACCCATACTTTGATTCATCTGAATTTCATAGCACTAGCAGTGGCGTCATAACCGGCCACATTTTCCCCCACTCTACCATATTTATTGAAGCTTTTTTCGATTTATTTATATGAAAAAAAAAAGTACAAAAAAATAAAAAAAACAGTTATACTTTGGTTGCAGTTGTAGTAGTTAAATGAAAAATACCAAGTTAAACTTATATTGAGCCCTAACTTTAAAATGATAACCTGAAGGTGAAAGAATCCTAGAAAGCTTCAACAATTATCTAATTAATAAATTTAAACTTATGATGTATCTCAGTTGTAGGGTGCCTCATAAAAATAAAATACTTTAATTAATTTCCGTAATTTCAAGAACAATGAAATTTATTCTGCCCCCCCCCCCCTTAACACAAAATGTTTGTTTCTTTTATAAAAATATATCCATCCAAAGTTAAAGTTATCAGCTATTCGTAGAACATCCTGTAAGAATATCGAATACAAATTATAACTAAAAACAATATTCCTCAAAATTTAAATAAATTTTTTGGTTTTTATTTTTTTACTGAATGTCTTAAACAATTAAGGAATTTCGTTTAATTTTTCATAAAAATTTTGATTTTTTCTAAAATTTATAATTGTATCTCTAAAATGATAAATAAAAAAAAAATCAACATTAATTAAATCAATGAAAAAAAAACCAATTTTTAGTTGCGTAGAGATGATCCTAGTGAAATGGAAATGATCCTTACACCAACTGATCATTTATCACCGCCAAGTACAACGTCACGCCTAAGTGACTCAGATACTACGTCTGAGTGTGACATCGATGGAATAGCTGCTGGCCGGGACGGTGCCAGTATATCGTCATTAGGAAGTTCCTCTAGTCCACCACCAGAGGTAAAAACTTTCCGGACTGGTGGATGTGATTTTAATTAAAGATTAATTTTTCGTTAAAAGAAAATATTTTTTTTTTTGAAATTTTTGTTTTATTTTATTTTGATTAAATATTACAATTTTTTAATTTTATGTGTGAATATTGAATATTAATAAAATTAATTTTTTCTTGTTGTTTTCATTTTAAACGTCCTTGGTGTCTTCTTAGAAAGTTTAATATCAATTAAAAAAATGTTGTGTAATCGATTTGTAATTTTCCAATGTATAAAATATAATTTATTGATATTGAATTTTCAAAATCGATGTGATCTGTCACTTAATTGTGTTTTCTTATGTTTATTAATACTATTTAACACATTTTAATGTTTATATAATGAATACATACTTGAAAATGAACTTATATAATTAACAGTGAAACATTTCTAGGATAATATTTTTGTTTTTCGCTATAATTTAATTATTAAAATACGAAAAACAACTAAATTAAATATTATAATATACATATGATATACTTACGTTGTTCTATTTTTTTTTTACTTATATATGTATATATTTATATACTCATTTAATGAAACTTATCTAAGATGGAAAATAAATGTAAAAATATCAACAGCAATGTTAACATAATATACAAAAGCACATTAAAAAATAAATAAAATATTTCATTTGTTTCACATTTATGTTATATTTCACGAACACTTCTGTTTTTCGTAAATCTTTTTTTTTCTAATATATATAGTGATAAAGTTTATATATAATATGCACACAGAATACAACAGCAAATAATCAATAAATTTACTACAATAATATATAATTAAATGTATGTTGCTAATGAAACAGTGCTTTTGTGCTTTGAACAAACAAACACACAAAACTTTATTTTTTATTTTTTATTGTTTCAAGGCTTGACAGTGCTTCACAGTTCCTTTTCAAGTTTCATTTGCATTTCATTTTGCTAAAAAACAAAATATATTATTTCTCAACAAATATAAATTTGCTGCTTTTGTTAATAAGTTTTAAAACTTTCTACTACTATATTATTATGCATTTGTAGTTTTAGTTACTTTTGCGTTGCAATAACATAATTAAAACTTTATCGTAATTAATTAGTGTTGATGAAAGTACAAAAAAAAAAAGAAAAAAAAATCAAAACAACTGTTTGATTTAGTTTTTTGCGCTTATTGTACATATTTTGTATAAAATGTATAAACTAGTCTAAATTAAATATGCTAATTACCCACAATTATTAATACTAGTTCATATTAAATTTCTACAATAATTCATCAATTTTGTTTTTTCTTATGATTGCGTTTTCAGGTTGAATTACACGAACGAAGATCAAGACGTGATATGTCACCACAAGGTCGCAAAAGAGTGGCAGGAATGGTAGCTCGAGACTATAGAACTGTTTCGGGTATTGGTCAGAGTTATCACAATCAAGTAAATGATCAAAAATTATAATAATTTAATTTCCAATTATGCTTATATAAAATAAAATGGTTTTTTTTTTCGTTTATTTTTTTTTAGCAATCTGGTTCTTCCGCTTATTCGCGACGTAATGGTAATGGAATGAGCCTTAATCAGCGCAGTCATTCGGCAGCACCAAGCGAAAATTATCATCATCATCATCATCATCATCATCATCGTAGTAATAGTCCACGACGTGGATCATTATCACCACCAGATGATCGTTATATAGATTATCCAGTTCTTCCAATACATTCATCATATTCGCCTCGTTTTCAATCTCGTTCAGCAACTGCCACACCAACGGGATCACCAAAAAAGAGGCAACTCCCACAGGTCAGAATTTATATAATAATATGTATGTATGTATGCATGTATGCGTATATAGGGAAAGTTCTGTTGGATTTTTAATGAAAATTAAATTTCCTATTTTCAAACTTCGACATAATGCCAACTATTTTCTATTATTATTTTCCATCTTTCATGAAAGCTTATTTATTTCCGATGAATAAAATTTCGCAATCCCATCACCATTTGTTAATGCTTTTCCAATAAGGAAAGTCTGGAGGTATTGAAACAGGTATGGTAATGTGAGGATGAAAAATCGGTAGTTGGTAGAATATTTCCCTATTTCAAAGACGAATGTTGTGAAGGATTATTATGACGGAGGGCTATTCCTTTCCTATTTGCCAATATTGGATACTTTTATTTTATAGAAATGTTCAATTTGTCAGATGTATCCCCTTTTATCCCACCAAATATAGGGAATTAGCTTCTTTTAATGGCCAGATGGGTTTTTTTTCTATAGGATCTTAGGGCTACCAAGTAACATTAGTGTAGTTTATCCATAGTCTGTTCAAAAATAATCCCAAATGATACCGGTGTAGGAATGAAGAAGCAGTTCGAATACAGTCCGCTAAATTTCTTTCACTGCCGTATCTTTCTTGAATATATCAGCATGAAACCAAGTTGATAAATGTGCTTGATAATGATTGATTATACTACGGCTAGTTTTACTGTGAGTTGCCACGTCACCATCAAGTATGCATTTACCTTCAAATCTAGATAAGCAACATTTGTGTACAGTAGATGACCATGGCTTTCCTTCACGTGCCTCATATTCAACTTTTCTTCTAGAATTTTTTGAAACCACCTTTGAGGTATACGCACAAACAGGGCCGGACTGGGTCCTCAAAACGGCCCGCGCGAATAATGACAAACCAGTACCCAAGGGTCTTCAAAATGACTTTTTTATAAGCAAGAGTCTTCAAAAATTACTTTTTTATAAGAGGCAAACAACCCAAATTATTAGGCTGATTTCCTACTGGAGAGCAAGATAACGTTTTCTATGAATATTGATTTCGATGCTAAATAAGAGGAAAGAAAGGGAAATTTATACAGGAAATATGTACGTGCAGAATATGTGTAAGAGCGGTTGGCCGTTTAACACTTAAAATTAAAACTAAAATAGGGTTTCTGTATGAAAGCAGTATCCGAGAGACCAAAACACAGCTGTAACAAGAGTAAGGCAAGTGAGGCAGACGTTGAACCGGAGGGCCATTTAAAAAATCTTATTACGGACGAAAGAATAATATTAATAAAATTTGCCTTTGATAAATATAAATGATTTTTGAGTTTAAACTATTAAATAAATGTTTTCCTCTCGATTTGAATTTACCCGCTTGACAAGGCTGAGGTTGGTTCGTGATCCTGACATGGAAGAAATTTTGTCCAGTGGTACAGAATTTTCTAAAGATGTGGTTATAACAGCAAACGTTAAAGAAAAAAGAAAAAAGAAGCGACTCGAACTTTTTGAATCACAAAATTATGGGTGATCCCCTTGCTGCCACAAAACAAAAGCTTCGTACACCAATTTTTTAATCGATTGATGTTCGAACAAGTTTCTGAAGATTTTGGATTTATTTCTGGCGATCTTATTAGCTAAATGTACGCTGAGAAAACCAGTTTTGAATATGCTTTAATCAATTCACGGCTATAGCCCCCAACAATTTTATCTAAATGTCGAAATCACGTTCAGAGTTTTTGTAACACTGCCAATGACGATAGCTGAATGTGAACTAAGTTTAAAAAAAGTAAACTTAATAAAAAATTACCTGTGATCTACAATGGGTTAAGACAGATTGTCAAATGTGGCTGTTTTGTAAACCGAGAAAGAAATGACAGGAATGCGTGTCGTTTTGAGAATAATCATGCCGAAAAAATCTAGAATAGTTCATCTATAAAATCTTGCAAATATTTCTATCAAATTGATTCATCTCAATGTTTTTAAATGTACTTTACTCGCAAAAAATTAATATCAACTAATGATTTATTTATTTACTATTCTTCCCTTGATCAATTGTTGCTCAACTTTGTACAGTCAGTTGATAGACCACGTCAAAATTATATAAGGTTATGTTGAGAATTTTATGGATCAGGGGCGCAAATTTATACGTTTGCCTCAGGCGCTAAAACGAGTTGCTACGGCTCTGCGTGAAGCAACTACTCTTTGTTTTTGGAATCTTTGTGTAACCGCTTAGAAATTCAATAGCTCCTTCAGTTACTTATATGGCCCAATATAGGAGCAAAGACAATGCCACTGCTTCACCAAATTTGGAAAAATTTAGACTGTTGCTAATATTTGGGTACTTTCTAACACTAGAAATTTGTCATAAGTAAAAGCTGACTGTAATATACCATGACAATGTATGTACTTTACTTCAAAATTAATTTACATGAAATAAAATTTCTTTTTTTTTACAATTAGAAAATAAAAACAAAACTGTTTTTATATTTTCTCTTGAATTTCCAATTTGTTTTGAAAGTACACACATAGGTATAGCAAAGCTTTGAAAGCCCTGTTGAACGCTTCTAATAAAAAACATATTTTCCGTGCGTTTTTCGAGATAAAAATGATATGATGCAAAAAATAACGTAAACTGCTTTACAAAAAGGTGAATGCTTTTAAAACCACGATAATGCCAAATTTGACATATATATAATGCTATCTCGGCAACACCCACTTGGCTCCACGTCCTGTCAGTGCTTATAAGTTGTAGTATATTTCTGAGTATTCTTAACTCATAACTCTCATCTGCCCAGATGGTTTCGTTGCCGTGGACCAATTGGCTTTATTGTATTAGGCTTTTAGGTTATCTAATAAAGGTCATTTTCAATTTCAATAGTTCTTCTCCCACGGCAGCCGCAACATTCGTCCAGAGTACGTGGTAAATACATGTGGTCGCGTTAATGTGGAGACCACCGGCCCAACGACTACGGGCCCGTACTGCCAGTCCGGCTCTGCGCACAAAAATCTCAACATATTGAAAAACTTTTGATAAATTTCTTGTCGCAATACTCGCTTTGTTACCTTTCTGAACTAATATGAAATACAATAAAATGACGCAAATACACGTTATCCATTGATATGTTTACTGGATCATATCTCTTCCAAATCTGATAAATTCTGAATGCTTTGCATGAATTTTTATAGTGTATCCTATGAAAATTCCTAGAATTATTATTTTTTTATAAGCAAGTAGGCATTGTATTTGGAACAGGGTGAATCAAAAAGTTTCCCCACTTAATAATTGAAACACATAGCTATAACTTTTCGGGTGAGTACAGATTTTGGACTATTCTAAAAGGGGTGAAAATTCCTCGAACTTGTTTTTAAGAATGTTCTCGTGCATTATTGTAGTGGAGAAAAATTCGGTGGCGAAGTTCTTCAGGTGGTTTTATGCCAATGTCGTCTTCAATTTTGTTAAACATAATATGTAGGATGATGCGGCGATAGTCTTGTTTCCTTCCAAAAAATTTACCAATTACACTCCTTTTCAATAACAGAAAACAGTTATGATCTCTTTGTCGGTCAATCTTTCAGTTTTGCATTTTTTTTTGTATCGAATTCTCCTTCCTGATAAACCCATTTCTCATCCTTCGAGAGAAGTTTAGAGCAAAAATCTTCTTTTTCTGCAATTCTATTCAAAAGGGGAAGTTGTTTTGTGTTGAGATTAGTTTAGACGGTATAGTTTTTGCTCGCCGTGCACGAAAAAGCTGGAGAGGGAGTTGAGCGGAGATGGGGGAGGTCGCGCACAGAGTAGCGCCCGAGCATCGCGGAACGAGTTAAGAACTAAAGGAGATGCAAATGAGAAAACATCATGTACCCATTTCTAGCACATTGACACTGATATTGTGTGTACATAACCGCCGTAAAATTTTTACAACTGTACACAATTGTACAACCTATGCTCAATTTTAATCGCTTTTATTTTTATATACTCAAAAGTATTTACTGAATTTGCAAAACATGAACGTAAAAAAGTTAATAATTAAAAAGAAAGGTGCAGTGGCAAAAAGTGTGTAAGTAATATTTGTTTCGTGCCCCTTAGGTTATTTCATGAGATCTCCTGCGTCAATGCGCCAAGCCCAAATCAAACCAAACCTAAGTATGGATCTGACAGCGAAGACCAAAAATGGCGGAATGAAACATACACAAATGCAGGGCAATTTTGGTTATGCACATGTACACGGATCGTACATATGATTACATCTTCTTTATGTCGATTTCGATGGGACTTCAGTGCAACACCGCTATTTCAATTTTTCCAGCAGTGCAACACTGAAAATGTTCGATCGGACAATTTTTATAGCAGAAGTGCAACACGAGGTTTGCAGTGACTTCCCCTACTTTGCATTGGATATTTTGTCGGTGTTACAAATACATATTCAACTTGAATTGTCATCTGCTCTGTCAAGTGTACTGTCGCAATTATTGTGAAATTTTTGAGTTACATGAATTTAACGATTTTATTTGGATTCTTTGCATAAAGTTTAAGAAGAAATTTCTTTCTGTATATCTATAAAAAGCATTTATTACGTTTGACAGTTCCATGTATATAATAAATGTGCATACAAATACAAGGAATATGACAGAAATATGTTCGATGGACTTCAGTGCTCCCAGTTCTCCGCTGCCAGAGAAAGTGCAACACTGAAATGGTCCCATCCAAATCGACTTTAGTTATTACCTTGTTGGTATCGCGCAAGAATATCTTGTTCTTCCAAAAAACGATTAGTACAACTATTCGTCAACACATAACATCAATAGACGCCACTTAAGGTGAAAGCCCAATGAACGCGGCAGGCGTCGCGTCGCTTTGACAGTTCTCCGCGGCAGACGCGTGTAGGATTTGAACAAGGCCCAATGGACGCGTCGCGTTGGTACTCTTAAGATTTATTTATAAAAAGAAAAAGTGATAGAAAAGCTTGAGTTATTATTTAAAAGTGAAATAGTGGATATATCAGAGTTATTAGATGTGGAAGATCTTGCATTTGCAGCTTACCAAGCATATAAACAGTTTAGAAACAATCAAAAGAACTGTCAAAGCGTCTGCCGCGCGTTAAAAGTAGAACATTGCTTTACTTTCGCGTCGATTCCGACAAGCGCGGTAGCCATTTGGTCAGCACGAACTTAAACACGTATATTCTATTGAACTGTCAAAGCGACGCGACGCCTGCCGCGTTCATTGGGTTTTCGCCTTTAGGCAGTCTAATACCGATTTCCATTGATCACGTTTTCTAGCAGAAGTGTTACACTTTTCTTGTAGTGTTACCCCAAAATTGTTCCATTGACCTGCACTGCTAGAAATGGTGTACGTCAAAACGCCTGTGGTGCTACACTCGAATAATCGGCGGTGTTACACCGGAATACGCACACATCTATCTGAGAAATGTCACAACTGAAAGTCATTGAGCATCACATATAAATCTTCAACTACTGCTCTACCAAATTCATCCGCAATCACGCCAAAATCTTTTAAATTACAATTTTCATAATTTTTACGTTATTCGTGATATTATTGTTCCCAGAAAATTTCAATCTGACAAATTACACCGATATGAGCTACAACTACATTCTCATCGCGTCAAAAGTTGTTCCATTGAACTTGTTTTTCATTGATTGACGTGCACTTTTCTTAAAATATCAATGGAAATCGACATTAGTATTAACTGTTATGTCGGCCACTAAGCTACCTACCTAGTTAATCTACCTACCAAGCTAAGCTACTAACCTAGCTAAGATACATACCTAGCTAAGCCACCTACTGATCTAAGCAACCTACCTAGATAAGCTACCTACCTAGCTAAGTTATATGAACTGGCTCACCCGCGAAAACAAACAGATGTGGGTGAAGCGCAGAATTACATACTTGTGATGTAGATATAGTTGTTTTATGTTGTATGATGTTGCTTGTATTGCAATTTTATTAGGCCGACGGAAAACAAGTACGTTTCATGATATTGAAACTACCATGAAATTTTTATCAATTTCTCTTTCATTTGTTTTCTATGAGTTCGGGGGAGTTCAGTAAAGTGTTATTTTTATGAATTTCTCTTTCACATGTTTTTGTTATCGGGGGAGTTCAGAAAAATTTGTTAACATGAGGTGATTTATTCAATTTTGAACCATTGGCGGTGAAAAATTTATTGTATTTATTGTTGTGTTTTTAAATTGGGATTTTAATTTAAAAATAATAAAATGAGCAAGGTGAAACCGCCAATTAGTTGAAAACCTATTGTTATGCTATCAAGGGTTTGAGAACTTTTACAATACAAAACATAAAGACTATATAAAAAGAGACAAGAGAGAAAAATCTCTTAAAGTACTTTGGAATGAACTACAAAAAAGTAATAGCGTAGTATGCGGACAATATGCGAAAGAAATTAGATTAATTTCAGCATTTAAGAAAAGTGGTCCTCTGCTCGTAATTCGCAAGTTAAAAATCAAAATGAACCACTGATATTTCTTCGCTTTTTCCACGGTTGCACAAACACTTCCTTTTACTTGTAGTAAGCCTGTAACAATTAAATTACCTTCACTATCGCTACTTTAGTAAAAAAGCAAGCCCGTCATTTTCTAAACTCAAAACCATTTCCATGATTTCTTCAGGTAGTACTCATATTCATGTCTTAAATAGAAATGACATTTTTATAATTTGAGTATAGGAAGTTATTATTATATGCTAATAAACACACCCCAATAAGCAAAAAATCCAAATGTGGAATTCTCTCACAGAATTCCAGTAGAAAAAAGTGACGGCAATCTAACACGCCAGCGCTGTTTTACACGCTTACAGGATGCCATTTTCAGCTTTACAGATGTATTCGATCGAAGTACGAAAAATTTCATTTCGGATTGTTAAAGGCAATTTTGTTGTGACAGTTCGTTTGTGCCTTTAATTGTTACTTGATGAGCTATACTACAGGGACTGGTAAAAGCTAATTATCTGTAGAAATAGCAGAAGGTTTTGGTGGTGAAATTATAAGTCAATAGATTTTAATATGCAGGTAAAAGTGCGGATTTGGCTCAGTGAAAAATAATTAAATAAGAGGAGGTCATAACTTCCATACCACCTCTTTATTGAAGCTATGACTTCGTCTTATTTTATTTATTTATTTATTTATTTTTCATTCAGCCAAATCGGTACTTTTACCTGAATAGAATCTGAACTTATAATTTCTTAATTAAAAAAATGCAGAAAAAGCATTGAAATCCATAGGAATTCCATACCTTTATAAATGCAATGGGAAAGCCTGGGAATTCCCTGCGATAATAATAAGGAAAAAAACATGGAAATCCGATAGATTTCCACGTTCAGTTTCAACTACCAATACAACCAAAGACATGGAAACTTGACGCAGTTCCGTACGGCTAAAGTAGGATTTACATTATGATGGCATGCAATTAATACAGAAATTGTGATGGAGATAGTACATCGTATACGGAAATTTATTTATGAGTGACGAGAGAAGCAAATGCGTTCTGAACCATAAAAAGACCTCAAGCATTGTAAGTTTTTATATAGTTACTGAAACTAAAATATTGTTATTGGAAACCCTAATTTGTCAATTTCGACTACTCGTGCTGCCATATTGATGTTGTTACTATAATTTTATGGCATATATATGTACATATATCTGTCAAGTCAAATTATTTGTTGAAATAAATAAAACTAAGTTTTCAGTTTGTAATTAAATATTGCGAAATTGAAAGTTTTTAAATATTATTTTATAGAAAATAATGAAGTTATTTCTTAGGAAGTTTCCGTTCACAAGCAGGGAGCAATGCGTCCACAGATTAAATGCAGTGGTCCTTTTCCTTTATAATTTCCTAGAAAAATTCCGCCTTTAAGATAATCCGCCATGTGGACATGAACAGGACTGGAATTATCTTCACCGGCGTTATTTCGGTAGAGGAGTGGAATTATTTTCATGTCACTCGAACTGTGATATTCAAATTTGTATCCACAGGTTATCAGCGCTTTGTTCGATTCTGCTAAAGAAACTGTCCCCTATAAGGTCAACTATCGAGTTGTTTTATTGAAACGCGTGTGTGCCTTCTCCCGATTTTGCGAATACTATCTCCAAGAATTCTGTGGTAGAATCGCTGCTTTGTGATCTGGTGTACCTACTGAGACTATATCGGATACCTATTGCTCTTTCATTAACATTTACAAGCATTCAGATGATTTTTTGATTTGACTATTTATGCTGAAAATCGATCCTATCTTTTCATATTTTAAACTAGAAATACAGCTGGTTGAAATTCTGAAGTGCTTTCCAATTTTGTACTGTGAGAATCTGGAAAAGTTTTCCATCCATCAATTTTTCATCCTAAATGTAACTTACGGAGAGTTCAAGCTGGACACAACATCACTTCTCCATTGTTCTTTTTGCATATCTTATAATCATATTTCTCCTGTGCTTAATATTATTAAAAAACGAAAATCTTTTAAAACTAAAAAAAAAATAAATAAAAACAAAATTCACTGCATTTCAGGTACCGCAAACATCTAGAAGTGCAATGATTCGGGAGCGACTCGGTCAAGAATTTGACGAACGTGTTGGAGGACGTTTTGGACGTCACAGAACACGTCAACCGCATCATCAAGCGACCTATAGAAGTACAGGAATGGGCGGATGGGAACGTCACTATACAGGACTATCAGATAGTGATCTACATTCAATGGAATCACGTTTTAGACCACGTCATTCTCTATCTCCTGATAAAGATTTCATGGGTGATTTTGGTGATTCGGATATGGAATCAGTAGTTAGCGTTACCTCAAGTGCTTTTTCTACTCAATCTGAACGACCGCGTGGGTCAAAGGGATTGAGGTAAGTCAGTTGAATAGAATTTATGCCAATTAGGGCAGATAGAATGCAAAGATAAAATCTACTTACAAAATCAATTTTTTGGAAAGAAATCACTACAGAAATCGAAATCACTACAGTCTTCCGTTTGATTGGCGCTCATCAGTTGGTAATTTTGAGCGCCATTATGTATCGCCATTAAATACAGACGAATTTCCAGCAACATTACACGAACCTGATGCAGCAACCACAACAAATAATTTATTCCCGAATTATTTTCCTAATTTTCCACGTATTCCTGAATTTATAGCTAATACAGATTTTAGAAGTATCCCAGCTAAAGTGTTTCGTAGCGGTTCTCTTGGCTATTATATTCCAAGGCCGAACTTTGAGAGCTTAAAGCGCTTAGCAAATCCTGTTGTTAACTTTTTTCGACAAGAGCATTTCCCATTTTCCTCTCCTTATCAAACATGCAGTGATAGCTCTATTTTGTTTGAAAACGCTCACTTAGTTGATCCTAGTTGCATTGTTCAACAACCAATTCCCGTACATATGCGTCATCCATCACTTTCTGAATACTATCCTCTTTCGGAACCATCATTGATATCTATGGATCCTCGATATCAATTTCCCCATCCAGATGTGCAAGCGCCTTATACAAGTGGTCATATTGAGCTAGTACCACCTATGCATAAGCCAGTATTTGAAGCCGTTGACTTGAAATATCCGATGAGTTCACTGATGAGAATGACACATAATTTTGCTCCTGATGCTTTAATAAATAGTATGCCGGTATCTGGTGAAATGGTTCGACCATCGATTCTTAAAAAACCAAAATTTGATAAGCTAAAACATTTGAACGAGCGAAGTACTAGATCTTTGGATTATGAAGATATATCCGACAGAAGACGAAGTTGGAAGAAAGGAGAAAAGTCATATCATGACATTTTCTCTAGTCGCAGTTTTCCCAACCTGCCCAGAAAATTTAATTCAGAGTCAAATATTCGACAGACTCATGTTGGTCCTATGCTAGATGAAAATCATCCCCTGAGTCATTCTCATTCTCTTGTGATTGATGATAAAATTATCAATATTGTTTATGATTCTGACGTTGGTTGGAAACGAAAATCAGTACACAAAGCGGTATTTAAACGAAAAGATAAAGATACTAAAGATCGTGATTTTTTTGCCTTCGATATAAAAAAACGTGGTGCAATGAATCGCAATTGCCTCTCATTAGACTTGACTAGAACTCATTCAGATGGTTTGAACAATAGTGATCTTCCTTCACCGCAAAAACGAACTAAATATGAATCTGAATCAGATACAAAGAGAAGACATAGTAAAAAATTAGAAACAGAATATGTACGACTAGAAGATTGCAGTGACAGAGAAGATTCCTATAAAAAAATGGAAGCTGAAAATACTGGACATAAAACTGCCGTCAACAAAGACGCACAATTAAAGTACAAAAGCCAAAGTCACCACGCACGTAAATCAGATTCCATGAATTCATTGCATGGTAAAGAAAGATTCAATAAAACCGATCCAGGATCAGATGTTCAAGATGACGAAACTACAGAATTCAAACATGACCGAAGACATTCCCAAAAAATAAAATCCCATCCACTACGTCCCGATAAGCTCCATTCACGTGTAGAACAGTTGCAGCGCGAAAACTCGCAAGATCGCAGTAGTATCGTTAGCATAAATGATAAGCCAGAATATTTTGAATATGATCATGATTCTCCTGTAGATGAATTAATTTATAATAATTGTAGCAGTCCTATTGGTAGTAATGCTAATTATGCTTCTTCTTCCTCTTTTGCAAATTCCCACCACGGTGTTGCTCTTCTATCCACATCACCTAAACGTGCGTCTTTAAAACAAAAACAAATTCATGATCACAATCACCAACAACATCAACGCTCGCTTCCAACTCAATCCTCTAGCGAATACGATGTTCGTGATCGAGTCGTTAAGGTGCCATCAAACGATAGCAGTACTGGACGTGGTGATAATCGTGAAAGGAGTAGAAATCGTGAAAGAGATCGAGACCGTAGAGATCTGGATCGAATTGAAGTGGGAAGTGATCGTGAAGAGGGAAACCCATTTAGTCGAAGTATGTCAAATGCGGATGGAACACCAGAAGATAAAATTGGTAAGTGAAAAAATAATTATTTTATGTTGATTAGAATTTGTAAATTGGAGTAATCATTTTGCAAATAAAGCGAAACATTTCTCAATTCCTGAAAAGTGCCCATTAACTTGGAATGTTTTCTGACCTTGATTCTAACATTGTTTCTGAACCAGCCCGAAGCCCCAAGAAATCTATGTTTTTGCACGTAGATGTATCTCACTGATACGCACTGAAATCAAATCTGCTTTATTTTGCTTTAAAATTGACTTTTGCGCTACTACCAACTTTTGCTTTGATCCATTGTGGAGGTTACTACATATATCAAATCCAAAAGGAGGCAAGTCATTACACCAACGAGCAACTTGGATAAGGTAAACACCCTCCATAACTTACCTGTGATATCCTGGAATTATAACGGGTATATTCTGGTGTACCCGTAAATCAAGGATTGTTGTTTTAAAGTGGAGGACAAGGGACAACCAAGCAGCTGATTTAAGCAAGGTAACACACGGTAAAATCCTGTATATGAACCGAATACAATCATTAAACGCAAACTTGATCCTTCAAGTTCTGAAAGCCAAAGACACCGGAGTCCAGAATATATTTTCTTTTTTTATCTCGCTCACATGGTCGCAGGACTTCATTCCATGATTTGGAACTTTTTGGTTTTGCATGGCCAGATTACGCTTTGTTGGGTTAATTTAATCAGTAGAGATTGGGTACTATAAAATTTGCTTGAATTCCATACTAACCGATTATATCTAAACCACATATTGAGTCTTTCTACATCATCATTCATGTGGGCCATGCAATCGTCAACAAGTCCGATGGAGGCTGAATAGTACTGGTCTCAGAATTGATCCCTGTGCTACCCCAGAGGAGAAAGCAATAGCTTTAACAAGTGACTTTCAACCTTGAACCTTTGAACACGATCAGTATGAAAGTTTTTCAGTAACAGCTGATATACTAAAATTCAAAAATCTAGTGAATTTTCAAAGGAAAATGCAATCGTTTATGCTATCAAATGGTTTGGGAAAGTTAGGAAGTAACAGAGCACCCCTCATCCAGAGCGTTTCTTATGTAAGAGGTTACCTTTAGGATAGCCCTCTCACAGCTGTGAAAGTGACGAAAGCCCGATTGCCAACATGCCAATAGGTCATTTATTTGCAGGCATTCTGATATCAGCATGAATTGACATTTTCAGGCACTTTGGCCAAGAAGCACATTATAATACCGGATGACAATCACAAGACTGGTCTTGATTTCTTTGGAATTGGCAATACTATGGCAACTTTCCAGATGTCATGAATAGAGGAACAAATTAAACAGAAGTTAACTACAAATATGGGAAGTAAATATCTTCCAATAATGTGACATAGGACTTTTATAAATTGCGATTATAAACTGTCTTTCGAGAATATAGCTGCCCTGAAAGGGAAAGCATTACTAGAATTCATCTGCGAGGGCTGTTGCTGAAGCTAAAATTCACTGTAAGACTTAGATTGGGTGAATTGATAGCGGAGCCGAAGTATATACTTAGCTCATCTGGTAGTATGCCTCACTTAGATCCATTCTTTCCATATACGCCTATCTAGCGTAAGTTTCTCCAAAGTGTTTCGAGTTTGAGATTAGGATTGAATTTTTTTTTCCAGTATTGGCGCTTAGAGTATTGCGTACTGCTATTCTTGCTCTATTACGGGCATTTTGGTATAATTCACGATTTTCCACAGTTCTGAGATTAGACCTGTACTTTGAACCAGGGCAACTGCTTTTTGGGAAGTATTTTATCTTTTGTCTTTTGGGACATCAAATAGATAACACAATAACAAAAGCGAAATGTAGGTAGTGTCCCAAGGTAAGTGAGTGCATTACTCACATAAACCCTAAACATGTAAATTCATTTGTAGAAGAAAGGAAAATCATATGAGAGTGCTCGGCGTGACCCAAGCTGACTTCTGATATTGATATAAAATAGAACAGTGCTAGCATAACAATCGGAAGGATCTAAACCCAGTTTGCATAGATTTTGTATTTCCTTATTACTAGGAATATAAACGTACCCAATATCTACAATATTTTGTATATAACGGGCCTTTCAAATTGAGTTTTCAAAAGTAAACAATTAAAAGACATAGAATTTGAGTTGACACTGAAAAAGTTTTTATTTAGTTTTGAAATGCAATGTTTTCCATTTATATTCTAAAAATGATATCTCCCATGTGACCACCTCTTGCGTCTCTACAGTACCTGATTCTTTTATCAAAATTTTCAATCACATTCTGGTATAGTTGCGGCTCTATCTCACCAATAACTCGAATAATTTCTGCGTTCAATGCTTCAACATTTCGAGGATTATCCTTGTAGACCTGCGCTTTCACATGGTCCCAGAGAAAGAAGTCTAACGATGTCAAATCACAGGATCTTGAAGGCCAATTCACGTCATCGGATCTGGAAACTTTGTATGCAGTAATTGCAAAGTTTCTCTGGCTGTATGACACGTAGCCCCATCTTGTTGAAAGCACATGGCTTTAGTATCTATATTTGTCAGTTTTGGCCATAAAAATTTGTGATAATGTCGCGATATCTGGTACCGTTAACGGTTATGGCTCACCAGCATCATTTTCGAAATAGTACGGACCAATAACACCACCAGACTACAATGCATACTCTTGGATCACGCGAAGGGTTTTCTCTCCCCAAATACGGCCGTTTTGTTTATTAACGTAGCCAACGATCTCGAAATATGCTTCATCCGAAAAGATGATTTCTTTGAAAAGTCGTCGTTTTGTTCCAGTATCCAATTGGCAAATTCCAGACGCATGGAATGACCTTGTGGCAGCAATTCTTATGTCAATTGAACATTGTAGGCCTTCAACGCTAAATCTTTGTGCATAATACGCCATACAGTTGACTCAGAAAGTCCCAATTGTTGTGAACCTCGGGAAATTGACGTGTTGGGATCAGCTGCAACACTATCACTCACAGCATCAATATTTTCTTGTGAACGATCGGCACGAGCATACTGACGTCTTTCTCGATCTCGTACTGCACCAGTTTCTTGAAATTTCTGCACAATATTACCAATTTGTTGCTCAGTTGGACGATTGTGCCGACCATAAACATCGCGTAATTTGCCAAATACATTTCTCACAGAACGACAATTTTCATAAAATAATTCAATAATCTCAATACGTTGTTGTAATGAAAAGGACTCCATTTTTATAAATGGCAAACCTTCAGCTGTCAAAATGACATAAAATATGGGTGCGTTCGATGTTTGAAGTGTGTTGTCCAGTCGCGTACTTTTGAAAACTAAATTTGAAAGAACCGTATAAAGGCTTGTTCAATATTCATTTTCAACAATTTTCATACCTACTTCAATGATTTTATCAGGCTTATTTTTCATTTATAAATCTACAAGCATTCCACTAACACCCTAAAAATTAAGTTTAATGTAACAAAAAAGCACATTTTTATTATAAAGTAAACATTCAAAATTGTCTCCTAAAAAATTGATCCGGGCAAGTATTGGGGAACCTGTTAAAAATTGAATTGACTTTAATCACGCACCATTATTGCTTTCTTCTTGAATGTTCAATTAAAAAAAATCTTCAATTTCAAATAAAAATTGTATAATTATATTTCCAATTATAATATAATTAGATGGAAGCTTATCGGATACAGCAGTCGGCCTACAAAACCCAGAATTATCACAGAGAAGGAAGACTGAACAAAGATCACCTAAAAGTGAAAGTGGAAGTCGAGATCGGGAAAGATTTGGGGCAGGAATGGGAAAAAAAAGTAATTCAACATCGCAATTATCGGCGACAGGTGAGTCTTGTTACATTTTAATATTTATCTTTTTCCACCCAATTGTTTTAGATACCCCCAAAAAAATAAAATCCAAAAAAAAAGAACCAATCCCTTAGAGACGCATAAAGTAATATTTTTAGCTAGATTCTCTTAATTTTAATTATACCGTAAAAATATACAAAATAAATTTGTGTAAAATATAAAAGTTTAAAAACAATATATATATATGTATGTATAAAAATAAAAACAAAGGTCGGAAAAGACGTATAGGCTTCGGCAAGAAGGGTAAGAACTCGTTTACGGTGCACAGAAGCGAAGAGGTCCTTCCAGGCGAGATGCGTGGAGTCCTTTCGAGAGGCTCTTCAGCATCCGATGATGGAGAAGGAATCACCGATGGGGACAGGTTCGATTTAAATTTTTTCTTTATCATTAATTTTTGATTTTTTTTTTGTATCATTGCTTTTTTTATAGTTTTTTTTTTATTTGAATTGTGTCATTCATTTTTGTTGTTTTGTTCTCTCCGAAAAAAACGATGATTTAATTATTGGCAGGGAGACATAGACCCAAAATTTCCAGTTAAGTTGTTTTTTTGTTTTATTAGCATAATTTTAGAAAGGTGCAGCAAGAATTTATATTACGAAAGCCCATCAAACAATTACACGAATGCATCGAAGCTTTACCAATTTTATAGACGCTTATTTTTTCATTATTATATAATTATTATTATTATTAAATAAAAACAAAAATAATAGTAAATATATGACTTTTATATACACATTATACGTTTGGTAGTGACTCGTAATTATACAGTTTAACATTTTTTATATTTTTGTTTTTTGTTTTTTTGTTATTAAATGTTTGGATTTTGTTAAAATTAATTTTTGTTCTTAAAAACTTTGCTATGTTTTTTTATTTAGATAATACATTTTAGGCTAATTTTGGGATTTATGTCAAAATAATTTTGAATTTCATTTTGAAGCTGCGGTCTGTGTTATAAAATTTCTAAATATTTTGTTATATATTTTGTGGAGAGGCGCCATGTCCTGACTGTGTTGAGTGTTAAAAAAAAAAATGAAATATTGCTGCAAAAGCTAGGACGTTCGATATTGTGATTGATTTCAATTTAGTTTTTCTTTGTACTTTTTTGCGCAATGCTTTTGAAATATATTTTTCTTTTTACTTTGACTAAATATCAACCTGTGGTACCTACATCTTTGGTACAAAGCATTGTCAACAAAAAAAAAATTTATATATATAATGCTGCGCCTTTGTTTTGGTTTGATATGACCTGAAGCTTAAGATTATGATTAAATGTGGATTCTCATCAGAATAATTATGGAGCTAATTACAGCTGCTTTCTTAAAAGGAAAAATAGGTGTTATTTCTACAACTTTTTTAATTCCAGATTATTTATCAAGATTACTGATAAGAGGTGGTTGTTTCTCTTCCATGTTCTTTCGTTTGAAAACTGAAAACATTTCTACTATATGTCGTGTCGAAAATTTGGATTTTGGATTTCCAAAAACAAAAAAATATTGAGGCTCCCTAATTTTACATTCAATCCATCCAAGCCGAGTTTTGATGTATTAATATTAGCAGCGTTAACCTACCTATGTAAGAAAAAAGGGCAATACCCCATTTTGGGAAGAACATTCCCAGAATCGGATTGTTTTGTACAAGTTGAGCTCATTACAAACAAATTCGTTCCTTTAATAGATAGAAATATTACAGAAACTTTTGACATTGTCAATCGAATTAGCTATCTGGATATGATGGAAGGAAAAATTTCAGTTAAGCATTCTCACTGATTTATCTGGTTGTGGAGTATTTTTTTTTTAAATGAACTTTTTCTGGCAAATGAACCCATACGGTCTCCTCGATTTTATCAGATATTCCGCAGTGTCATTCAACTCACCTAAGAGTTAGTTTGTAAAAAACTCTGAAGCTTCAGAGATTTTCATGACATCTCTAAACTAATCACGTTTGGAATTGTGTAAGAGCTCAGTCGGAGCTGACTATCATTTGTTTTCTATTTACGTCTACAGTTTATATACGACAAGGTATCTTTTGGTAAAATATAAATTTATGTTTTGTACGATTTGCTGATACTAAGACTTATCCAACTAGCACTATTAGAAGCTCCTTTTTATGTCACTATTTGTATTAATTGTCTACGGTCATGAGTGCCTCCTAAGTGCTATCTATGAAGCCAATATCGAAACTCGATCCTATCCATTCGGTTTATTACCAATTCTATTTTCCTCTATATTCCTTTATTTCGGAATGAAGGTAAGCTTTCATAAACGCAAGTACCTCTGTCTGAAAAATGCTAGAACTGTGTGGCAGTACGGTAGGAAGATGTTGCCAGTGTTCTAAAAACTGGAAACTGGAACTGTCAGTGCGAACAGTAATGTTCTAAATGTTTTGTGAGGTCACTTATCAATCACTCAATTTTCATAGGACTTTTGACATAGTACAGTCAATAGAGATTACAGCTGCTGACCCAGTCCATAGCAAGTTAAAAATATTATTGCCTTTGTACGGCTTAGTACTTCAACATTCGACTCATTGAGGTTGATTACACTAAATTATGCCTGAGGGAATTATTAGATTATATTTGGGTTGTCAGTTGAAGTTGTTTTTAGTTTCCATTGAGATTTTTAAACAAAAAATTTTTTTGAATCTAGAGGCCCGAATTTTAGGTGATTTTTGAAGTGCCGTCAATCAATATTTTTCTATCCATTTTTTAGGAGTTATTTATTAACATTGCAAGAATACAGAAAAAAATTAAAAAATTAAAAAAGATAAAAATTCAAAAAATTAGCAGCTGATGAAGTGGGGGGCCTCAAAAAATTGGCGCGTGATCATGCCCACGATTCCAACCCGCCTAGCAATCCGAAAAAATATAAATAAAAAAGATTATTAGTCTATAGTAATGTCGTTATGTCCGGAACTAGGGAAAAGTTGAAATTTTTTTTTCACAAAATGGCCGCTGCTTAAAAAAAAAGCATTTTTTGTACCACTTTTTTGACTTTTTCGAATTTTTTAAAAATAGTAAAAATTGAAATTTTGGGATGCGGCTAGTTCCGGACATAGACAAGTCTATAAAGAAGACTCTCAAAAAAATTTCAAGTAAATCGGTCAAGTAGGACTTGAGAAATCGTGGGCATCGTCTTGAAAAAGGCAGTTTCGAGAAAAACGCGTTTAAGGGGTAACACCACTGTAAATTTTTTGAAAAATCGCTTTTTTTATTGGCTTAAAAAATAGTTTAAACCCTCTAGAATAAGCAAAAAAAAAGGTCCCGTGCGAGAAAATTTTTTTTTTCCTTTGAAAATGGAGATCGCCACCAAACTTGCTCCGTAACATGTTCCGGGAAGATGGCTGTAGACCCGCCATTTTGTTTTTTTTCGCTGTCAAAAATTTATCAATAAAGTTCAATTTATGTCCGATAATACCCTTAAAAGGTTTTTTTCAAACACCTTTAATTTTGCGGGAAAAAAATTCGTGAAGAAACTTTTTTTTTGGCCGTTACAGAGGCGTTACCCCTTAAAGTCCATACGTCCACGTGGTTTGGAAGTTAGAATTCAACTGTTAGCAGCTGGATGCAAGTGAACACTAAATATAAAGATACAAATTTGAAAAATCCTCTTGTAGGCATTTTCTTGAATAGTTAAACTTTGAAAATATGAAAACAAAAAAAAAATCGATTTTTTCGAATTTCTAGACTAGAATACCCCTTTATATTTCATGCAGATTAAGAGGCTATTGGATCGTAGACAAAAATTACATCTTCCATGGCTGTATGTATATAAATGCAGAGAAACATTCCAAGTCGAAGATTCTATTTCTTCTTAAACGGTCTTTTGCCAGCATATTAAAATGCTACAAAACCTTCTTGACCTGTTTTCAATTTTTAGCTTCCAACTTCCGAAACTTCGATGATAATGCCCAAATATTTTATAGGTGGGATAGTACGATTGTTTTCCCAACAAACTTAAGCAAGTGGGGAGATGAGTTGATTTTACAACCATTTCTACTTGGCTCTTGTTTCTTCAAAAAACTGTCGCTTGTTTTATCAAAAAAATTATTTTAACATTTTTGTATTAGCACTTGTGATGTTTAATTTCAAAGATTTTGCCGTCGTCTCTGAATTCTGGTAGGCTAATTCACTTACAAATTCCTAAAGGTGTCGCTATTTTAGCTCTGTTAACTTTAAACAATAGCTTAGCTTAAAATTGCTGTCGAATTATGTATAAATTGTTGCCACCTGTTTTATTCCAATAAAATTAATTGTATGGTTATGAAAAGAAAAAACTTTTTCCCAGAGTCAATTTCAGGAAAAAGTTCTTTTTTTTTTACTACCGGCATATACAATTTTTTCATCAGCTAAGGAGGAATAACGTGGTATAGTTTAGGATAGTTTTATCCAAAACACCCTGTATATACAATATACAAAACGTGAGGGTGCCCCCGATTTGGTTTATGATCGGAAATGTTCCATTTGGTAACTAAAAAATCTCTTTCCTTTGGCTTATTATATTAAAATATTTTTATATAAGCACTTACTCAAATGAAATTTATTATCTGAGGTCGGCTTTGTTTATTCAATTTCATTACAATTTCGATTGACGTTAGTTCAGCAGGCAATGATATCTTCTTTTAGAAGTATCTTACAGTTCTGTTACAGTTTCCTTTACATACCAACTTATCCATTTGGGTCTTTTAATATGGCATTAAAGAGTTCACTATTATATATTTTTTGAAAAGTTTTCACAACAAATTCTGCACGGAAACAGTTGACAGACCTTTTTTTTTTGAATTTGGGTTTCCCGGCAATTGTGATACTCCTCTATTCAATACGATCTATAGCCCTCTCATTAGTTATTTTCCCTAATCAATAAATTTTGTGGTTTTTCGAAATCTTTAATCTGAATTTTCATTGAGGTAAAGCATAAAAATCCCAATATATTTCGTCATATTTGAGAAAAAAAAAGAAAACAAAAAACAATAAAAAAAATCTTAAAACAGGAATTCAGCCCAGTGACAAGAGTCGTTTCGTTTTCTATACAAAGTTTCTATGATTCTTTCGGAAGGCTGACAATTAACAGTAACTTATGGAATGACTTTTTTGAAATTTGTTAAAAAAGAAAATAATATGATAAACATTTTTTTTTTAACTTCATTTTATATTTTAAAATTATAATTCTAAAAAAATTGAAAACTCCTTCAAATATACACAGACCAAAGTCAGGGAATACCTCAACAGCAACGGGGCCGAGGCTCCTCTGGAAGTATACAAAGATCCGTTGAAGTTGCCCCGTCGCCGTCATCTTCTCAGAGTGCAAATCGTGCTGGCAGCCTTCATTCCATTTCAACTAGTTCAGAGGGTTCATCGTAAGTTCACAAAAAAAAAAAAAAAAAAAAAATCAATCGAAAAAAAAGGATTCACGAAAAAAACTAAAATTATGTTTTTTTGTTAATGTATTTTTTACAATCTTTCTTTTTTTTCATATTAGTTTCAATCTCAATTAAAATTATTCTTTTATCGGCTACGTGTTGTTGTCAATTTTTTTTTGTCATTCTATTTAGTTTTTCAGCATTTTTCTCACTTTCTGACTGTGGTTTTTCGATGTGTCTATTTAATAATATTTATATTAATGTCAGTATATATATATGCTATGGAATATTCAAGAGCTAAGTCTCTTAACGTTTTTCCTCCAAATGCTCTGTCTTATCATATAATATTGTCATATTCTTTTCAACGTGCCTTTTAGCTATTTAAATATAAGTAAAGTGAGACTACTGAAAATCGACGAAAACATAACTGATTTGACGTTTGAATAAGGACATGGACATGTTTTCTTTTATTTCAAAACGCGAACGCCTATCTCCTGCCTTAGCTGTGTCTGTGTGTTTTTTTTAATTTTCGCCTTTTTTCAATTTTTTTGAATGCATATTTTGTGTAATTTATTATGATTTACACGAAAATGTGTGTAAAAATGTGACAAAAATGTTTTAGATAGCTTTCAACGTACGACGACTGGTTATTGTATGTTTCGAAGGCTCTAAGCGTTTTTTTTAATGGCTTTTTATGATTTATTTATTTTTTTAAGTTTTTTTTTTTTTTTTTTTTATAACTAAAATACGTTTTTATTCATTGAATGTATATGGATTGTGCATGGATATGAATTTTTTTAATAGCAGCATTTTATAAATTCTCCTTGCCATTTAAATAGAATGTGATAATGTTGAAAAAAACTATTTCATTTTTATTTTCATAAATAAATTGAATTTAAAGATAAAATTATATTTTTGCTATAAATGTGACGAAGCTAAGTATCTACAGATTAATAAAAGTTTTGACATATAATTTGTAACTCGAGATGTAAGGCTATATATATTTTGGCTAGCCCTGTTATGCATTATCACTGAGTATATAGTATACAATGTCTATAATAGAAGACTATCGCAAAGGAAAATGTTTCAACAAAATTATATGTCTTTTCCTTGAACACTGTAGCTCCTATAGCGTATATCTTCCTAAAAGAATCAAGTCGCTCCTTGAGTCGTACATTCCGCTACCAGAAGAGAAAATTTACAATTTCCCTATGGAAGACACAGCATTCAAGAAGAATACTGTTAGTAAAATTTTTGTTCTAAATGATTTATCTTCTTACTGTATGCTCAGTGGTGTGCTTATCGTCCGATAAATTATAACAGTTGTGTTTTTCTTAAAAATCTGAAATAAATATAACTATTTTCTCCGTAAAATTCTTTGTTTATCCTATTTCCCTGGATTTTGTTAATCATTGGAACAAAAGTCTTGCTTTAAATTGGAATAAATTGAGTTTTTCGGTTCATATTTTTCGGCTCTCATTTTTGATGTAAAAGTGCCTTTAAGTGAGGCTACCACCGAAAAAAACCACACGATTTCTGCTTTCAAAAGCTGAGTGGAACATAAAACGCACAAAAATATGCAATTTGAAAACTGAAATTAAACCCTTGTATGGACGTGCAAAACGTTTGCTGTGATATACGTATATGTATTTCACAAGAGTTGATTATTTATATATAGATGTGAACAGAATCACTGGCGCCTTAGAAACGAGATGTCGCTACTTGGCAAAAATGTGATTGAAAATTTTATTTAATGGTAAAAATACAGTTTTCCAGCATATAATATAAAAATGTTTCAAAACTAAATCAAAACTCCTTACCAGTCATTAATAATTCTTTTATTAGAAGTTTTAAAGCTGGAAATAATAAACGAAAGACACGTAGCGAAATCTCCTTTCTAAGACGTGAATAATTCTGGGCAAAATTTCTTCCAAAAGCACATCATTCCATCTGTCGGTGATGAAATGAATTAAAAACGCCAAATTGTATGCAATATATATAAAAATAAGAAATTTTTCCGTTCACATGGTTAATATTATTGACTTTATTTTCTTTATAGGAGTTTTGCAAAATAAATAGAAAAGAGTTTGATCTTTGTTACAAGTTGAACTTGCTTTGCAATAATATCATAATTTTGGTAGTTATTTCTCTATGCAAATAGTAACTTTCAAACGATAATCAAAACTGTTTTACTGGTTTTATTTTTGTCATTTTCTTTTCCAACTCAAGATAATCCATAGTCAAATACAAATTTATCTACTTGATGTACCATTATTTCGTTATCTTTATTTTTGACACGTCATTACCTAAGTTTATACGTTTTCTCAAACTATGTGTAGTTTTGTACACGATAATATGCACAGATTTGACACGAAATTGCACTAAGTTATCGTGTTTTTTAAGATTTCAGTGGTAACCCCGCTTAAGTGGTATGAGGAAGTGACACGTTTTTATACTTCAAAACTATTTGAACTACACATGAGCATTATTTCAATGTATAAGATTCTTTCTAAACATTTGTATATGTACCTATATATAGTTCTGCATCGAAATTTTACAGTAGGAAATGAAATTTAATGCAATAAATAATAATTGAATGCCAAATTATTTTTCCGACATCTAGAGGAGCTTAAGCTTTGCTTAAATTAAGCTATGCTTAAATTAAACTATCGAGCAAGAAAAATGGAAAAATTCAAGATCCAATAAGTTTCATTTTGGTATTTTAGTTTAAAATTTTATAAAAGAGCCAAAAACCTCGAAATTCAGCATAGATCTGTCATAGAATAAAAGAACTATATTTGTAATAAATTATATTCAATTTACTCGCAGATATGTTAATTTTTTCGACAAGTAGAAACTACAATTAACAATTTGAAGTTCTAAGATCATTGTAACTACTTAGAACTATTGCTCAAAGTGAGTTACGAAAACTTAAAAGTTTCAGATTGGCTCCAAAAATGTTTGTAAGCATTACGTTGCAGCAACTCTGTTTTCTAAATTATGCGCGATAATCTGTATATCGATAGTTAAATATTCCGACGGTGCCACTGTACTAAATATTACAGTTTTACCACCACCTCAATTTCAAATTAACTGTTCCTAGACGGTTTTATAATAGTGGATACGAAACCAAATCAGTACAATCCGTATTCCAGTTTACTTCTTTTTCACTTAGGTTTCCTAACATTTGTGCTACGCATATAAAATTCTTAGGGCTTTGTGGGGAAAGTCATAATTTCGTATACGTACTTTGAGAGAGATCTTATTTATCTTTTAATCGATTGGTAGGAGCAGTTTTACTTTGATTTATACATTAATTCTGAGCAATCTTCTAACATACATAATCAGTGACAAAATCAGCTTAATGGTGATAAAAACGGAAAATTGTGTACTGGAAACAACGTCACTGAAACCAGTTACCGTATTATCAAACGATTCTCAAAACAGTTGTATTGTGTAAGATACAATTAAAAGTAAAAATTAAAATTAAACATAACCTACTAGGCCCTGTTTAGTCTTGCCTTCGTGACTAATAACAACATATTGTTACGCGCCACAAAGTGATACAAGCGACATCTATTGGAAATGGAAACAATTTTAGGTTAGTGACATTCTAGTAAACTTTGGCTTTGGAGAATGGAATATTCAGTTAGGTTCTAGGACAGAGGATAAATACGGCGCTATTCTGAAGTTCCATAAAAAAATGGGAGTCACACAAACGGGATATCGCTGTTATTGCTTATGAAGGAATATTTGCAACAAATACAATAGGCCGAATATACACTGTTCATTCAAAACAACGTGAGTGCTTTTATTGACGATTGCTATTAATAAATGTACGTAGACGAACGTCATATGAATATTTGAGAATAGTTAATAGTGAATTATATGCTACGAACTATGACGTTTGCGGAGAACTGCAATTGCAATTGAAGGTGACAATCATTGGGATATAATACTTGTCGATGTAGTTCTTAGTTCTTCTCCACATCCAATTCGTCAAATGAACAAATTTTTGTCAAACGAACAAAATGCCATTTATGATAAAGTGATGTTTGCGGTTGCAACAAAAGATGGAGGTTTTCTCTTTTTAGGCGCGCCAGGTGGAACTGGTAACATATTTTTAAATTCGCTAATCCATGCCAAAGTTAGATCTCAAGGTAACATCGCATAAGGAATTGCTTCATTTAGCATCGCTGCAACTTTATTTGAATGGTGGGAGAACAACTCATGCGGCTCACATATAGCCCAATGAAAATTCAGTATGTCACATAAAAAAACACTCAGGCATGGCTGACTAAAGTACCTACAGCAAAAATGTCACATTATTATCTGAGATGACTGTACAATGAATGGCCTATGAGCATTCACTGGGAGCATTAAATCGAGTCCTAAAAGATTGAAATCGTAACGTAGTAAAATGGTGGTATTCTAATTTTATTGTCAGGTTATTTTAGACAAACATTACCGATTATTCCACGTTCAACGTATGCGGATGAAATCAGCGCATGTTGAAAATCATCTATTTTCCATACCTACATTGCAATTCACAATAAACATGGCTGTTACACTACAAAACGATTTATGCGTTGATGTATTTTCTATACAATTTCTGTATATTCGTAATGGAAAAAATGGTTTTATTGAACGCTAGATTTTGACTGCTAAGAATATTGATGCTGGTGAAATCAATTTCAAAATACAACAAACATTGCCTGGCGAATTAATTTCGTTTAAATCAATTGACCCAGTGTAAAATGAAATAAAAGCATAAATTATCTCACTGAATTTTTGAGTTCACTCGATTTACTGGGACTTCCACCACATAACTGCAATTTTCCGTGCTACCCTTGGTATCCTCCAATCACGGCAACGACCTCTTCTGCCCAGACTTTAACCAAATTAAACTAATCGCGTCACCTACCGGAAGGAGCAAAACAACGTCTGCCGGGCCACGTAGTTAATAGTGTAAATAGATTTTGTTTTTTTGTTCTATTTTATTAACTCTGGTTACAAAATAGTTAGAGCTTGGATATGCAAGCCTTCAAGTAAAAAAGGAAGTATGTTTTAAAAGAACTGCTATAATTTAGCAGGATTAAGGTAAAAGACATTATATAGCTAACAGGAAAGGTGATAACAGGCATTGTGAAAATCTAGTTCTGTTAATATCCCTTTTTCTTGTGATTGAATGCTCAGTACAAGCGTAAAATTCAAATTATAGTTCGTTGAAAATATAAAAATAATTGTTTATTTATTTTTCGGATATTAATCCTTATTTTATAAAATATTTAGTAATATTGTATCATGTTACAGGCGATAATAATTTCGTTCTAATTATTTTTTGAATTTCAAGCCCCCTTTTGAAAGAAATTCTTTTCATAATTTTTTATTGCTTCAAATTTTTGTCATTTTTTCTGGTGTAGTTTATATTTATATTCTTCTATGAGCAATTTTTTAACCCCTACCCTTCGCACTCATATAACATCTTATACAAATATGCTAAGTCGTCATTTAGATGAGCTACACAATATGTATAGTCCTTAATAAATTCTGATGGTAGCAACAGTTTTTGTAACAGACGTTTTATCTAGCTGTGGCTCATACCACACATATAATTGTTTTTTTCTACATTTTAACAAATTTTGCTACTCATTTGGGTAAGGACGAATTACATTTTATATTATTTAAAATTGAATATCCGCATTAAAAATTCCTACATTTTTTACACGCCCAATATATATAAAACTTTAAAATGTCAGACTTAGAATGCACCAAAATAATATTAAATGTAGCATCGCAGAGCCAGCTGCTTGAGTATATTAATTTGACATATGCATCTTCTTCTTCTCTTCGTTTCAGAGGAGCACATTTTCAACTTTTGACAGATTTTGACTACATTTTCAGATCCTAGCGCCATCTTAACATTGCACATTCCACACATAACGTCTGAACAAAAACAATGCGTTTTCTACTATTGGGTAGAACTCTGCTTATGCATTCGTTATGTTCAAGGGGGGTTTGGCGCAATTATTTAAAATAAAACAAAACTATGGACTGCAACTGAAACATTACAGAACACAAAAATGTATAAAAAACAAAAAAATAGTTTGAGCAATTCTCTTGATATTTTTCTTCTCCTATGCTTTAACATTTGTTCTGCACATATTTTCAGAAAATATACTTTCTACTTTAATTTCACGAATGTCACTTTCCTTAAAGATGGCTTCCCGGGGTTATTTCGGCGATTATTGCAACAAAAACCGCACAGCACAATTCATTATTAAAATGGTTCACATATTAATTAATTAATTAATTTAAGTCGAAGACTTAACCAAAAACTTGTCACTTCAAGATGTTTTTAATTACAAGTATAATCCAAATAACTGAATAATTTTAATGATGAACTCCTTTCAACAAAACCGAACAGGCACTGAACTGAATCAGAAGCTGTCATATCTAAACTGAAATTAGCCCTGCGCCGAACGGGTACAATCTGAAAAGAATGCAATAAAGTAGAGTAACGGAAAATGTTCATCCATTATGATTTTAATAAAAATATTATCAACTTCAATAAAATAATTGCATTTTCACAAAATTTACACACATTCCCACTTTAATTAGAAATTATTCTGATCTGACGTTTAGATCCGAACCGTAACCAAAACTGTTCATGGAGTATGAAAGTAATTCAAAACTGGTGCAGAAACCAAATATAGAGCCGCTGTGAAAAGAACAAACTTGGAGAACCAGCTCTGGGTCGCTGCGGTGAATAAAACACTTTAGGCCTAGGAACCGCACGAGTGATGATTCTGTTCAGATGAAAAGAATTCACAATAAGTTTTTAATTTTTTAATTAAAAAACACAAAAGTGAAAACCTTCAACCAAAAGCAAAGCTGACGTTTAATTCTATTTGACATTAGCATGTTACCAACAGAGATTCCATCACATTAACAGGGCTTTTAAACAATATTTCGCTTCCTTTTTTTCGAGAGTTTTTCACTAAAAAAAACATTTAATTTTGAAATAAAAGCTTCAATAGTGCTCTAAGGAAGACGTGAAGAGTGGTGTGGCCAAATTTGTGACGGACAACTTAAAAACTCTTCTTTTGAAAGCTTCCACCATTTAGAAAAACAAACACGTAAGTTTCGGGTTTGAGATTTTCATCTGAACTGTGTATTTGAGATCAATCTGTGATTTCAAGTCTATAGGCCTCTTCCAAGGAATTGCTTGTTGTCAGCCAAAATCTCATTCTTATGTGATTTTATACACTCCATTCGTTTTAGTCGAGGTCGAATTTAGTAATAGGTCCATCAACGTGGTTTCGTGGAGCTGTTTGAGTCCCTTTTCCTAAGAAAGACTGCAGAGACCGGAATAACTTGAATTACGAGAACAAAATTTAACAGAATGTTATGGAAGTCCATAGCTTTGGATAATGGCAGAAATTAAAAAAAAACGTTTAGGTTTGCCCCTTCCCTTAATAGGTATTGCTAGTTATATGGTTTTTCCGTATAACAGTTTTTTTTATATATTTTTTTGTTTGGTTTTTAACTATCACTGTTATATTGAATTCTTAATTATATTATGACTGAGGTTTGCGAGTTTAATCGATTTTGCTTGGATTACCCACCTAGATAAAAGCTCAGGCTTCATTTTACTATTTTATTTTCAACAAATTTAAAACAAAACAGTCTTTTCTCTATCATCTCGTTTCTGTAAATTATTTCAAAAAAGGCCATTTACATACGGAAAAATGAAAACGCTGACCCGTCGTCAAACACACTTTTCTACCATACAATCGTTAATATTTCCAACTAAAATTATATTAAAAAAGGTTTGAACATTTTTCATTCTTTTTTTTTATTTTCCACCACAAAGAGTTACATTTTTAGGGTTCAATACTCAAAGGGTGCACACGGGATCCTATTACTAAGCATCCGCTGTCCATCTGTCTGTCTATCAGCGGGCTGTATCTCATGAACCGCAATACGTACATAGTTGAAATTTTCGCAGAGTGTGTATTTCTATTGCTGCTATAACAATGAAAATAAAATAAAGTTAAAACTTTTAGGGGATCCCTATACAATAAGCTTTTGTTTTTGCTCAATCTAAATATTACATAGAGTTAAATCGTGCACGATGGTAGGAACCCTTTTTATGCGAGTCCGACTCACACTTGGCCGGGTTTTTTTTACAATAATTCTGACAATAAAATATTTTCTTAAATGACGAATTTTCATTACGAAAAAATATTTGCTGAAGAAGGAACTTTTTTTGGATTCTGCGGTATATAGCAAAAGCTAAAAAATGTTTTTAATTTGTTATTTCATTACACAAAACACAACTCGTTATACTTTGGGTGACAAGTTTCAAGTCTTGGTTTGGCTCATCAACAGGTCCCAAATAGCGAAATTGAGTGACTTGAAAAACAAATGAAAAATTAGAACAAAGAAAAGAAATGAAAAAATTAAAAAAGTGAGAACAATAGAAGAAAACAAATTCTTTATTAAAAATTTTTTAAAAAAATTTAAAAAAACAGATTCATTTGAAACGAATCGAACCTGTATTCACCCGCAGTGGGCTGAAAAAGAAGAAAAATAAAAAGGAAGAAGAAGCGTTTGATCTCCTCTCATATAAACTCAGAATAAATTCTGGCTGTGAATTATATGAGGCAAAAAACACTCCTATTTATACCAAGGAGGAAGAAATAAAGATAAAATAAATAAAATAAAAATTAAAAACATTTTTTAGCTTTTGCTATATACCGGAGAATCCAAAAAAAGTTCCTTCTTCAGCAAATATAAGTTTAACCCGGTAAAAATCCTATAGAGTAATCTCTACCTGAAATGAAGCTGAAAAATGTTTTTCTCGAGAAACAATGCAAAAAATTAATAATTTCTTACAAAAACTTTAAAAGCTCAGGAAAGTGGATTTCTTAGCTTTGAATTTTTGTTTTCATTCTTCGTTGTCTAAACGGCACTTGATTTATTATTTTATCTGCCAAATTTGAAAAAAAACTGAAGCTTGTATTTTAAAGCCTGGATTCAAAGTCTAGTCCAGTTGTTTAATAAGATGAATTTGATTTGAAAATTATTCGCATAATGACAAACATAATACGAAAAATATGTTTTGTTTTGAAAATCAAATGAATATTGCTTGAATGCATGATTAATATTGATATTAAGTATAGTTTATAGTCGCTATAAGCTGGCATGCTATGTATTAGTCTCTTGTGTTATCGTTAAAATCACAATTTTCTTATAACATACATTTTGCACAAACAAACAACATTAGTAGGCATGACAACTTTATATTTTCAAAAAATTTCTAATTAACGAAAAAGTAGATGTCTCATTTTAACATATATTTTTTTTTTTCACTGAATAATTTTTAATTTCATCATTCACTCTATCTATTTCTCCCTGTGTAAAATTTACTCTATAATCATTCCGTAAAAGAGTTTTCATTTCTCAGCCATTTCTATTTAGACTTTTCAATTATATTTAGCGTTTTCATTTCATTTTTAGTTTCATTTTTTTCGTTTTATTTTTATATTTTTAATTTTTATTTTGTTCTTAATGTTATCTTTTATATATATATTATGAGAAATCATAATAATGGTAAAAAAAAAAAACCAAATTTTTCTTCTATACTTAACACAATTCAGATGGTCACCGTCATTACGTATGAATGATGGACAACTGTCCGATTTTATTGATGGTCTTGGTCCTGGTCAACTTGTCGGACGCCAAGTACTTGGAGCGCCATCTTTGGGTGATATACAATTATCAATGTGCCATCAAAAAGGTTACCTGGAAGTTGAAGTGATAAGAGCTCGTGGATTACAGGTATGGCTTAAGAAATTTATTATTTTACAAATGGTTTGAATCTAATAATGCAATTTGAATTTTATTAAAAATATTTTATAGGCAAAACCTGGCTCAAAAATGCTTCCTGCCCCATATGTTAAAGTATATTTAGTATCTGGTAAAAAATGCATAGATAAATCGAAAACAACGACAGCAAGACGAACGTTAGACCCTCTGTATCAGCAACAATTGGCATTTAGAGAACCATTTAATGGATGCATACTACAAGTAAGTATAAGGTTTTAGAAAAAGAAATATAAATAAAAAAATATAGTGGCGTATTTGAGAATTTAGTGGGCTGTAGTAACCGGAGCAAACTTATAGAAATAAAGTAACTGACAAAAAAATTGTATTTATTGCAATATTTGTTTTTAAGGTAGGGAATAAAAATGATAGGATTCAAATTCAGCCTTAAAAAAATATTTTCTTAGTCCGTACCTGGTGACAGAAATAAATATGGAGCGCATTATCTTATCAAAAATCCAAAAATGCGATTTATTTTTTCTCTTAATACATCATATTAGAAGAAAAAATCTGGTGAGTCTAAGCTCCACTAGTAAGGCCGCCACTGGCTGACGACTAAAAGCAAACAAAATAATTTTGTAATTTATTGACATTGATATTTTAGTAATCTTCTTAGTGAATCTATTTGGTAGCCACTTCTTCTCGGAGCTGGGATAGCTACTAGGAACAGAGCATAGGTATATTAAGAGAAAAGTCATGAGGACTTTTACAAAAAAGTTAAAAATTTTTAAGATATCAGAAATATCAGCAGGAACCAATACTCTGGAGTACGACTAGTTTTTTTCTAGCTAGCATTTTTCTTCTGGCATTTGCGGCTGGGAGCAACTAGCCGTATTGAAGAGTATTGGTTTCTGCCGATACGAAACGCCTTATTCATTGCTTAGGTATATCCTGAGATTATTTAGAGAAACAGGATGGATCTAGCACGATGATGTCCTCCCGTGGCCCGTTTTGGTAAAACAATTTAAAGAAAAACGTGTGCCATATAAAGAACGACAATAAGCAGTCCGTATATGGCAGTACTAATATTTTACTTAGAACAAATGATTTGTATGATATTTGAATTATTCTAATATGAGACCTTTTTTTTTGCGAAATGCGATTTTTATTTATTTTCGGAGTTGTAGGAGTAGAAAAGCGAGTAACAAACAAATTTGTAATATATCAGGATACCCCTGGACTTATTTTTTTCTTATGACGGCGAATAAAAGCATTAAATAGGTTCAAAAACATCGTCTATTGCCTAGAAAGTAGCTAATGACAAGGATAACTGCATCAGATACGGGAACAATTACAGATCAGTAGGTAGAGAGCTATGTATGCATTATATGCACTTTTCTAGAAGCTAGACTGGAATAGTCCAAGGTTTAAATTTACTGAAAAGGGAGAGATTCAAAATGAAATATATTACAGTCATACGATACCATAGATATATGAAGGTATATACGGCATGAAAACTAGAGAAGTGTTAAGTAGCAAGCTACAGTATGACTGCAGCTGGAGAAACGTCATGCAGAAACTCAGGAATGCATGGAATAACATCTAGAGCTCGTTAGATTGGTAACAACAAGTAGGTTATTTAAGTAAAATTTCGAGAAAATACCGTGATAAATGAAATTGTTTCTTCTAAGGTATACAAGTAGAAGTATGCAAGTATAATGTAAAATTGTTAGATTTTCAAAAAAGAATCGCGGAGAAGAAAAGTTCAGAAGTGGAAAAGCTGGTCGATACAAAAGATAATTTACTCAACTTAGAAATTGAAGATAACTCTTTGTCCTGGTCTTAAAACTTGATTGAACAACCGAGTAATAATGACCATTGATTGCAAAACATCCTGTAGAAATAAAAGTATCAATCGATTATCATTGATAGCTATAAATATGAATGCCTTAAATTTTCGTTTGACACCAATTTTACTGATGCTGATTAAAAAATCTGAAGAACGTTCATTTTACAAACTACAGTCACATCTTAAATTCTCAAAAGCACCTATATTTTACCAAATTATCATAACTTTTTTCATTTTATTTTTTTATCTTTCTTTTCTCTCTACAGGTAACAGTTTGGGGCGATTATGGACGAATAGAGAAAAAAGTATTCATGGGTGTCGCACAGATTATGTTAGACGATTTAAATTTATCAAATATTGTCATCGGCTGGTACAAGCTATTCGGAACAACATCACTGGTCAGTGGTCCTCCTAGTTTGGGTCTATCTAGGCGTTCATCAATAGCATCACTTGACTCACTACTTAAACTATAAAAACGAAAGTTTTTTGCAATAATCAATATATCGAAACAAAAAAATCTCATTTTCACAGCAATAATCCAAACGACCTGCCATTTTCCATTTAAAAAAGAAAACAAAAAAAAAACTCGTTTTGTTACTATACATTCTAAGAATCACCTCTCTTACTACGCTTCGTCCTACTGATTCCTGATGCAGGCTTAAAAAAATATAGATATTCTAAACAGTTAGCTAAAACAAAAAAAAAACAAAAGATATTTACAAAAGATTAGAAAAAGAAAAAATATATTAATAATAACTTTGCAATGTTGCCTATCAACAAGCAATTAACCATTAATTTGCAATGCGTGAAATAATCTTCTGCGCGATTCAACAAAACGGTTATTTTATTCATATATTCATAATTAGCTTGTTGATCTGCAACAAAAATTTCTACATAAAATACACTTCCTGCCATGCAATGAAATAATAATATTCCTCCTAGAAACGCCAAATAAATAAATAGTGACAAAGATTATATTATATATACAGAAAAGAAAAAAAAAGAAAACAAGAAAGAAAACTAAAATAAAAACAATATCGTAAATGTAGGAACACTTTTTCTCTACATGAATAGTGAATCGGTTTAAATCTAATATAGACAATTTCACCGAACGAGAACGTCACTTCCGTTCTAGTTCATAGGTATGTCCATTTAACGCATGTTCTTTCCATACAAATACAGGATTAGGTAAAAGTAATTATGCAATGATAAAATTTTTTTTTTTTTTAAACTAGAGTGGACATATTCGTACGTACGCACTTCATATTTGTGTTATTTTATGTACCAAGAAAACACAACAAGAGAACGATTCAAGAGAATAAGGTTTATATCTAAAGTAGTTCTAAATTACTTTTGATGTTTAATTGTCACTGAACTTGAAAATAGTACTAAAAATTGATGGGGAAATTTGGATTTTTTATCACTTTAATTAATCTTAATTTGCGAATACTTTCTACGCAATATTGAGATAAATTTAGAGATATAAAGATCTTAGCGCCATCTAGTTGTCATTTTTTTACAATTTATATGTATTCTATATAGAACAAGATGTTCAAAAAAACACAGCTGATAATAATAGCATCACAAATCGGATACTTGACTGGATTCTACAAGGAGAACACAAAATATTTGAGAATGATTTTGAAAAAAGCCGCATCAGCTGGAAGATCAATGATTTATGATCTTCTCAGAACGAGTCCAATTCCTTATTAAAGGTGTCAATCTCTTACTCTGGGGGTGCATAGTCAATAATCGTTATGTTCTTTTTTTAATAATCTGTTTTAAATGCAAGAAATATTCGGTAATCTTCTAGAAACTTATTACAAGATTCTTACATCTCAAGCTCATAAAGAAACTGATGTCAATATCATTTCATGACGCATTACATTAATATTTAAGTACATTTAATTGATTATTTAAATTTAATCTATTTCTTGTCTTTTAAATTGAAACAAATTTTTGTAATAAAACTTAACAAATAATTACTTTCATCTAATTCTGCATTTTTCATCTTATGCCTTGCACGTAATCAACTAGTTTTCATTCATTTCCACTTCATTGCATTTTAGGTTAAGTGGAATTGATTTTTGGGACAATTTGATGTTTTCCTGGCTTGTAATTAAAATCTAAAATAAATCAATTAAATTATAACTGTGTGCCGAGATATATTTTTAAATTTCAATATTTTATTTACAATGCTTACTGTGACAAAATTGCCGTTACTGGTTTTTTTTATCATTGTACAAAAGTGGATCAAACAAGTTGGTTGACAAAAGTATGAAAGTAATTCAAATCTACTGCGAAATATTAAATAATTATGAAAAAAATTATACAAAGAAAAAAAAACGAATTAAATTATTTCTGAAGGAAAAAAAAAACGAAAAATAAATAAGCACTGGCCAAAAAATTAAGTTGGAAATAAATTCATTGTATTTGTGGACTCGAGTAATCTCCTCTGTAATTATTATAACTCAACAAAGTCGGAAAATTTTGTAAAAATATGTAATCAATATTAGTTTTTCTTATCTTTTCAATCCAATAGATACAGGTGATTTCATTAGTTTTGATTAGCTTCCACAATTGAAATTCAAATGATCGAGATCAATACTGAACTATGAATAAAAAAAAATACTTTCAATAAATCGTTATTGTAGTTTTGACTATGTAAATAGTCATAATCATAATTATCAATGTAATCAGCAGGCCATGAACGACGTATACTATATGATCTGTAGTCGTCTTTACAAACATTGTTCCAGAAATCAATTTTTTCCACATATCACTATTAGTTATTACCCGAATATTATATTCTTCATCAAATCTAATACAAATCTAATATTAAAATTTCTTATATTTACAGTAAATAAGGGTACTTCAAGATGAGTTGGATATTAAAAAAATTAAATTAGGAAAACATCTTTCATCAGATACGAGATACCTTTAGAATCGGATTATAATAATAAAGAACCATTTACCAAAGCCTGCAAGATTTTTGGATAAATTATCTCTACTAAGAAAAAAAAAGTGATAAAATATAGAAATTCTTTCTTTTCTAATTGAAAAATTAAAACTATTAAAGGAAAAAGTTGTATATATTAAAAAAAAAAATCAGTACTAAAATAGTTTAGAAAACAAAAAAATATTGAAAAAAATTATGAGCATAAATAAAAAGTAAATATTTAAAAAAAAAAAACTAAATATTAATTTTAAAATAGGATCAACATGCGATTAAAATGAATATTAGGATATTGTGGCGCAAGAAGAAGACACATAAATGTCACTCCGCCAATCGAGTAAAAAAAAAAATAAGAAAAATTGTATAAATGATAAACAAAAACAAAAAAAAAATCACACAAAAAAACTACCACTTACATCGAGCCTTCCGAAATTGTATGTAAAGTGTAATGTAAAAATTCACCAAAAAATATAAAATTTAAGAAAAAAGAATGAATGAGTAAATTAAAGAAAAAAATTATCTCTAAATGATTTTTTATTTAAATTTTATTATTAGCCGAATTAAATAAAAAAGAAAGTGTGGAAAAGAAAACAAAAAAAAATTTTGTAAATGTTAAACGTTGTAAGAATTTTGTTGCAACATTAAATTTAAATATTATAAGAACAATTTGTAATAAATATCTGTTATGACAAAACAAAAAAAAAGGACAAACAAAACAAATACTAATTTATCAAAAAACAAAAAAAAAAAAAAACAAAAATTACAAAAAACGGGACAACCAATTGTAAATATTTTGCTTATTTTGTCTATGTTATTGCAAAGTGATAAAAAAAATTTTTTATATAAAAATAAATTTTACTTTTTTTTATTCTTAAACTTTAGTATTGTTATACGATTAACATTATTCAGGGTTCAAAAAGAAAAATAAAAATAAAATGAAATAAAAAAAATACATATACCTAGTTAAATGAATTTTTCTAACCAGTAAACAAACAATTTACACACACAATATAAATAATATTATATAAAAATAATAAAGAGAATTTCAAATCGTGCTGATATCAAATTCTCAAAAGTCTAGCCAATATTTAATTTAATTTTGGGATGAGTTATCAATCATGAACACGTTATTTAATAAACATAAAAATTCACATATATTCATATAAAACATATTGTTCTTAAATTTAAATAAAAAAAAAACAAAAACAAAAAACAACAACGTATAAACTCTAAAAGGTTTCAAATTACTACAATCCTCAACATTTAAATAAAAAGAAAAAGTAATAAAATTTTTTATGTTATTGTAATGAAATAGTCTAGAAATTAATATTTGTATTTTGTTTTTATGTTATTTCGAAACGAATACAAGCCCACACAACAACATCAACAACAACCATAATTATTCTTTATTTTACCGAAATAACAAAATATGAGCGAACTTTCTCTTTTTCAACTTTATAATATTATTCAAAAACTTGTGCTTGATAACTCAACTCGAGAAGAAAAACAAATAGAAACAAAAAATAAGCAGAAAAAAAAACCAAAAGATTTTCTTTCTAATTTTTTACAATTCCTATTAAAGAAAAAAAAAAGCAGCAGAAAGGATTTCACAAAATTGTTTGATTTTTTGTATTTTTTCATTAGGTATATACTTATATCTATTTATTATCTACTATTTATGTAACTATTTGAAATACACATTGTGTGAGGTCTACTATAATACGATGCGATCGAGGGGAGAATTTCAAATTTATAAATTGTTTTTTTTTTGAAAATATTTTACACAAAGTTATTGACAAGAATGAAACTCGTGCTTTTTTAAGAAATTTTTCTTCAAAAGATTTTAACTTATTAAATTCGATGCTTTGAAATTTTATTCAATACATATCCAGGTATTTGTAATAAACTAATGAAATACATCCATATTGATGTAGCCTCACAGTACTAAGAAATAGATGAAATTTATATTTATTTATATCTTGCCCTATATGTGACTTGAACTCACAACTCTTAGAATCGGTCATAGTTGGAATTGAAGAATTTTTGTGGTTTACATTTTTATGATTTTAAATTAAATTATTAAACACAAGAGAAAAAAGCAACCGCATCGTCCGGAAGGCGGAATATCTCGACTTTAAAAACATACACAAAATTTTTCAATTCCAAATTTTCAAAGAATTCATAAAATAATTCCCGTTTTAATTAAAGTTTTAAATTTGAATTATTTTTTTCTAAAGATGCATACATAATTCTATCTATCTCAATCAGACTGGTCTCAAGAAATTGACGCACCATAGGCGGTAAATTATTGCAGATCCCTTCAGGATAGCGGTATTATTTAAGATCTAGATAGAATAAAAAAAACCCACAGCGGTGTAGACAGCAGCATCAGCTTCCATCGAGGAAAGAATGTATATAATCACGACAAGTAATGAGATCTGAAAAAAGCCAACATAAAGTTCAAAGTTTTACAAAATCTTTAAAATGAGGTATTTCATGAAAAGTATTTTTAAGTATACCTAAACCAACATACTCAACATCAACATAATTCACAAAAAAATTCTTGAGAAATTAGCAAAAACTGAGTCCATGTTGTACAATTTAGAGTTTTCTTATGACTTGAAGTTAGATAGAATTCTCTCGTTCCATCTTTGTGACCTGTACATAGTGTCCGTGTTGATTATATTTAGTCCCACATAAAAAGGACTTCAAACACTGAAAATTATATGGGATTTTTTCAGTATTTGTCAAGGTTAAGATTAATATTCTTCATACTATATAAAAAAAAAAAAATTAAAATCAGGTTTAGGTTGGATTTTTTACAATTCCTATAGTAACCTGATCCTGACCTTGACCCGAAATGAAAAAAAGAGGAAGCTTTATTTAATTATTGCATTATCGGAAAAAAAGTCTTTAGTGTCGATGGTAAATACTAAAAACATTTAATTAATAATAAAGAATATAATATAAACGATTTACTATGGTGAGATTTTAATCTAATCTAAAGACATTTTCTTTAACTTAGTCGCGCCTGGTGAACGCCAGTTTTCTATCCAGTTCAATTTTACGTTAGAATTAATTTTACACTTGAAACGAAGAAAAATGGCAACAACGATGCTGTTCTAATTAATTTGTATGATTATATGTGATTCACAGAGGATTCATATTAAAAAAAAGTAGCTGAACTAATCGAACGTAAGAAATTCATTTTAATTTTATCGATTTTCCTATAAATATTTGCGAAAGAATTCTTTACAAAACTATTGAGTTTTAGGTTATGTGCTATTTTTTCTACTAATGACGATCACAAGTTATGACTGCTTTGTGAATACGACATTAATATAATGATTATCAATTAGTGCACACAATAAATTTTTAAATATGTCCCTTTCAAATATTATAGAAATTTCAATTGCAGTTTATTGATAAAAAATTTAATTATTTCATATTAAAATGAATTTATCAATTAATTTTGATTAAAAAATTCGTAATTCGTCACATCCGAAACCTTCGGATATCGATTTTGAATAAAATAGAACCACAAATAGAAAAATTCATTTACTATTTTGAATTCCTAAACTTAAGGGGAGGTTACCGTCGAGAGGGACGAAAAATGCATAAACTTTGGAGATTTTTTTTTTACATAAAATAAATACTTTGGAAATGGGCTTTAACGTATTTTATTCTTTTATCAATGGAGAGTAAATTCAAATTTTATTAATACAAAAAAATATCCAAAATGGCGGCTCCAGCTCCCATCAAACAAAACCGTGCACGGCGTGTTTTGGCCTGTGCGGGGCGCTCCATAGCTCTGCCAGTTGAAAGCGATGAAACTTAGATAAAGTTTGGGTAGTCTTACCGGTTTTCCTTTTCAGAAAAACCTCTGAATAACAAAATGCCCAGCCGTTTGAAAAAAAAAATCATTTTTTTGCTTCAACGGACGAACAAACTATTTCTAAATAATTGCCTGCTGATGTTCCCGCAAATTCAATTTCCTTTCAATTGCACCGATATTCATGTAAATCAGTTCATCCGTTGAAGATCTACATCTGCATACTGAAGATTATTGTTCCCAGAAAAACTCATCTAAAGTTTAACGTTCTAAAAAAAACTTTGACAGCTTACTTCAGCTAGTCCAATACCACACAGATGATCTTCTTCTTCCTCCAAGAACTAATTGTGCTGAGGATACCTGAGGTAGCGAGAAAAGGTCTCCCCAGAAGGCGCGCTCCGAGCGCCTCAACTACCTGTTTATCACCCGACGGACAGTTCCGCCCTCAAAAGGATGTGAATTATAAAATATCCTTTTACCCACGTGTTCTAAGCATTTTAAGGATGATAATTCTGTAAAAAGAAAATTGAATTTTCCATCGTCATGAACGGTAACCTCCCCTTAAGTCGGCGACTCTAAGAGCTCGCGATATTGATTCTGAGACCGTAAATGAAAAATTTCTTTCACCATTTTAAATTTTTATATAATAAAGTGTTTTTTTTTTTTGGAAACCATGTACTAATAAAAGCCTATAAAAAAATTTTCTTTTTTTTTTTCAAACTCAATGAATTTTCTCCCCTAGATCGGTAAATAATTTTGTAAAAAATAAATTGTTTTACTCAATTTTCTAATATTAATTTTTTGCAAAATGCTGAAAACTCTGTAAATATTTAAAATATCACGCTTTTGACAGACAAAAAAGAAATAGAAAGAAGAAAATTACCAATTATATGCGTGATGAAGTGAAAATTGTAAATATGTAGTAAAAAAAAAAAAAAAAATAGATAATTAAAAATGACCTCGATAAAATAAAAGAAAAGCAAACGATAAGTGATAAATCGTATTCTACTAAATAATTTAAAGATTTCTTTTGTTTTGAAAGTTTTATGTAGAATTTATGAAAATATAAAGAAAGCTACACACAAAAATAGAAAACAAATGTGAAAATGTTTTACAGAAACTCTTTGATTAATTATTTTTTTTTTAAATTTTAAATGGATTATTAAATTTACTTTCAAGAATGACATTCAAAAATTTAATTTTTTAATTTTTTAAAATATTCGAGTGAAAATGTGTGGGATTTGTATTACAAATATTAGAAAACAAACGTATACCTAAATAATTTGCTTTGAATTTTTCACATTACATAATTTGTGTCATTAAAAGCAAAGCAAATAATTCACACAATAATTTCACACTATAACAAATATTAAATGTGCTAATAAAAATTCACAAACCCTACATATTTACTGTATTAATTTTTATTTAATTTTTTAAATAAGTAGTGTGCAATTTATTGATCAGTTCATGATTTTAGCTTATATACGAGGAAATAAAAATAAAATCTTTTTAAAATACAAAAAATCCAACAAATTATGTAAGAAATCGATTTATTATTATTATTATTATTATAGTAAAAATCTATTCATAAAATTAATATTTAAAAACAAAAAATTAAACAAAACAGTAAGAAATCTTTTTTACAGCTTTCAACCAATAATAATTAAAAGTAAAAACGGCGAATAGAATTCCGAATCGTGTGTAGATTCGATTTAAATGAATACGCGATAATAAAAAAAAAAAAAATCAAAAGGCATTAAAACTTCCTCCGGATGTTTTTTTTTTAATTTACACAAATACAGTTTCTCATATTTTTCAAAGATTGTGATAGAATTAAAGACATACGTAAAACCCCACTAAATTAAATTTTTTAGAAAATTAATACAATTTTTAGCATATTTAATATTTGAAAGAACAAAAAAGTATAAATATGATGATGACTTTGATGTAAAGCACAAAAAGTAGTATCCTTGACAAATTAACGCAGAAATTCAAAATATGGATGGATTTATCAATTTGGAAATTTTACTTTACAGTTTAAAATTGAAAAATAGCTAACGTAAACATCAAAAACTTTTCTCAAGACTAGATTTATTTGTTTTCTCGATAACTTCAAAACTTTACATTTACAAATAAGAAAAGTTATTCTGTCATTGCATCGATAAAACAGTACTTTCAAAAGACAGAGATTTTCATTTCTAATTGGTTAGTTCAACTACAGTGCTCTTTTAGAATAGACTTTTTGAGAGAAAAGGAAAGTGGTATAACTTGTGGGAAAGATAAATGAAAAAATTAAAACTAAGTAGAGAATCTAAAGGACATTAATAGACCAGTGGGTAGGACAAAGAACAAGAAATCAGAATATGGCCAGTGACCAAATATATTTTCCGATTCTCAAATACATACATGATTGTGGTCTTTCTAAAATAAAGTAAATATGTATGTCCGAGAAAAGAAGTTAGATAGTGATTTTTTTTTCATTGAGAACAGTTGCCTAAAGCATGATTTATATATAGAATATATTGATTATTTAAGTTTTGCCTAATTATACTTTGAAGTATTGTAATAAAAAAAATGTAGGTAATTTTGGTGCGGGCGCCATCTAGTAACCGGAATCGGTACTTATTATCAAATTTTTAAATTGTTTTATGTCCGTAGAAAATATGAGAAATCACAAAATTTTAATGTTTGTAAGAATTCCCCCATTTCGTTTTTCTTTTAATTAAAATTTGCCTTTTACAATGTACATATCGAAAAATAATTCATTAAAATTACTGCAAAAGACATAATTCCCTTTTCATCATCCAGCCATTTGCGAATGAAAATTCAAATGAGACCTGAAATATATAGAGATCTCCTTACACATCAGTCTGTCACATTTTATAAAGTTTATCATATTTTAGGTATGTTTTTATGGTGACAGAAAGTATCACCTCCTACAACCAGCTGATGAGAGTTAAGTTAGAAAATTCCATCGTATTGTAAAGCTCATTTTTTAACCTTATATTTTGCATCTTTCGATGTATATAGTATTGTACATTTCTCATATTTTTCTCAATCTTTTCCCTCTGAAACTGGTGACTATATAATGAGCTTAGACTTGGTTTCTAAGAAACTACAAGAAGCTTCTCCTAATAAAGAGAAGTAGCAGACAAAGAGTTAAACGATCAATTAATGTTTATAATTCTTGTGGTTGGTTTTAAATTGACTTCATCTTCAAGTAAATAAGTATAAACACACAATTTTATTTTTTGTCTCATAGTAGTACCTGATTCTCAAAATCGGAAATGCTCACAGTTCGGAATTATTAAAAAAAAAACAAGAATGCGATAAATATAAAAACTACAACAAATAAAAATTAAACTTTGAACTCTCAAACAATAAAATCTTGTAAAAAGTATTAGATTTGATAAAAAAAAACAGATTCGTTTAAATACAATAAAATAAATGAATTTAAATATAAAACCAAAAACAAAAAACACAAATGAGAATATAATTTCTGGAAAAAAACATTGTCAATGTTTTATTTATATTTAAATTATAAACAGAATCAAATAAAATGAAAGCAACACAAAATAATAAGTAAAAGTCTCATTTTTAAGAAGAAAAAATAAAAATAAAATAATGTAAATTTCAAATCAACAGGTTTCTACAGGGACACGTATGTAGAAATATAGTGAACAAAATACAAAATTTATGAAAATCACAAAAGTTTCACAATTTTCGAGTATTATTATGATTTGTTTTTATTTTTTAATATTTATTATTAATTTGCAAACTATTTTTAAAAATTATATTTTCCAAACAGAAATAAAAGCAATTATTTTTTGCAAGTGGTTCTTAAACGAGAGCAGTTTCACTTCTCTAAATTTTATATTTTCTAGATTTTCTTTATCAGTTTTAAAACTTAAATTTAAGAAGAACAAAAACAGAAATCGTTGCATATTTTTTGAGTATTTTTCGAACTATTACTATACTGCGCAAACTATTGTGATAATGCTATTTAACCTAATTTCCTGTAGTGGTGATCCTAACTTTGGATTAAGCTGGGTTATTTTTTTAAAAAGTAATTAAATTGGAGAAAGTGGCCCCACTTTAGGTCTAAATTTTAACGTATACAAAACTTGTAGGTATACCATAAGATGGTGGTCCCAACTTAATTTATGGTGAAGATTTTCCATTATTGATCAAGATTTCATTAAACATAGAAAACAACTGCAAATTTGCTGGAATACAAGATTTTTAGCTTATTTTGCCATTCCAGCTGGCATCCAAAAAGGTGAAAAATTTCGAAAAATCTTTGATATTTGGTGGCATTTAAATTCAAGGAAAACACTATTATATGAAATTTTTTGGGTGACAATTAATGTAACTACTGTTTACGTTATATCCTCATTTTTAATATATGTCACTCTACGCTATATTTTGAAGTGTTTCTCATAGATTCTATCTTGTTAGACTTTTTCGCATTTTCATGGCATTCGCCATGCTCAGTGAATTAAAATAATTCTCTCGAAGCAACATGGAATTATTCTAAGATTGCCTTCACCTTTTATATTTTTCAGAGTGCCATTAACTTTACAGAGTTGTTTAACTTCATTAAAAAAACCTATTTCTTCCGTATTTAATGAGTTACAACTGTACTACTACCTAGTAATAACTTTTCATTGAATTTCTACAATTTAAGAGAAATATCAAAAATGTTCCCGATAGAAGATATTTCGTATTAGATCCATTCGAAAATAAAAGTATAAATAAAAAAATGTACACGCAATACAGTCTTCCAGCTAATCTAAACAGTAATTGATGAATATCTGGACATTATCAACATATTGGTGTACCTTAAAATTTTCGAATAAAATCGGAAAATTGGTATTTATTAAACAGAAAAGAAGGTGTCCAAATACCGAACCTTAGGGTACTCCACCAAAATTTGAAAATTTGACTTTGACTTTGAATAACTTTGTGTCTGCAAACAATTTGATCCGGTGTTCAGGGGACGGCTTCTTAACAATTCATATTACGTTTTGGCCATATTCCATGAACTAAGAGATGAGTACGTACTATAAGTGAGTATCTAAAAGGCACAAGATGTGTATAAGTGTAAAGAGATGAAACGAGCCGAAATGGACGTATTTAATTTGATAATTATCTTATAATAGCGAGATATTGAGGAAAACATTTTTTATATTTTCGAGGAAAGATGTAACCGAGATTGAGATAAATATTGAGATTTTGTAGTCCGAAATGAGTATCTATCATCACTATCTTCTCTGTAAAGTTTTCGAGTAAAGTAAAGGGTCCAAAATTGAAGAAAAATGGATGCAAAATTGGATGCACTGCCATTTTATTATTGTAAGCCTGTTACTTTATGTACAGCGATAGAGAGAGCGAACACAAATCGAACCAGTGTGATCGCTTGTAGATTAGCAAAAATATAATTTATACTCTTCAATCAAAGAAAATATTTCATTAGTAAATCAAGGGTAAACGGTACAATATTCAATTATTTAAAAAAAGTGAAAGATATACAAAGAATTTTCTGTTCTGGTTTGATTGTGCATACAGAGTCAAACCAGTTCGAATTCATATCTGAGTGCTCTATTTTACGAACACCAGATCTTCGCTACTTTCCGAATAATGCAGTAATTTCGGAAGTATAACATTAAAAATTGCTTCATATTTAGGTGACTATCAATCAGGCGTATCACTGCCTTGATTACTGTGGTCTGCCTGTGATAGCATACACAGGCAGAAAATGCTATAATTGAAGTACTCGAAGGGGTTATGAGACAGAGATGATCTGCATTCAAAATAATATCTGTAAGAAGTTCCAAATATCCATTGATCTATAGCATGGCGATTGAAGCTGGCCAATTCTGCATGCGCTATTGATTCCAAATATATTTCGTGATCCAAGAATTCCATGAAATGTTCTGGGATCTCAATATTGTAAACTTTATAAGATCTAACAAACTATGAGAGGCTTTTGGTAGTGAGGATCTTTTCACAAATAATCAACAGCTACATATAAAATCACAATAGCTCTCAACTGAAATATCATAATTTACAGAACACCAGAAGACCTGAATAAGGTTAATAGTAGATGGGAAACATATAACAATGATGAGTTGAAATCTTAACTCGGTACAACCATCAAATTGTGGTTAAATTTTCTACAAAAAAACAAAAAAAAAACACTGTTAATCTATTTCAAATTACCAAAATTCGATATAATATTAAAAAAAAACACTTCAGTAAAGTTAGTTTTATCGGTGTCGATTTATTCAGTGATAAAAAAAATTTCAAAGTTGTACATACATAAATATACTAAGTCTATATTGAGGCCAGACGTAGGTCAAAATAAAACAAATTGCTCCCGTTTCCATTGATAAAAAAAAGAAAAAAACATTTCTATTTGTGTCACGAAAATTAGCCACTCATTAAATATGTGATAATTTTTTACACGCAAAGTTAAAGATCATCTAAGGAAATTATGCTAACAACTCTCAGTCAGTGTACTCTCAATGAGGAGATAGTTATTCGCAAAAATTATAATCGTTGAACGACAACAGGAAAAGAACCACTTGCGTTTTCAAATAAATTTTTTTTATTTTTTTTTTTATTATTTTATTTTTTTTTTTATTTTTTTTTTGCATTTACTGAATTTAAATACAATCAAATGAAAAACTAAAGATTGCAAACAGTCTAAGCAATTTTCTTTCTTTCGTCAATTTTGTTCTTTAACACTACACAATGTTGGTTTGATTTAATTTTGACTTATATGTAATGAACCCAGAAACAAAAAGAAAAAAAAAAACTTTAACTAAAAATAAGATAAGAAATGGAAACGATGAAAAAAAATGAGAGAAAAATGTTAATATGTACTTTAATATCTCGGCATTAATCGCAAGTCGAGACCCGACAATAAACTGTGAAAATATAAAAAAAAAAACTATCATAAATAATGTGTTTTATTAATTTACGCTAATCCTTTCAGTAATTCTTAACATCATAGCTTACCTTTTAGAGGTAGACCCTCCGCAATCCGGAGAATGTATAAAGTGATGTGGTGGGACCGTGCTGGAATGGTGATAAAATGTTGTATAAAAAAAACTGCGATTTCTTGTATTTAAACAAAATCCTCCCATCTACAAAAGTACTCAATCCATTTATTACTTGACCCCAAATTAGCTTCCCTATAGAATTGCCCGTCAAGAATAAAATCAAAACGGGTCAAAAAATAGTATCATTTTGCTCTTTGACGTCTCAAAGCGATACCGCGATATATGGAGAGCACGCGGATTGAATCATTTCATTAATTTTAGTAACCGGGAATTTCAATGCTATACATACTACTAAGGCTATGAATCCATGTACGACTGCAATATCTCAACCACGTACTAATCTGCTAGCTGCTGGATTATACACAGTCTTATAAATATAGCTCCGGAGAAGAAAGTGGCCTTCTGGAAATCGGATTTATTTTCATAGAGATAACTTAACGTGGATTGCGAAAATTTAGAAGAAAACTTTAAAGTTCAATCTGAAGATCGAGTTGAATTTTATTACAGTCAGCATCGAGAAGTTCATCTTGTGAGATCATTCGGCAGCGAAAAAAAGTGCTCCTGTGATTTTTGTCCGTTATCAATGAATAAAAGTTTTTTTCTTAGTTCGAGAAGTGAAGAGTGATTATAAAGACTGCACTTTTGGAATAGTGTTGTTTAAAAATGTGATAAAATTTTGTTAAACTTAAAAAAGAAGTAGGAAAAAAAAATAAGAACACAGAATTCTGTTATGAGGATCGGTTGTGAAATGTTGGTGATATTAGCAATTTTGATTGCTCTATGGAATTTTACCACTGAAGCTCGTAAGCATTACTAAATTTTACTTTTTTTTCAGGATGAAGGATAAAGTAATTTACTTATACATGAGGGATGAAAATTGTATCTTGAATGATTGATGATGGGTTTGTTAAAACGTTTTCTAAAATGAGAAGAATTTGCAAATTCCTTTGTAGGATTTTTCAACAATTTTTTTTTGCATGCTAGTTGAGAACACTGAAATTTATTATACACGCATTTAGGTGCAACTTTTAAAAATGAACGTGCAATCGTGCATCTCCTTCACAGGGTTGCCATATAAAAATTTCGATTTATGAATTATACTAGGAGAATGAAACCAAATTGAACTGAATTTTCATTATACACCAAATCAAATTTATTAATATTAGAGAAGAAGCCGTTTTTTTAAAATAATAAAAAAAAATAAAAAAGAAAAAATTCAAATTCCAATTAGTCCTGACTATTTCACTGAAGGAGCTTAGTTGTAAAAATTCCAAAATCGATGCGGTAATGTTTGACAAATAAAAGGGGGTATAGGGGGAACGTACGATAAAATTTTCAGTGTCGTGCATAAAGCTGAATACAATATTTAAAAGAAAAATAACAATAAAAAGGAGAGAACTGATTAAATGAAAACAAAGAGATTTTCGCAGATATATGCGGCAAGTAAGGCCCCCTAATTTGAAAATATGTATTCGGTGATATAAAACTACAAAATCAAGTTTTTCGTGAAGTTTATTGATTTACACAACTAAAAAAATAGAAAAACTATAACAGAAGTGAGTATTTCAAAAACTAATTCAGTTTTATAAAACCTTTTCCATGGGCCTTATTAAACTACCACAGTATAATAAGGCCCAAAGCAAAAATAGACTTTTCAGCCGAATGATTACCAATAAACTTGGTAAAACTAAGAAAATCAACAAAATTTTGTTATTTTAAGTAATTTCAAATAAAACTGGGCCTTATTATCCCCCAGCAATTTTAGTTATAAATCTCTTAACCTACAACAGAGTAAATACGAACAGTCTCCATTCTTTGGAACAAAATTAATGTCACAATCATAATCCTATATAGGAACATTAGTTTCATTGCGAATATAGGTTAGGTAGGGTAATAATGCCCACCGTCTGCTCCAGTGGGCCTTCTTAGACATATGGCAAGATTTTACAAAATTACTCATTAATCAAATAAATACAATGCTGGGCGAAAATAAACACCGAAATCATAAACTACATTAGGTACCTAACGTTCAAGTTAAACGAGTTACTACAAATGGAAATAATAATTCAACAACAGAACTTATGATTTTTCTAGGCGAAAATTATAATTCCAAGCGGCCGTACACCTCTCGGTGATGTTCTGTTCATTACTGGCAAGATGGCGGCGCAAACTGCAGGACGCCCCCCGACGGCGTTCGTGTCGACTTTAGGCCTGAAGTACAATTACGACTGATCTGTCGACTGCGTCTTGATTTTAAGTCGAAGTCGACGCTGAGGTAATTAAATTAATTGAACTGCTTGAACAAACCAGAAGTCGCGAGTTCTGTGATTCAACTGAAGTTGGCCGCAGCCAACACCAGCTTTGCACTTTGAGCAAAGTTTAGTTTCAGTCGTAGTCGCAGTAGAAGTCGAAGTTGCAATTGTATCTTGTGACATGCATTTACCATTTGGGCAAAGTCGTAGTCGACTGCTCAGTCGTAATTTTAATTCACGCCTAATGTGTGCATAGAGTATGAGGTAGCTGCGATTAATTTATGTAGGTACCTTAAACCATTATTTCTATACCCTAAATGAAATCGTAGGGTATACAAAGTTTGTCATTCCATTTGTAACGCACAGAAATAATATGATAGAAGAGAAAAATGTGTTGGACACCCACGCATAATATTAAAAGTTATTTTGATTTTTGGATGTCTGTCTGTTCGGCCGTCCGTCCTCGCGATAACCCCAGAGCACGCTCACTTAGACAGTTGAAATTTTGCCCACGGGCTTTTAAAAAAAAATTAATTTAAGTTCGAAAATGGGACAAATCGGGTAACTCCTATGTAGGGTTGCCACAAGGTATATAGAAGACTAGGTATTCCCATTAAAAATTTTGACACATTGCAGCAGATAGCCTGTGACGTAATTCTGTTACTAATGTATATACATTTTTATAGGAAAGACAGAGAGAGGAGACAGGAGAGAGTGTATTGTGTTCACTGTACCGTGCTTTCCTATACATTTTCACGATATTTCGTCAATAATGACGGTACGTGATTCGTAATGAGAACACTTGTATTCTATATACCTTGGGGTTGCCATATGAAAATTTAGTTTTTCACTATATTTTTGAACACTACCTGAGAGCGCTTCAACGTAGAGAGGTGAAGTTTTGTACACGGTGTTTTCATATTAATAGTAAATAAAATTTCAAAAATGGACTAAATCGCGCACCTCCTCTTGGTGTTGGCATATAAAAATTTAGGCTTTTTACGTGTACTGTGAAATAGATCAGCCCTAGACGTTTTGAGTTTACTGAAAATTTCTTGAGAATATGAAATCCTATGAAATTGGTTATAATTATTTTTACTTTCCGATGAACCGTTCTAGAAATATATGCGAAAAACAACTTCAAAAATCAAACTTGGGTGACATTCAAAATTACATACGCGGGCAATCAGGGCTTCTTAAACTTTTTTCATTCACGACCCTATTTATGATTGCTTTTTTCGTTTACGACCCCATTTATGATTGTGATTTTTTCGTAACCCAAAGAATATAAAATAAAGATATGATAAAGATGATGATTTATTGATGAAGTAACAATATATATATACATATTATGAAAAAAATATAGTTTTAGAAATTGTTTAAAATTAAAAATTGCACAAAAAGGTGTAAAATTGTATTTATTATAGTTACTAAAGTTATATATACCGTATTTATCATCAAAACTGCATTTTTGCAGTAACATAAATAAAATATTGAACAAAATATATCGTCGCTGGTATATATTCGAGTTTATTGGAATAAATTCGAGCGCAGCCGTTAAGTATACAAAAATTAAAGGAAAAATCATTTTTTTAATGAGACGGATGTGCTTGTTTTTTACTGCATAACAAACTAAATCTGCTGGACGTAAAATCTCTTCAACATTTTTTTAGCGCTGAACGATATTCGGATTTGATATGTGTTAAAGATGAAAAAGTAATTTCACATAAATATGTGGTGTTGAATGGCAGAAGAACATTTAATGCGATATCAATTCTTGTTCCGATCCAGAATTCAGTCAGGGGCTTTTTGAAAAATCTAGTTTTAAGTTTGACTCACTCGAAAGCTCAGTAAATTCCTTTTGAGCTTTACATGGCAGGTGATCAATCTTACCCAAGTCAATCAAAAATGGGCTTTGAATGCAATATAACTTTTTAAAGTCAATATTTGATATAAAATATTTACGAAACTGTGTTTCTAGTGCTTTTAAGTGACCTATAATAATTTTTGGTATAAAAGTTTTACAATAATTTTTCTCGGATATAAAATTGTCAATACTGGAAAACATTTCGAATGAATTCTCTTCTACCCTACTTTTCCAAATGTTTATCTTTTTAATAAAACTTTCAATTTTATCGTTCGAAGTAAATATATTGCAATTTTTTCCTTGAAGAGACAAGTTGAGATCGTTTAATTTCTCAAATATATCTGACCAGATAACACATCTTGGATAACCATAGGTCATTCCAATTGGTGTAATTCCTGTGATATTTGAACAGCACGTGCTTCAGTTTACAAGAGATTAAGTGGAAGAAACTCTTGCTGGATTCTCTGATATTTTCGGGAAAAATGTGAATTTTATTTAACAGAAATTTTACATCTCCTTTTAGTGCATTGTTTAATGCGAAATTTATCTTTTTCTTAATAAAGTGAGGTAGTGTAACCCGATGTAAATTATTATGAATAGTTTGAAAGGATTTTTGAGATGTTCAAGAAGATTTGATCGTTCGGGTAATCTCTCGATTTTTATTTTTAATTCGTTGTCTCAATCGCACTACAATAATGCATAGATAAGTATTTTTCCCCCATTCATGCAAAAGACATAAGTATATAACATTATTTGTTTCTTTCTTGAAAACACGGAAAACTTCTAATTTTGTTCCTCTGTGTCGTATGGGCCTGCCCAGACGAGAAGTTTTTAGGGGAGGAAGGAATTTCCTCCCATGGGGATTAGGCGTACCAACACAAAATGTTGCTCCGCGGTAGTTTCTTATATGATTACCGAAATTAATTGTGTGTGTGTGTTCAATTAACCTACAGTTTTTGATATAATCAATAACTGTATCACAAGTTCACAGCACGTAATGATAATTAAACTATTATTTTATCACCTCAAACCGCAGATAAACATCTGTACAGCCGTCCGATCAGAGATTTCAGAAATTTCACAATTTCAAAATGGCCGGAGCTAATTTGCTTGCAGTAGCATTGATATGCTGCCCATCTTCCCGATAGAAACTTGGCATTTCGGAAATTTTCCTACCCCCGAATACTTCTCATCACACCCGTAAAAACTGTCCTTAATCTCCCCCGTGTGGGCTATAGCTATCTTGTTGTTGTTGTTCTCGTGTTACTGAATCGTTGTCTCGCTACACCATAAGTGACAGACACAAAGCGCAACTCACGAAACCTATGACACAAAGCGCGCCATTTTCAAACGCTCACAAATGTGTTTAAATATTTTACATTAAAATCTCGCGACCCCAAGATTTCGCTAAGCGACCACTTTGGGGTCGAGAACCATAGTTTAAGAAGCCTTGATCTACGGTATCATAAGAATTCGGCTTAGAGCAATTCTAGCTTTTTTACTTTTTTGTTTGTTTTTTTTTTTGCTAAAACGGTTATCTGCTTCCTTCAATATTAGCAGCCGATTGAAATGAACTTAAAAGCAAAATGCGGAAACAAAATATTTGTAACTATGAAAAATGGGAAAATTAGACTGAAATCATGTTTTATGAAGTATGCTTAAGAGTCAACAGAAGAACTTACAGAAAGAGTTTCAAAATAATATTTCTTGCTAAACGCCAAATAAATTTTACTACTATTTACGACTACAGCAAAATCTAACGGAGTAATTGAAAATAAATACTAGGATGAAAAAAGTCATACTTAAGAAAAGCGAACTAGAGATATTCTTCTAAAATGAGAAACAGCTGATAATACCGGAAATGTACCAAAGTAACATTTGGAAACATTTCGTCTGCGAATTTATAATCAGGGATTTAGATAACGGACTCTTTATGTGTGAAATACATATTTTTCTAGGAAGACTTTTATCAAATAATTAAAAAGAAAAGCTGAGAGTTAGAATCAGGCTGCAACGATGATGTAGCAGATCACTATAAACTAGGAATTTCATCCATAGGCCTTTTGGAAGGAAATAGCTATAGAAGTCATAATAAATGCCGCAATAACGTTACAAAAGATTGCATACCCGTAAATACTATAGACGAGTGCAATGATAACTGTGGCATCATAGTCGAGGGTCAAGATTTTGTCAATGTAGGTTAGGTTGGTTAGAAGGGTGCCGCCAAAACTTAGCGTGCCCCAATTAGACCGCTAACGGGTTCATTGTGCCTCCCTATCAAGGTATAGCCTGAGAGATGAAGGAACTTAAGCAATAGAAATCTTGTCAGACTCAGTAATCAGTACGAGTCCATATGAAATTTCAATTTGAAAATTGTCCCTTTGATTAATTAGATTTATGAGATAAAATAGGATTGCGCTCTTAGTTAGTTACGGTATTGCACGAAATAATGAAAGCACTTCTCTATAGTGTTTGCACGGCGCATCTATTAACCCTTGTGTCAACACCACTTCTTACCTCCTCGAATCAACACCTGCATCACCGGTGATACCCATACATTTTGTATGGTAAAGTTTCTGGGTTGCAGGTTGCAGGTTGTCGGTAACAAATGACAGATCTAAATATATTTATTGAATTTATTATTTATTTTATGACATTGTTAGAAGAAAAAAAAATAAAAAAGAACAGGTATTACGGACTACGGGCGACATTTACTGCTCGACAATTTGAGAAATAGGTAGTATGAGAAAATTGAAAATTATATTGGAGTTAGATTCTGTACATAAGCAATTAATGACTCAAATTTATTTTTCTATTATCATGTTTATTTTAGAAATTATAAATTATTGCACTTATTTGGGACAGCTGTTGCATTTGCCGATGAGAGGTGACCTATGCTGTGTACAAATCATGTTTTAGCAAGCATAGCATCGCTTACGAGCGGGACGGCGTTTCTCGCAGAAGAAACAGGTTCCTAACTGTTTTATACGTCATTGGGCATCCCTCTTTAGAGCTTGACGGGGAGCTAATGCTTCCGCCCCAGAAATCAACGGGCGCTCCAGCATGCACTCTAAACCACTTTGAGTGCTAAAATTGCCGGTATACGGATACTCTTATTATTAGCCCTATCGATGACATTTGGTATTACCAGGGCAGTAGCTCGCTCCTAAAGATACTTACGGTGAGCATCTGTCCTTTTTTTGCAACACCATTCAAGTTAGCCGTTGTTATAATATAACTTGCCAAAGCTGCGATATCTAGCATGTTGTAGAAAAATGCTTGTGGCCAGCGAAGAGTCCTGCTTTTTGAAGAATATTCAGTCAACATTTTCTCCATATTGTCAACTCCTCCTGTGTAGTTATTATAGTCCATTACTATATCGGGTTTATGAAGCAGCTGATCTATAATAAAACAACAAAGGTTAGAAAAGAAAGACGAGAATAGCATATCCGCAGTTGCTATTTACCTGAAATTCCTTTGTTGAAAATGAGGGCAACTGCTTTCGCTGGTCTCTTTTTGGTGACATATGAACATAATGTTATTGGCTCGTCCTTTAGAAATCCAAACTCGGTTGAGTTGACCTCCCGCTGGTGGCTTGGTTTGAATTCTTCTGGCAGCTATGGTTTATTTTTCTTCACGGTACCAACCATGGACAATTGGTAGGTAATCAAGAGACGCGCAAATGACAACGATGTGAAAAAGTTATCCATGTAGATGTTCCGGCCAGTTCTCGAAAATTGATGGCATAGTTCCTTGACGACACGTTCACCTTGGTTTACATCACGGACATGCGTTTTCCCTGTATAAATTTGTCCTGTAATTGGATGGATGTTTCTGCATCACAGACCCACCATACTTTTATACCATACTTTGCCCGTTTATTAGGCATATACTGCGTGAAACGTGTACGTCCACGAAATGGAAAAAGCTGTTCGTCAAACGTCAAATTGGCACCTGGCCGATACCCTATTATCGTTAAGCATCAGCTATATATCAAAAATTGGAGCTGCCTTATTTTCTCTCAGCCTATCCAATCGAGTGGTGTCATTGTCAAAACGGATGAACTGATTTATAGCCCAATACTGACGAATATACATAGCTGCACGATATAATGGATGCGAAGATGATTTCCACAGATCCTGGACATTTTCCTTATTTGAGCGGTGGATTCCTGCCATGAGCAAAATACCCAAATACGCTTTAAATTCCTTTTCCGTCTGGCTTCCATGATCGCGGTTATCAATGTTCCATCTAGAATACTTCCGTTCAGCCCGTCTATTGGTCTCCCGGATAATAAGACTGCACATCTGCTGCGAAAAAATACGCTGAAATGTTTCAACGATTAGTTTTAGTTTCAGGAGCGGGTTGGGGCCTTGCAGATTGACGCAGTACATTGTGAGCGTAGGTTTGAGTTGGAGGTAAAGAATTGTTTTTCCAAATCACTCCATCTCTAGCTTTAAAAATATCTGCTTCCGAATCAAAAGATAAAGCCTCCTCATCGTCTTCTTCGGCCTCACTTTCGCTGTCGGTCTCAATTGTCTCCACTTGAAAAGCTTCCGTTTCCGCGTTTAAACTTTTTTCAGTACGACTTCACAAAATAAAATGAGCGTTTAACTTGCATCATAGTGCATCAGATGCACGATACTACATGATTTTACTTGTAAATGAGCCATAAAAGTCCCTACTCCCACACAAAATGTATGACAAACTTATACATCACGGGTGATGCAGGTGTTGATTCGGTAGGTACAATAATGTGCGACTATTTTTCATACATATCCAAAATAGTTAATAATCTTAAATTTGGCAACGATGTTTAAAACATAATTTTGGAGGATGTCGGAGACACCCAGGCCGATAAATGAAAAACTGATACCTGGAGAAGGTACCAAGCATGTGAAAACTCACCGGTGATGTAGGTGTTGACACAAGGGTTAATACCGTACAGTAAGTTACTTCTTAATTAGACAATGACGTTGACTTGTGTGTTATGTCGCTTATTTTTGAGTAATCGTCACTCTGGACAGATCTTACCTCATTACCGAATAGCGTTGAAACATACATATATGCTGCTATTGTAAGTGACTGGTGGATCAATTATAAAGGCCCTATGCAAATTCAGATAGATCCACTAAGAATTTTCATGCTCAAATCTGTACATTTTAAATTTCTTGCAAATCAGAAAACCCGTTAAAAAAAAAGAAGAATTAGTAAACATTTCAGACAAAAAAATCAAAAGCTATAACGACTTTTGTTTGAAGCAAAATAGTAGCATTCTTCCGATTCAGAGAATATTTCTGCTCCAAAATCTCTCCTTTTTGCAGAAACTTTTTCAAACCAAAATTTTGAAAAAGATCTTCCATCTTACTTAGGAAGTATTGAAAGCACTCTGTGAGAGCTAAGAAAAACAGGACATTTATTTTTTATTTTTTTAAGTGCATCTTAAACAAAAGCGGTTTTTTATTATTTTTAAATTTTGACACAAAGTTCGTCATCCTAAACTCCAGAAATGCCCAGATGTCGATGCACGATAAACTGCAACTTATTAAGGCATCTTATGCTCATTCACCACACGAAGGAGACCAAGAAAATGGTCAACAGCTAAAAAAATCAAAGTCTTGAGTCAATTCATTTCTAATAGAAATTTTTTTCGAAATCATTTCAAAATGGTTGTGTATTAGGAAAAGTGAATTTTCGAGCCTATCTACAAATCATTTATATTCAAGGTGCATTTTTTGGATTATTGTCATCAATAGTTCGAAACTCTCTCACAAAACCAATTGCAACAGCCATCACGAATTGACACAACTCTGGAATTTCAAATCATGAATAGAAATTGGAAATTCGAATTTCGCTACAAATTGTAAAATATTAAATTCGGAAAAGCTTGCTATCATTTGAAATTCACTCCAATACCAGCGGTATCAAATGAAAGGCATTTTGATTTTAAACGACGCGCCAATCTACTCCTTTTTGAAATTTTTAAGAAATAAATGGAAAAGGTCAATCCACTTTATTTTAGTTTTTCTTTTAAAATTTTTGTTATTTGTAATGTAGAGAATTTAAAATTTATGCACAAAAAGTAAGAAATTTTTCGAAAATTTTCGAAATTGGAAGACATTTAACAAAACTTTTCAAGAATTGTGATTTCCTCTCCCAAAATTGCGTCATTATGGAATTTAGCTTTGGACTCCTGATCTTCTAGACGAGTGCTCATTGGTTGCTTTTGTTAATATTTCAAGTAGGTGCTAGGAGGGTTAGTTTTTTATAATCATTTAAATAATCATTTGCCTGACTTCACATCTCTTCCAGCCTCGATTCAAATGCCATCCTTGCCCTATTTGCTGACGTGATCATAGTAGGAAAGAACCAAATTAGCGACCTTGCTAAACATACGAAGGCATGTAGACATATAGAATAATATATCATACCTAAATGCCTGCTTTTTATGGTTTACTTCAAATATTGCAAGCTAATGGTTGTGATAATTTAGCGCCATCCACTGCTCGATGTCTTCAGTTAATACCTTTGATTGGATTCTCTTTTTGTTTCTCCTCCACTGAGTGACCCCAACCAAACTGGAATTTTTGGTTTTTCGCCAAGATAGTTATGTTTCTGCTGTTGAAGCACCTGTGGAGGTGGAACTCTGTTAGAAATGATATTCCATGCTTGCTGGCAGACGCAATTGAAAATGTCATATAAAAACGCATATATTGGGACAGATTCCTCCATCTTTACCAAATCAGTGTTTAAGATTATCTGCCTCATACGCAGATGACCTTACTAGTCGTTTCTGCTCTTTGGTGACTTTAATGGTTTGGGTCCCTTTGGAAATATATTCCCTTTACAACTCCACAGGGTTGAGAAAAAGTAACAGACCAAATAATTGAAAAGGAATTGAACTATTTTCAATAACATTAAAAAAAAAACTCTTTTTTTATTATTATTATTCATTTCGTTTAAGAAAATTTCGATTTTGATGATGCAAGCCCCTGCGGACGATGGAAACCAGGCGACCCTGATCTGAACAGTATGGATATGATTCGACAGTTCCATTTGGATGAACACTCCTACTACTATGAAGGTGTTAACCAAGTGATCGGTTCAAGCTCCTTACAAAGAGCTTATCATCTGGAAGAAGTAACAAATTTAACAGTTCAAGCTGTTGAAGCCTTCCCTAGTGGTATACCGCATGAATTTTCGTTCGAAAGCACATTCCGAACGACAGAGCAACCGGTATATCCTTGGTACCTTTTTCAACTAATGGATTACCAAGAGGAATCGCAACTCAGTGTTGTAATAAATCCAGTGTTTAATACGGTGGAACTGTCCCTACCAAGAGATGATGGAGACTTGCAGACAGTAGCTTTTATGGAGACATCGGTTAGGTCTTAACTAGCCTGCAAAATATTAGTAAGAAAATGCTTTTCTTTCAGCTTTTTGATTCATCCTGGCATAAGGTATCATTTGGAGTAACCCAAGATACAGTAAGGCTGTGGATAGACTGCAAGCAGGTACGCGATACTAATGGAAATTTAAATGCTGACTTGGAACCACGTGGGCCCGTCGATCATACCGAAGGTTATGTCTCAATCGCGAAAGAAGTTAATTCAAAAGAAACTGTGCCGGTATAAGTTTTTCGGAAAGAGTTGAACATTTCAACTGGAGGCTAAAATTGTATTTTTTTTTACAGGTTGATCTACAGTGGATGGTATTTGGTTGTGATTCTGAAAAGCCAGAGCAGGACAACTGCCAGGAACTGGTGGTAAATTGAGACTATATCTAGAATTACTGGTGAAATAATGTAAGACTTTTTTTTAATAGGGATATGAAGTGAATCCTACTGGAGTACCTAGACCTACTGGACCAGGACCTGAAGTCACAGAATCTATAGATGATGCATTTAAATGTCCTTATCAATGTCCAGCAGGTCCTCCTGGTTATAATGGAACTGATGTAGGTATTTGGAATAATTTAAATTAATATTGAAAACTAAAGTGCTTGTTATAGGGAATTCCTGGTCCTCCTGGTCCTCCAGGTCGTTCAGGATTGCGCGGACCGCCAGGGTTTCCAGGAAATCAAGGTCCACCTGGACCATCAGGACTTGGATTAGGTGCCGGTATTAGAGGAGAAAAAGGTGTACCAGGAATACCTGGCTTACCTGGTCGTGCTGGAGATCGGGGTCTTCCTGGACCCCCAGGTATTGGATTACCAGGATTGCCCGGTATTCCGGGGCAAAAAGGAGAGTCTGGAGTATCTGGTGGTATTTATATACCTGGACCAATTGGACTTCCCGGTTTAAATGGATCAAAGGGAGATAGTGGCGATAGAGGGGACCGAGGCGAGAGGGGCTTCCCGGGCGTTCCTGGATTACCCGGTATTCCTGGTCAAGAAGGCTTACCTGGTCCACCGGGTCCAAGCGTCAGTGTATCGGGTACTGGAGTTTCAACAATTTCAGGTCCACCTGGTCCCCCTGGTAAGCTTGGATCTCAAGGTTTCCCCGGCCATGATGGCCAACCGGTAAAAGTTAATTTTCTTTACGAAACTCAATATAATAAGATTTTTAGGGAGCCCCAGGTGAGCCAGGTATAGCTGGGAAAATTGGTCCACCAGGCTTACAAGGTCCTCCAGGATTGGACGGTCTTATAGGACCATCAGGTCCTAAAGGTACAAGAGGTGATACAGGCAATCCTGGCCCTGTAGGTCAAACAGGATCTCAAGGAATACCAGGTGAATCTGGGCAGCCGGGAAACTCAGGACCACCAGGGTTTCCAGGTCAACCAGGTCTTGTTGGTTTGAGTGGACCACCAGGTCAACCTGGTCAACCTGGTCCAGCGGGACCACCCGGTGAAGTTTCTTGGCAAGAACGTCATTCAGATTCGGGAGCACGACGAGTTATCATTGGTCCACCAGGTGTACCTGGTAAGAGTTAAAATTATACAACAATTTCCTTGAGTAATAATTTCTTAATATGTCCGTGAATAGGTGAAAGAGGACAAGCTGGCGATCGAGGTCCCGAAGGTCAGCCAGGAGCACCTGGAATGCCAGGAAGAGATGGTAATTCCGGGCTTCCAGGCTCACCGGGACAGCCAGGGGCCCCAGGTATGCCTGGAAATCCAGGATTAGGCTCTTCTGGACAATATGACTTAAGTGATTCTCAAATAAGAGACATTTGTATGTCAGTAGTAAGAGGTATGACCCGATAAGTCTTGCATGAATTATTTACTAATATAAAACGATTGTTACAGACTATTTTGCTGAAATACAAAATTCACTAATTGGCCCACCTGGTCCACCAGGAAATTCACGTCCAGGAAGAGCGGGATCTCCAGGAACACCTGGACAGCCAGGTTAAATTTACCGTAACTAAAAATGTTTGTGTTTTGAAAAACAAATTTCTCAGGGGAGCCCGGTTCTCGGGGCCAGCAAGGCGACAGAGGTTTTCCAGGGATTCCAGGTTCACCTGGAAGTGCAGGAAGTCCAGGAGCACCAGGAGAACGTGGCGATAAAGGAACAAGTGGAGATGACGGTGTAGGTAGAGAGGGACCTCCAGGACCGCGAGGATCTCCTGGACCAGAGGGGAGAGCAATAGATGGTATTCCAGGTAGACCAGGTGAAAAAGGAGACACAGGGCGGCCAGGTAAAAATCGCAAAATTTTTAAAGATAAACAAGAAAAATATATGGTAATATGTAATTCTATTTTCGTTTAGGTGAATCTGGCCCTAGAGGACCATCTGGCGTACCAGGTGTTTGTCCTGTATGCTCACCTAATGCATATGCTTATCCTATGCTTTATCAACAACAAAGTGGAAAGGGAAATACGAAGGGTTGAGCGTATAACAGAGTTGATAGATTTTACTAAATATTTATTCATCTGGTTTCATTGTAACGAAGAAACCACAACTTATAAACAGAATGTAATTATGAAAACTTAAAGTAAAAGTAAGCATCTAAGAAGTTTAAAATAAATGAAGGGAAATAAAATTATAATTTCGAAATATAAAACACATTCACTCCATTTTGTCGTATATTTTGTTCTGCTCCCCGATAGCCTGCCTTTCATGGCTGGCAACTAATGGGAATCAAAATATTTTTCAATTTACTTACGTTGATGTTTAGAGTTGTCTTCGGTTTATAATTTTAAAAGGTCTCAATTGACCGTTAATATTGCTTAAAGTAAAGATAGATAACAGTTTCTTCTGATTATTTCTTTTTGCACTGATAGTCCTTTCAGGGAAAATAGCTTTAAGGAAAACATGTGCCATATAGAGAAGAAAAAACAAGGAGTTTGTATAAGTGCTATTAATGGGCTGAAAACTAAGATAATAATGGTTAGTAAAAAATGAGAAATTCAGATTAACAATTTCATAGAAAAAGGAATTCAAAGGTAAACTAATGGAAAAATAATATTAAATAATAAAAATAAAAGTAAAAGTAAAAAGAATAGTAAGAGAGGGTGAAGAATGATAAAATAAAATAAAATTGAATTTACAATTTATTTGTACGCTTTCATCGTTACTGGTTAATGCCAGCTGAAAGTAAACGTTAGCTCAGTGGTAAGAGCAGTCGCCCGGCAAGCAGAAGGTCCCTGTTTCAAACCCCGGACGAGGCGGTTGTTTTTATACCCTAGATGAAATCTATAGGACATACTAAGTTTGTCATTCCGTTTGTAACACCTTGAAATAATGATGGTAGAGCAAAATGGATTCGACACCCACGCATAATATTAAAAGTTATTTTGATATTTGCATGTCCGTCCGTCCGTCCGTTCGTCCGTCCGCACGATAACTCGAGAACGCGTTTACTTAGAGAGCTGAAATTTTGTACACGGACTTAAAAAAAAAAAAGTAAAATTAAGTTCGAAAATGAGACAAATTAAGCACTCCTTCGTAGGGTTGCCATACAAAAATTTCGTTTTCCACTATATATTTGGACACTGGCTGAGAACGCGTCAACGTAGAGAGCTGAAATTTGGTACATGGTGGTTTCATTGTACTAGCAAATAAAATTTCAAAAATGGACTAATTGGAAAAATTCTTGTTGGTATTGCCATATAAAAATTTAGGTTTTTTACGAATACTGTGAAAACGATCAGTCTTAAATATTTTTATTGTACTAAAGCCTTCTTCAGAATACGAAATCCTATAAAATTGGTTATAATCATTTTTTCTGTTCGATAAACCGTTCTAGAAATATATGCGAAAAACCACCTCAAAAATCAAACTTGCACAGAAGGGTGACAATACTAAATTTCATAAGGGCATTCATCTAGGATATCATAAGAATTGTTCTTAGACCAATTCTAGCTTTCTTTTCTTCTTCTTGTATTTATGATTTGATTTAGAATCGGTAAAAATAAAAGTTGTTCTAACAAGTTCAGGTTCGATTCCCCCACAATATAGAAAGTACATTTATTTACATTGAGGATAAATTGGTAGAGGTTTAAAACTAGCGAAACTTTTACTATTAAATAAGTCTAAATAATTAAAGAAGGTATTATGATTTTTTGGAACATTGAGGATTTATTTCTTAAATTAGTTCTAGCGAATGGGAGACTAAAGGTCATGAAATTACGAGATTGGTGAGATAGAACACTAAAACTTAACTTAACTTATTAACTCTGTACAGTCGACCATGTTGTTAATGATCTTATACAAAAAAATTTCATCTACATTAAGTCTGCCGGTTTGTCGAGGAATCATTGTGAAACTATTTAGTCACTGAGGATATTCAGATTGTTTACAAAACTTTAAGCAAGTACCATTCTACGATTTTGCGTATTTGAACGCTTGTTCTTTTTGGAAGAAAGATTGCAGTTTTTTTCTGTATTACTATGAACACATATTGCACTTGGAAATGTGCGTGCCTTTCAGCTTAAATACTAAAATACGAGATTTTGTTATACTCGTTTCCGTTCCTTATAATAATTTTGTTTTAACTATTAAGAAACGTCATAAGTGGTATTGAAAATTGAAGTTTTTCAAAACTGGTAATTTTCTGAAGGTAGAAGTTGGAACTAAAAATTCCTGTCGAATAATTCGAATTTTTTGGTTTTTTAGTCAAATAAGAATAAAAATGTCGTTCTTATTCATTTGAGGAGCTCAGTTAAGTACTTGTTCTTTATTTACATAGGCAAGCGGATACCAAAAAGGACAGCTTTATTACTCTCAGAAAGAAAAATGCATTTGCTGAATTTAATAATTCCACATAATCACAATTACATAAATGTGATTCAACGATCATGAATTGCTCATGTATCTGTTACTTGGCTTTTGGGAAATTTACCACTGGTAGGTACATGGGAAATTGAGTTACAACTGAGTATGATCTGATTGACGCATACGTCAAATGAATCGAAAATGATCTAAATGATCAACGCGTGTAAAACAACGTGTTTTTTGCTTATTTGACATTACTTTCGGACATTTTCGGTTTGTCGATATAGAGGAGTATTTATTTTGTAATGTAATTTTTAGTTTTCTTTTGTTACATAATATTAAAAAATTTATTTAAGTAGAGAAAGTTACAGTTATTGATATAAACAATCATTGTATCCATTGTATCATAAATTCACATAATGAGAATCACCTAACTAAAGAATTGTGCAGCTGTCCGATCAGAAAGGATAATGCCAGTAAATGTATGGACTCTGGTAGCCGCTCCAATAGAAATAAGAGTGGTTCATACGTACGTAAAGTTAGCACAACTTCGTCTGATATAGTTCGGAGCTATTTCATAATTTGTCGTTAATTAGTCGTGAAAACCAAAAATTTGTCGTGTCCTTTTTTCTAAAGGAAACTGGATGTGGTGCCAAGTTGACGTCAAGTTAGCACCGCAACTCACTGGAACTCGGCCAAAACTTATCGGATTGGAAAAATATACATCTTGGAATTTGTCGTTAAGTTGTCGTTAATCTGTCATGAAATCCATAAATTGTCGTGTCCATTTTTCTAAAGGAAACTGGATGTAGTGCCAAGTTGACGTCAAGTTAGCACCGCAGCTCACTGGAACTCGGCCAAAACTAACTTGACGTCAACTTGCACCACATCCAGTTTCCTTTAGATAAAAGGACACGACAAATTTATGGATTTCATGACAAATTAATGACAAATTAACGACAAACTGCAAGATGTATAATTTTCCCATTTCGATAAGTTTTGGCCGAGTTCCAGTGAGTTGCAGTGCTAACTTGACGTCAACTTGGCACCACATCCAGTTTCCCTTAGAAAAAAGGACACGACAAATTTATGGTTTATACGACAAATCAACGACAAATTAACGACAAATTATGAGATAGCTCCGAACTATATCAGACGAAGTTGCGGTGCTAACTTTATGTACGTGTGGTTCATCATTGGAAGGCTACGAACATTTCATCGTCTCTATAAATAGCTTTTGGTATAGTCAGATTCCGATCTACATATAATATCGTTTCTGTTTACAGGGTCCAGTCCGACATGTATGACATTGTAGTCATTGATAAGACTTTCATGGGCTATAGCAATCAACCGCTCAAGGTTTTGCACCTTGATATATTAAAAAATGTCGCAAGTCTGTCATTGGAATCACCAGTTCGCAGTGAGAAGTATACCTAAAGCGGTTCTTGGATTTTCACATCTGTGTTTTAGTGACGGAGTTTGCTCCAACATGGCATCGAATTAATCGCAATTGCGTTCGGTCCTTCATTAATCACAGCACCTCCCGCATTAAAATTAAGCTTTCAAATAGCACTGAGCTGGGATGCATTGAAGTTACATCAGTGATATGCAGAATTACAACGTCACAACGTAACAGGAACATATTGATTCCACGATTTCATAAGTCCTGCATGGAAGGCTCTTATCTTGTTCAAGCTGCTCGTTTATGGAATAATCTTCCGTTGAATGTTCAAAGTGTTGGCACTGTCGGCGCGTTTAAGAGATGCATTGATACACACATAATTTAACACAATTTTTTTTCTTTATTTTCTAGTAGTCTCGTAGTACAATTTTTTTAACTGAATTTAACTTCCTCTTTAATTAATAAGAATTTGCTTGAATTTCCTTTAAATTTTTAATTCTTATTTTAAGTAGTTACTTTTCTAGCACCGCTTTATATAACGTACAAGAAAAGATGTGAACTCTTGTGTACAATAACCTCAAATAAATACATTATTATTATTATTATTATTATTATTAATTGAGGTAGTCCGGCTCAGTTATTACTCTCTAGGTGTTCTCGATACCTTCAGCATGCACAGCCAGATTGTATTCACAAAATATGTGTGTATCTTTATATCTTCTTATGACGGGTCTGATTAGGACAGTTTGTAAAAATACAATGCCTGAGAGTATTAGGTCCCGCCACTAACAGTTAGCGGAGGGAGAGTGGGAGGAAGGATTGAACTCAAGACGGGCTTCTGAACGATACAGGATCACAACGCTGACTCATTCCTAATGATGCACAAAATGGCAGGGGATTATGAAATAACCAAAAAATATGTTATTTGGCTATTGCTAAAACTGACATGTATAGTATTGTGTAACTCTAAACGGGCATAGATTTGAAACTAGATGCAATATCAATTTCTATCGAGCTCAACAAGATCTATCTAAGGATGTATTATACATGGCTATTGGAGAGGGTACCGAAATTTACATCATTCTTTCAAAATCTCAAGATGCCTAAAACTTTTTGCTTGCAGTATTATTGGTATGCTGTAGCTAAGAAAAAGGTAGCATGGAATTTTTCTTCCCCCTATATGTCTCTCATCGACAAAAATGTAGCATGCATTCTAGATTAGGCATTATGTATTACATTCTTTCACTGCAATATGATCACTAAAACTGATCCTGAAGGAAAAGCATTCAGTTTTTCAATTCCGATTTTTTGTCCCAAAACGTATAGTTCTGGGTAGGGTTCAGAAAGAAAATTAACGAAATGGGGCTCATTCCTGTTTTGTTGAGGATTCCTCACAGTCCCAAATTAGTTTACGTCTTACAAATTTGAACGAGACATGAAACTATATCCTATACATGAGTACTTTTCTATCGTAATGCACAATTAAGGCTGAAGTACAATGAATGAATGCATCACGCAATTGTTGACGCCAAAATAATTTCGGAATACATGCTGCAACATTAAGCCTAAGTAAATAGTGCGACGCGCGATTAAAGTAGAGCAAATTTCTAAAATTGTCGTGTCGCATTGCGTCATTTGAGTTTGACAGTTCGTATTGTGATGGCATACCTGCGTTTGAGCTTTATATGCAAGTATGCGGTATAAAAAGTAATAAGGTAGGTTCCATCTGAGCCAAAACGTCACTAATTGAGACATTTTCAAGAAATGTATGGGAAAAAACTTAACTCGATTAATTTACTTACGATTTCTTCACAGCTTTCAAACTTATTTCAAGTGATGACGCAATGAAAAAAGAAAAAGTGTTTCTCTCGAACTGAGAGGAGCCTACCTTGTTACTCTTAATACCATTGCATACATGTTATATATACTTGTTCTTGAAATATGTAAAAAAAAATTCCGCAGACATCAAGAAACGGAAAATTCAACTCAACTCAGTATTTCAGCCCATAGTTATTCTCATTATAACTTAGAAGTGCATTACAAATTGAGAGCAGCTTAAATATTAAAAGGCTCGCTTGTCTTATTTACTGCGTTCGTTTTCTCGTTCCGAATGAATCTTCTTTCGAACTTCGAATGGTTCTGAAATGCACTTGAGTTTTCTTCAGACTTCAAGCAGAACGATTTTCATTAATATTCGTGAATGTGTTGTTTATAAATTTTTGCCAGGGTAATAGTTGAGCTTAAGAGTTACAGAAAGTAATCCTATCATGTGAGTTTCCTCAATAATAATTCCTCATAAATCCCTTTCTTAAATAGAAGTCCTGCTAGCTATTCAAATCTCAACGTAACATAATAAGACCTTCCCGCAAATATTCTTCCCACATGAAACTTGCTTTATTATTCAGAAGAGTAATCATATTTCAATTCAACTAACATATCTATCCATTTTCCCAGCCGCGACAAAGGACAAAAGGAGCAAATTAAAAAAAAGTACATTATAACAGTCATCACCGCGGATCTTGTTATTTATTTTTCCCTTCCTCATTATTTTTCTTGCAGTAGCGTTGAGAGAAACCATCAGTCTAACGTTTGTTGGAAAATGTCTTTGTTTTTGATAAACAACAATTTATACAATTATACTTATACTTTTTTCAACTGGAAGAAATATCAAGAACTTGAAATGGTTCTGTTTTGTTCCTTTTCTATGTGTACAGAACTTAATTATGACATCGTTATCTCGATTCAAACAGATTCATTTAGGACAAGAAAAGGAACGCAGCACATTATAACTCACCTGAAATTATTAACGCAGCACCAGATGATTTCAGTACACTTTTGTTTAATCCATGTAACTTCAGTAAAAGTTTTTTTTATCCCGAACCATTTTCTATTTCTTAACATCTCGAATACAAAAATTGACCAAATTTTAAGATATCCCCGTTTTTTTCACTTGTAATAAGAAAAAAAAACTATTTTTAAGTTAAAAGAGAAAAGAAAATTTTACCAGCTATAATTATTTTGATAATTCCGCCCCTAATTGTAGGCCAGGTATATATACTTTAGATTCTAATATGAATATACAGATGTCGCTTGAAGAGCCAAATAATCATTGCGCAACCATTTTGATTATTTTGTAAGATCATCAAAATTTAACGTTATTTTCAAAATTTCTTTATTTATAATTAATTTAGTGGAAATATGTAAGCCTTTAAAAAAATATTCATTCCACCGACATAAAACGCGCACGCTTATCACACCCATAAAAACCTTCAGTAAACAAATTCAAGAAAATTCTGCACGTGGGGGGAAAATTCCATTCCGTAGAGAGTCAACAAAACCTACATAAATCGCTACTTCTGCCTGCATCGTATTCGAAATTTCGCATAGGATATGCTGCCGGGATGTGAGAAATGTGACGGTCCACATCAGGAGGACTACCACAGTACCTAGGTACTATAGAGCGCAGTACTTACACTCATTTTGTTCTGTTCCTAATCGCATCAACTGATAGAGACGAGACAAACATTGGGGAGCACTGGGGTATCTCAGTCATGGGGATATTGGGGTAGATATTATCAGTGTAGAGTATAGGAGAGAAATGTGGTATACGAAATTCGCCATCCACACAAAAAGGAGAAGTGCTTAAAGGATACATATAGGTAGGAAAATTGAAAAACTTGAAACAAGCAATATATCTCGGCCGCCTGTTTCACGTTTTCTGTGTAGGTGCAAGACACCACGGACTTCTCAACTTTCGATCCGCCTGCAAAAAACCCAAACATATCAAGAAAATTGTGATAAAAAATTCAATTAACTGTAACGAAACATATCATTTATCGTGAACAAGTAATTATCTATCTAGTCCGAAGTAATTTTAAGCAAAAAGTAAAAGATTCGTGCAAGCTACCAGCGTCCTGCCAGTGTAATTGCCAGTGTCATTGTGCTACATTTATTATCCACCCTTGCGGCAAGCAATTTTCGCAGGAAAACGATAAAATTAAACAGTTCACGGGGCAACTGTAACTGTAAAGCTAGATTATAACTTATAGGCGCTGTCGCCTTTTATTGTAAAGTGCGCAAAACGAAAATAAATTGTAAACGGTTTATAAAAGTTTTATAAATAGAAAATATGTTCGTATTCTCGTGTGTGTACGCTTAAGAAATAATAAAAAAGGAAAAAAAAATATTGAGTCCTTTGTGGAAGTGTGTATGTTTTGTTCGCGCATTTCTCATATAAGCCATAAGGTAAACGAGTTGGTGGTGGTGTTTGTATATATGTGATTTAGTGTATGCTTGTGTGTATCAAAAAGGACGTGCGGACTAAGGTGGAAAATATGAAATAAACGCAAAAAATTTTAGAAAAGAGCTGCCTGTGCCTGTGCGAAAGGTGGTGTGCAACGGGGAGAAGGGGTTAAAAAAAGAAAGGAAAGAAAAGAAAAGAAAAACATTCTCCCGATGAATAGGAAATAGGACACGCAGGCCAAACACAACAATAAAAACAAAACATTCTCGGCAACGAACAAGAAGAATTTTCTTTTCCTTATTGTTGTTGTTGTTGTCGGCGTTGTTGTTGCTGCTATTTTTTCTCGAAAAAAAAGCTCAAAATTTCGTGTTCGGCTTTGATGGTAATGACATCACTTTAGTTCGGTGCATGACCGCTTACTTGAGTGTTGCGCTGCAATTTGTTTAACCGCTTTTCCAAAATATTGCTGGCACATAACAAAACAATTGGCGCGTTGCTGGTGTATAGTAGGTAGTAGGAGGTATACAAGGAGTGAAGGAATTTTTCTCCGTGTGAATTAGAATTAAAAAAAAAAAAAAAAAAAACTTAACCGGAAGCTGAGAGGTCTATCTATACACTCTTCTGGTTAGAATATAGTATAAACATATAAGTCGGGCGGACCTGTCATAAAGGAGAAGGTGAAAGGTAAGTTTTCTTCTTGTATTTTTTAAACAACAAAAATTTCTTTTTTGGAATGAAAAACAAAAACATTTTTCTTAATTTTCGTTATTTATATTTGAAAGTAGGTATATTAAGAATAATCATAATTTTTTTTAAAAAGTTTCCCAAAGACCGTTAATATTTTTTATGGCCGAATTTCGATTTGATTCAAATATTCAAGAATGCATTCTAGGCTAGTGCCAAAATTGATTGTGAAGGCTAAAAGAAAAAAAAATTATCAACCGGAAAATTTAGAGAAGGTTATAATTAAAAGAAAAACAATGAGGAGCTGTTTTGGGGTTGAAAGTGCTTTTTTGCGATTTTCGACTAAATGTGACATCCTAACTGAAAATGTCCTTCACTGAAGCTGTAGCTAATAAAAAAATATAAGACTTTAGTATAAAGCATTTTTCAACATAACCTCAAATTTTCCAAGAAACTCTCGTAAAAATAATTCAATTTGCATGAAATTTTGTGAAAGAATACATGTCTTTTTGCACTGAATTAGTATAATTTTTTTGCAATGTGGGAAACAAGTAGTTTTCGACAAATTTACATTTTTCGAAAAAAAAAACAAAATACAAAAATTTTCCACGGAAAATTTTATTGGTGCTTTTTCGACTTAAATATTCTATCCGGGCTCATTGTAACCGTTGAAATGCCTACGTTAACCCTTTCAGCGGTATCGCCGTACTACATGTCCTACCATATCAGTCCATTTTGGGCGGTTTTTTTGGTTTTTTATTTTTACATTATTCTATCAATGATCTTTGTAGGTATATATATATATATATATATATAATGAATTAATATTGGTGAAAAAATATATATACATACAACGAATATATGCAGTCATTCCACACGAAAACGATCAAGAAGTGATTCTTTAGGACCCGACCATCTCCGATTTGGATGAAACTCTCACGATTTGTTAGGACTACCAAAATAGCTCACCCCTCCCCCTTCCCCCCACCGGTATATCTCGTGAATTTTATTTCTTTCTAAATGTTGATTTTTCAACGCATAAAGTGCATAAAAAATATTTTGGTTATTAGGTAGTTGTGAAATATTGTTAGAAATCTATATTTAATTTTTGATTAAAATCGGAAAATGGGTATAAAAGTTATTTTCAATTTGCGAAATCTATCTAAAAACTCGAAAACAACTCACTCCTGGGACGTGTATGTTAAAGAAAATAACTTACCAATGAAAGGATAAAAATGGTTTACATAATATGGCGATGGTTTATTTTTCATAAAATCACTTAAGAATGAGAAAAACGAAAAAAATGACTTCGAATAACGAATTTTTCAATATTTTTTATGATTTTCTGCAAAAATTCTTACATTTGAATATCAAGATATAAGTAAAATACAACAAACAAAAAAGTTTAAGATAAGATTGATTTATTAGTTGATGTAACTATAAAGTATACTAAAAATATGATTATTTAACAAATTCACACATCTACGTCATTAGTTACATACATAATATTAAAATTTGCTATATATCTACATTTCAAGGAACATTTTCTAAAATATATTGAACTAGTTTTATTTTAAAACAATTTAGCACTTTTTAATTTTTAACTTTATCAGTTTTTTGTGTTCTGCTAGAGAGATATGAGCTGAACCACTTTTGTTCAGTTCCTCTTATTCCGTATGTCTTAAGTTTCTTTAGTAAAATATTCCTATCTATAGTTTCAAACGCTCGCTTGAAGTCTAGGAAAACTGCCATTATTTTCTTACCAGCATCCAATTCCTTTTTCCATTAAAATATTACCAAATTTAATGCTGTTTCGCATGAATGTTTACTTCTGAAGGCAGACTGCTCTTCTAATAATAGCTGATTCTTTTCTACATATTCTCGCAGCTGATCTGCCACTATTCTTTCTAGAATCTTTTCATAGCTAGGCAACATGTTAATTGGACGGAATTCTTCACATTTCGTTGTATTGGGAATGTTTTGGATCGGAATAGCGATAGTTTCTTTCCAGCAAGGAAATGCACCATTTTGGAGGCTTAGATTTATTAACTTTATTAATATATGCCCTATTGTCTCTATGGATTTAATACAAACTCATGCATGCTCATTTCAATTTGTTATCCACTATTACACTAAGGTATTTAAATTTTGTTACATATTCAATTTTTTCATTGCCAAGGTACATATCTTCTGGATCAATGACATTAAAGCACATTTCCTTAGTTTTTTCAACACATTTAATTTAAGTTTATTCATTTTAAGTCAGTTGTCAATGCTCTCAAGGTCTTCCTTTATGTTACGAATACATTCGTCTGCTTGATCACAACAGATATATATTAAGGTGTCATCTGCAAATAACGCCAATTGACTGTATTTTATTACTAATTTATGTACAGAAGAAACAATGTGATGCCCAGTACTGAACCTTGGGGAACTCCAAAATCTACATCTATTGGATCAGACATTATACCATTTACCCTCGTTTTTTGTGTTCTGTTAGAGGAATATGAGTTGAACCACTTTTGTTCAGTTCCTCTTATTCCGTATGTCTTAAGTTTCTTTAGTAAAATATCCCTAGTATCAAACGCTCGCTTGAAGGCTAGGAAAACTGCCATTATTTTCTTACTAGCATCCAATTCCTTTTTCCATTCACATATTACCAAATTTAATGCTGTTTCGCATGAATGTTTATTTCTGAAGCCAGACTGCTCTTCTAATAATAGCTTATTCTTTTCTACATATTCTCCCAGCTGATTTGCCACTATTCTTTCTAGAATCTTTTCATACCTAGGCAACATGTTAATTGGACGGAATTCTTCACATTTCATTGTATTGGGAATGTTTTGGATCGGAATAACGATAGTTTCTTTCCAGCAAGGAAATGTACCATTTTGGAGGCTTAGATTTATTGACTTTATTAATATATGCCCTATTGTCTCTATGGATTTAATACAAACTACATCAGGTAAACTATAACTACATATTGCGATTGAACTAGCAAAACAATGATAAAAATGTGGTCGTCATGGGTCAAGATATAGATTTATTAGTACCTCTACATCAAATAAATTCATATGGGCTGAGTATTTCTTTTCACAAACCAAGCTCAGGTGGATTGATTTTATACATCTAATTGTTTCAAACACGAAACGTGCGCAAATATAATAGAATTCATCACTCTTTTTGGGGTTGCGATATAACTTCCAGTTTTGCTGTAAAAGAAAAAATAAACAATAGTAAAATCATTATTTAGCAACATAACTTTATCAAGCCTAGCTAGTTTTTTTCTTTTAAAAAGATGGAGACCATATAACCATCTGAAAAAATGGATCTCAATTTATAGCTGGTATTTATAAAAGTAAAAAAGTGAGGATATGTCATTAAATCAATTCAGATTAAATTTGAGCAATACCAACTGGCAACTAACAAATCCACTTTCAAATTGGAAAATCTTTCCCCCCCCCCCCCCCCCCCCCCCCCCCCCCCAATACTTCTATAGAATTTATTGCCAATTGAAAACTTGTGGTTATTTGGACAACGAGTCCGATAATAAAAAAGCTGCAACGAACATCTAGGTAGACTCGTTCCCAAATTTATCCCGGATAGTTCACACTTAATTTCCGAAAAATTATTAAAAAGTATTAGCTGCAACTGTGAAAGCGGTTGTAATAATCAAAGATGGCTGCCGAAAAAAACAGCTTAAAATGTACCAATTTATGCAGTAATTGTCATTAAAACTGATCAAATAGAGATAAAGAAATGTTTGCTGCAGAAAAGATTATTGATGAAGAGCTAGCCTATAGAGTCTTTTGATATTGAAATTGAAGAGTTCGAAGATGTCGATAATCTCGAAGATCCTTCGGAATTTGAAAGTTTTATTGATGAAGAAGAACAGATCTAAAATTCATCAGAATTTTATAGATTCTCATAAATTTTTATTTATATAAAAAATATCACTAAATTAATTGTTCTACTTAATAATTATGTATTCAAATATTTCTTAAACAGATTACTCATCGCTATACTATTTATTTAGTGATAAAATAGTAAAATATACGTTAATAAAGTTGCAAACTGGTCCAGCGCGAGTCATAGCTCTAGCGTACGACTTTCAGTGCGTTGCGGTGCATTGCCATGAAAAACTTAAGTTTCATGATAGTTTCCGCCACATCTACTTCGATTGAATTCATTCGACTTAACAGAAAGAAGTAAAGAAATTGAAAATTATAAAAAAATTTGAAAAATTTCGTGATTCGAAGTCATCGTTTTTATCATTTTTGAGCTATTTCATGAAAAATAAACCATCCCCATATATAGACCATTTTAAAGTAGACATTTCAACGGTTAAAATGAGCCCGGATAGAATATTTAAGTCGAAAAAGCACCAATAAAGTTTTCCGTGGAAGATTTTGGTATTTTTTTTTTTCGAAAAATGTAAATATATCGAAAAAACTCTCAGATTCCAAAAAACTTATGCTTATTCAGTGCACAAAAAATATATACTTTCACAAAATTTCTTGCAAATTGAATAATTTTTACGAGAGAAAAATCGGTTTTCCGCCAGTTTCTAAAAAATTTGAGGTTATGTTGAAAATGCTTTATATCAAAGTTTTATATTTGTTTATTATCTACAGCTTCAGTGAAGGACATTTTCAGTTAGGAGGCCAAGTTTCATCGAAAATGGCAAAAACACACTTTCAATCCCTTAGCACCCACGCCCCCTCCGCCCCTCTCCAGATTTCATAATTTCACTTTATCTCGTGTTTAATTTTTGTTTTTCCTCTTAATTATAACCTGCTCCAAGTTTTCCGGCTGGTCCTTGCCTGTTTATAATTTTTTGTTTCAAAATGGTATTGGCACCAGTCTCTTTTCGGGGGGTTTTTAATTTAAAAAGCGTATTGTACTCATGCTCGTGTGGGTGGAAGTTTGAAAGTTTATCCATAATTTTGGAAACATTTTGTAAAATTGGTGTTCATACTCAAGCTGTGATTGGGTAAAATTTGTTCTTTATTAGACTTGAAATTTATTTATTTATTGTTTCGGGTGCGAAAATTAATTAACAATAATGACTTATTATTAGTGGATAAGAAAAACAGTTACAGTTAATACTGTTTAACAAATTCGAACGGTTTTATGTTGAAAGTTCGAAGTCTTATTTCTGCTTTATTTTGATTCTGTAGTTTATTTATTTATAACAATTTAAGGCCTTCTACATTTGCGAATTTTCTTCGTCTGAAGTTCATATTTCTTACCAACGTTAGGTTTCCATTTTGTAAAGTGATTGTTTTTCTATTTATCAGACTGAACGGAAAAAGTTCTTTTTAGGAGTGGTCTTTCTTCTGAAATTAAGAATACTTCTGGTATTTCACAGGGCAGCCACCTTGATCCTTTGCTTTTTATTATTTACATCAAATATACTAGTTCAATTCCGATCAATTTCAAGATTTTTTGCGTATAATTTCAGACGAAAACGATTGGGTTTTTTTAAATTCTGACTTTGTCATTTTCCATACTTGCTGCTCAAAATCTCCTATATTTACCATTGAATTCAATCAAATGCAGTACCATTTATTTTACTCGAAAAAAGTGTTCATTACACTGCAATTACTCAGTAGACGGAATATCATTAAATAGACTTAAGAAAATCAAAAATTTGGGCGATGTTTTTAACTCTCTGTTTTCTTTCGAGGACTATATACTCTCCTTCATGAACAGCGCTAATTCTGCTCTGGGCTTCGTAAAAAGATAGTTCTCTGAATTTAACACTGCACACATGCTACCAAATCTTTCTATTTTATTTTACATAGATCAATCTTAGAGTATGCATGTCCTCTGTTTTGGATCCTTTCAACCTCCTTTCTGGAGTTATCGTGGGGGACGGACAGACCGAAATGCAAAAATCAAAATAAATTTTAATTTTATGCACGGTGCCCACCTTTGATTTCCTATATCCTTCTTCCATCTATACCACTTTTCTGTCTGTCCCACCTCACTTTTCTGTCGCCATCTCTTGTTCTTTTCCCATTTAACCTTTGTATCTTTATCTACTCATCATTTTCCAACCCCCCCCCCTTATCAAATCTCCAATTTCCACCTAACCGCTACATTTCCAACACACTATCCTATTTATTTATATAGACTCGCCTCGCCTAGTTTCGCCCCGCCTCGCCAAGCTTCGTCTCGCCACCCCTCGTTATGCGCGTACCTTAACGAATATTTTTCAAAATTTCGACATTTCCCAACAATTTTTTTTTTTAATATTTTGTGCTCCGCTATTTGAGTTTTGTTACTCTGCCGCAAAAAAAATTGATTTTCAAATACAAAATTTCATATATAAATTAGCGATAAAATCTTAACTCTGATATTTAACCAGAAATTTCTACAAATTGCGGTGAAGAAGAGTCAACACCTAAATGAAAGCTTTTTGGATAAATAAAATCATAATAAACCACTTAGGTTGTGTCCTGTTCATCAATTCCATTTTTTCGTTTTTGTTTCTAGTTTATATTATTTATTCCGCAGATTTGTATTGTATTGAGGTTTAACCTTCGACCGACACCTACATAAATTTCATTCTACTACATTTATTGAGCTAGAAAATGTACAAGTCCACCACCGCCTCCCTTCACCCCCAAAAACATTGACATAGGGCAATGAATTTTTTATGAATCCTTTTTAGACAGAAAATCAATATTGAACAAGTTTGGCACGATGTGTCAGGCCTTAAAATAAAAGCAAGCCATACTAGAACAAAACTCAAAAGAACTTATAAGTGTTATCAGTTGCTTGAGAAAATGTTGAATACTCTAGTAAAAATATATGCGTCACAAAAATCGTAAGTATAAAGCTAAAGTAGGTAATTCTAACTGTATTAGGTTAGGAGAATAGAATGAGAAATAGAAGTAGGAATTTCTGCTCGATTACTATCAAGAAAATCAGGAGGAGACGGGCGTTATATAGCTAGTATACTTATATGTTTGGGGGAGTGTAGCTAGCTCACCTGTCCTGTCGTCCTTCACCTCACCTGTTTACTTTAACACTGAGTTCTCTTGTCCGTCAAATTTTATTGAATTTGTTCATTTTCCGTGGCTGTTAACCATCAATATTGGTTTGAGCTACGCCTACATGTTTGTGCAGTTGGTACACTGTTTTTCGTTTATATACCTATACCTATATATACATATATATATTTGTATAGTATGGTTACGACAGGAAAAATGGTTCCTCACATAAAATCGATTCCCATTAGTTACGTTGTTGTTGTTTTTGTTTTTTTTTCTTCTAACCATACCGAAAAAGGGTTGCGAGTTTTCTATTGCACAAATATACAAAAATAGTTTAAAAGTTCATGTAATTTTATTTTCGGCTAATCCTTTTATAATTTTTGTGGATGGCAAATATGCAAATATCATGATTGCGAGCAAATCGTGATCTCTGCTAATTCGATATCGAAATGAAAGCAGCGCCAGCTTAGGAAAAGGTACATATCTCTCGACTTAAGATACTCCCTTGATTCTGAATTGCTTTAGAGCGTAAAATGAGCCTAAATCAATGTTAAAAACAAAGTAAATGCGAACAACGTGTTCGGGGATTAGTGGTGTTATACATTTCTTATAAATCGATCTCTTCAATTGAAGCTTACTATCCAGCAAAACACCTAGATTAAGATTTTCAGCTTGTTGAAGATTCATCGATAAAAGCATTTCTTGAAAACTCCACAGCAATTAGCCACATTTCAGCTAATCTGTCTAATTATCAACAATTTTATGATGATGTACACATATTGAATTGTAAGATGGAGAACGTTCTCAGCTTGACTGACACGTTGAATTCTAATTTGATTGTGATACTGGAAAAGACGAATGAAATCACATCAAAAATGTCTCTCGTATCGAGCACCTTGGACGATCTTCACTCTGGCCTGCTTTACTTACCATTGAGGATATCAGGTGCACTATTAAGCAGGTAAAGGGCGATATTGGTTATACTGTTCATCGGACGTATTGCAAAACTGTGAGCTTTTGGTTCTATGGCTCAAAATATTGAGAAATTGTCTATACGAGAGTCTAGCAGTTCTGAAACTCTACAACCTGAGCTCCAACAGTCTTCATCTACTCAGTAGGATTCGCATATCTTAAATCTTCCCTCCTCTAAGAATATTTCTTCAGCGAAGGAGAGTCGTCGTCAGAGACAAAGGAACCATTGCAACAGTCCAAATCACATTCCTACTGCCTCAAGTCTTTCTTTAGTTCGACATGAGGGAGGTTTCTCTGGATACAAATGTGGATGAGGGAGGTTTCTCTGGATACAAATGTGGCCTCCATTGGTGAGATGTCATCTTCGGGTGCCCCGATACCGTATTATCTCCGATTGTAGACAAAGTGTTTGATGAAGAGACGTAAACTTCAGTTTCGGATCTCGGTATATTGCGGTCTGCTTCGGTTGCGGATAGTGCGTCCATCAAATGATCCTGCGACTGTAATTCGAGACGTTGTTTCGTTGTGGCCAGCCAGGCTTCCAGAATGTGTCTTCGTACCTAGAGTACATCCTGACACTACCGAAGATTAGATTAGATTAGATTCGTAGAGGGGTGTGTAGGCGTCAGCCTCGCAATCACCGCGACCTAAAAGATCTATTGTGAGTCCCCGTTGAATTTATTCCCTTTCTAGGTTCAGCCTGTTAATAAAGTCTAGAATCCTTCTGGGATTGAGGTTCCTTACGTAGTTAGGTGTAGGAAAAGCATGTTCGAGATGGAGTAGTCTCCGCCTGGTCAATGCTTCGCAGTTGCAGAGCAGGTGCTCCGAGGTTTCATGAGCATCCTGGCAAAAGCGGCAGGATGAAGTCTCAGCCAAGCCCATCTTGTTAAGGTGATACCTCAAGGGGCAATGGCCTCAGAAGAGTTCTGTAATTATTTTGAGCTCTGTTTTCTTGAGGAGTAATAGTTCTTTTGTTTTTCCTCCAGAGGTGTCGATAAACTTTTTTGCCTGACGAAGTCCTTGTAGCCTTTCCCAGTATAGGGATTTTTGTTTGTTCTCCCAGTTATTTAGGGCAGCTTTGAGGTAGCACTTTGAGGCGCCACAGAATGGCTCCGGTCCGACAAAGGGAGTTTCCGCTCCTCTTTTGGCTAGGCCATCAGCAATTTCGTTGCCTTTATGGCCCTCATGTCCAGGTACCCACATGAGGATAACTTTGTTTCCTCTTGATAAATCTTTTAGGGTTTGTAGACACTCCCAGACTATCCCTGACTTGATGGTGTAGGACTTTAAGGCCTTGAGTGCAGCTTGACTGTCCGAGAGAATATTAATAGTTGAGCCATTTATGGCTCTTTTAATGCAGGTATTGGCGCATTCTTCTATGGCCAATACCTCGGCTTGGAATACGGTAGGGGTAGAGCCCAGGGCCTTTGATATATGGCATCTGGGGCCGTATATGCCCAGTCCGAATCCACTGTTCGTTTTTGAACCGTCTATATACCACACCATCGATCCTTGTTGAAAGGACGGTTTAGTGGAACGCCATTGCTGTCGGTTTCCCAAAACCACATCGAATGGTCTTACAAAATCCACCTTGGGTGTGATTATATCAGATATTGTCGTCATTTGCTCAAAGCGTATCTGTTTTAAGATACTTAAATGACCAACCAGATTCCCTTGTTTTAACTGTTTCTCCTTTTGCAATCTAATAGCACTGGAGATTGCTTCCTTTTTCACCTGCAGATGTAGGGGTGGAAGGTTTAGTAAGGCTTCCATGGCTGCTGTAGGACAGGTCCTCATGGCACCAGTTATTCCTAGACAGGCAAGCCGTTGTGTTTTTTGAAGCAGAGCCTCAGCCTTCTTTTCATTAGTTTTTGGCCACCATGCGAGGGCCGCATAGGTGACCATGGGTCTAACAACCGTGGTGTACATCCAGTACATCATTTTTGGCTTCAAACCCCATGTTCTGCCAATGAAGCGACGGCACGTGTAGAGAGATCCTATCGCTCTTTCCGTCACTCTAGACAGATGCGAATTCCAGGAAAGTTTCTTATCTAAGGTGACCCCCAGATATTTGACTTCTTCTGAAAATATCAATTCCGTGTTATCGAGAAGAGGAGCCTTTAGTGAAAGCTTTGATCTTCTCGTGAACGGAACGATAACCGTTTTGTTTGGGTTTACACTGAGGCCTTTGGTTAAGCACCAAGTGCGGACTTTAGAAAGGGCTTTTTGCATGAGGTCGGATATGACTTGGGCATGCTTGCCCCGTATCGTGACTACTAGGTCATCCGCGTAGCCTTGTACGGTAAAACCCGAACTGGTCAGCTTCTCTAAGAGATCATCAATCACGATCGACCATAGGAGTGGAGAGAGAACTCCTCCTTGTGGGCAGCCTTTAGCTGCAGTGATCGTGACTGAACAGTTTCCTAGAGTAGTAGTTATCCTCCTGCTTCTAAGCATGGAGTCTATCCAATTAACCGTGGGGGGCTCGAAGCCCTTGTCCTCGGCAGTTGATTTAATTGCTTCGAAGGAGGTGTTATCAAATGCACCTTCTATGTCTGCAAATGCACATAAGGCCACCTCTTTTGCTTCAAGAGCTTTTTCGAGGTCTTTAACCAAAGTGTGGATGGCAGTCTCGGTAGACTTGCCTGCTTGATAAGCGAATTGCTTAGAATGAAGTGGTGATTTAATCAAAACTTCACTTCGAATATGTAGGTCTAGGATTTTTTCCATGGATTTAAGTAAAAATGACGAGAGACTAATGGGTCGGAACGATTTGGCTAGAGAGCTAGCTCTTTTTCCTGCTTTGGGTATAAATACCACCCTGACGTCTCTCCAGTATTGGGGAATATACCCCAGAGCGTAACTGGCTCGAAAAATGTTTTGTAGTGGAACAAGTATTTCTTCAACCCCTTGCTGTAGTAAGGCAGGAAAGATGCCGTCCCCTCCAGCAGATTTAAAGGGTTTAAACGTACCAACGGCCCATCTAACCTTGTTAGGAGTGAAGATTCTTCCCGCAAGGCTCTTACTCCTGTTAGAGACCCTGTAATTGCCCACCTCAATTGGGTCTGGAGCTACTATTCCTTGAACGGGACTGGTAGAGTCGGGGAAGTGAGTTTCTAATAAGAGCCTGACTGTTTCCTCACAACTCTCGGTATAGTTCCCATCTTCTTTTTGAAGTGAGCATATACCATTCGTGTGATCCTTCGAAAGTACCTTATGGAGCCTGGTAGCTGCGGGCAGTTGATCTATGCCATCGCAGAAGGTCCGCCAGGTTCTTCTTTTAGATCTTCCTAATTCTATGTTATATTCCGTTAGAGCCTTTTTATATTCTCCCCAGGTACCAGAGAGCTTGGCTCTGTTAAATAGTTTTCTGACTTCTTTTTTTTTCAAACTCAGTTCCCTATTCCACCAAGGTACCTGCCGATTACAAGTCTTTTGCTTCAGCGGGCAGCTGTGTTCGAATGAAGTCAGTACAGCCGTTTGTAGCTGCGTAGTGGCTGAGTCCAACTCCTCCGTTGTGCTAATGCTACTACCGGGAGAGTTAACTACAGCCTTAAGATGTTGTCGATAGAGTTCCCAGTTAGTTAATTTAGGGATTCGGTACTCTAGACTTGAGTTAAGTGCGGCTTCTATATCGAACCTGATATGTCTGTGATCGGACATGGAAATCTCGTTCGATACGTGCCACTACCGAAGATGAGATTAATAGACATATTTCATCACGTGTTGGCACTCCGAGCTTTTTGATTGCTTGCAAAAAATTATCTATTCGATATGATCGAGGTTCCTGCAGGATTTTGGTTCTGGAAAATCTTCGGCTATAGCAAAAACTTGTTAGCGAAGTCTTCGTCCACTATGCCAATGTAACTGGTCTTCGCTCTAAGACGACTCGCCTTTTGACAAGCTTGACGAACTCCTATTTTGACGTGGTCTGCTTGACCGAGACATGGCCGTGCGGAAAGATTACAGATGCAGATCTTTTTGGACCCGAGTCCTTGGTGTTTCGCCGTGACCTACATCGTCTGTCTTTGGATGCTCCTGTTGGAGGTGGAGTGCTTGTGCCGTTTGTCGCAACCTTCCATGCATGTTAATCGATATTGTTGAGTCCGGCGATCTGGAGTTTATATGTGTAGCTTTCAAGCTCGCACGGAAAAACGTATATATTGCTACAGTTTATATCCCTCCATGCTCATCAGCTGAGACTGACTTGCTGGCTTCATGTATTGATAGGCTTACTGAAGTTTTGCTGCTGCCGACGAATTATTGCTTTTTGGTGATTTTAATTTGCCTAGTGTTAATTGGGAACACTCTTTGGACGATAAGGGCTTGCTGCCTTTATTTTCAGCGACTCCCAACCATGACATTTCTTTTATTGACAATATTATTTCTTTGGGCCTAATGCAGTCTAGCGGTGTAACTATAATGACTCTGGAAAATCTCTTGACCTGGTATTTTCTTCCGATCCCAATGGGACTTTCTTTAAGCGTTGTTTAACTCCTATGGTTCCAGAAACAGGTCATCATCCGGCAGTAGATATAGTTTTGCTTTTTGATCCTGTAAGTTCATCTTTTAATGCCTCTAGTAACTATTGTTATAACTTTAGGAAAACGACAGACCTGTCACTAATTTAAGTTATATTGGTAAGAAATTTGAAGCCCTGGCTGGCGATGTTTTGTACTTCCACTGCAAGCCCTTCCTATGCTCTTTTCAGCATGGTTTTATGAAAGGTAAATCTACTACGACTAATTTGTTGGAGTTTACTAATTTCTGCATTTCTGCTATTGAAAACGGTAAGCAAGTGGATTGCATTTTCAGCTTTTGACCGAATTAATCATTAAATTTTAATTCACAAGTTAACTGTTCTCGGTTTTCCTACTGTTTTTTGTCAATTGGCTTCGTTTTTATTTATCTGATCGTACGCAGCGAGTTATATTTCGCGCAGCTCTTTCTGACGAAATTGATAGTACTTTCGGCGTTCCTCAAGGCAGCCATCTTGGACCACTGCTCTTTATAATTTACATCAACGATGTATCTCTGATTTTGGATAATTCAAGAATACTTTGCTATGCTGACGATGCCAAAATCTTCCGCATTGTTTCTGATGAAAACGAGTGTGGAGTTTTAAACTCGGACTTAGACAACTTCCATAAATAGTGTGCTATTAATTGTCTTCCTCTTAATATCAGCAAATGTACTAATATGTCCTTTTCTCGTAAAAGGAGGCCATTGGTCTTTAATTATACTTTAGATGGATGATGGATGCTTATTAACTAGACTTGACAAAACCAAAGATTTGGGTGTCTTCCTTAATACTCGTCTCTCCTTCGAGCATCATACTAATACAATCGTTGCCAGGGCTAATGCTACTCTGGGTTTTGTAAAGTGATGGCCAAAAGAGTTAAATGATCCATTCGTAACGAAGATTCTTTACTGCACATTCGTTAGAACTATTCTGGAGTATGCCAGTCCTGTCTGGTCTCCCTTCTATACTGTGCAGCGGAGATTTGTCCCATTTACCTTGCGTGACCTTCATTGGGACAACTCTATTATTCTGCCTCCATATATTAACAGGCTTAAAATCTTTCCATTAGATTCTCTTGAGAATAGACGAAAAACGTCCAGAGTTATCTTTGCATTTCAATGTATACAAGAAGTGATAAACTCCCCGGAGCTCTTAAATACTTTCAATATATCTGTTCCTATGCGCTCCTTGGAGGAACTGTGACTTCTTCGTTGTTCCTTAGCATAGTACAAACTATGGCATACACGAGCCGGTTTCATTAATGTCCCGTGTCTCTTTAACCGCCCGCCAGTTTGATTGCATTGACCTTCAGCTTTCAAAAAGTCAAATAAGAGATCAGCTTAGTTAAAGTTTTTTTTGTATTTTTCATTATTATGGTTATATTTCACTTTTGTAAGCTCAGTAAATTTTTGATGAAGTTCTAAATAAATAAATGAATAAACAAAAACATATTCGTTTTTCTGTTAAGTCATAGTAGCTCAACGATCAACCTCTAATTTGTCCTTTTTTAAAGTTATTTTTAATTCACGTATCCCTTTATCCTTTTTCAGATAAGAATCTCCGTTGGGTTTCCTTTATCGTAATTCTAGGATTATTTTCGATGTAGGTAATTACTCCATCTTAAGTTAATTTCAATGTTTATGAATTTGGTTTAATTCTTTCTGGACCAGGTTTAATTCTTTCTAGAAAATGTTTAATTCTTTATGGAAAAGGTTTAATTCATGGTGGAAAATATTTGATTCTTTGTGGAAAGGTTTAATTCTCTCTTGAAAAGGTTTAAATTTTTCTGGAGAAAGTTTAACTCTGTCTGGAAAATGTTTGATTCTTTGTGGAAAAGGTTTAATTCTTTGTGGAAAAGGTTTAATTATTTCTAGAAAATGTTTAATACTTTATGGAAAAGGTTTGATTTTTGGTGGAAAATTTTTGATTCTTTGTGGAATTATTCTTTCTGGAAAGGTTTAATTCTCTCTTGAAAAGGTTTAAATTTTTCTGGAGAAAGTTTAGCTCTATCTAGAAAATGTTTGATGCTTTGTGGAAAAGGTTTAATTCTTTGTGGAAAAGGTTTAATTATTTCTAGAAAATGTTTAATACTTTATGGAAAAGGTTTGATTCTTGGTAGAAAATTTTTGATTCTTTGTGGAATTATTCTTTCTGGAAAGGTTTAATTCTCTCTTGAAAAGGTTTAAATTTTTCTGGAGAAAGTTTAGCTCTGTCTAGAAAATGTTTGATGCTTTGTGGAAAAGGTTTAATTCTTTGTGGAAAAGGTTTAATTATTTCTAGAAAATGTGTAATACTTTATGGAAAAGGTTTGATTTTTGGTGGAAAATTTTTGATTCTTTGTGGAATTATTCTTTCTGGAAAAGATTTTATTCTTTCTGGAAAGGTTTAATTTTCTCTTGAAAAGGTTTAAATTTTTCTGGGGAAAGTTTAACTCTGTCTGGAAAATGTTTGATTCTTTGTGGAAAAGGTTTAATTCTTTGTGGAAAAGGTTTAAAATCTTTCTGAAAAAGGCTTAGTTCTTTCTGGAAATAGTTTAATTATATCTGAAAATGTTATATTAGGGTATCATCTGCAAATAATACACTTTCACTTGTATACTTGCTTAAAATCATTTAGGCACTTTCAGTAATTTCGACAAGATGTTACTAATCTTCGATTTTTGTGTTCTCGCCGTTATGTATGATTCGAACCACTTAAATTCAATATTCTGAATGTCATATATATCCAAAGTTAATTCAATAAATTCTTGATATTCAAAGTTTCAAAAGTTACTCTTAGAATCTAAGAAAACTACAACTACGTCACTTTCTGAATCTATTTCTTTCTTTCACTCAAATATAAATCAATTCAAATCAGATTCGCACGAATAATCTCTTCTGAACCCTGACTGCGTTCTTTTATCAGAAAAATATTTAATTCTATATAAATTCTATTAACTGGTCTGGTACGAGTCATTCCAATATTTTCTCATATGTAGATAGGAAGTATGGATATTCACTGGGCGATATTATTCACAGTTATAGGTTTTCCTTAGTTTTTCTATTGGTGCTGGCTATTACAAATTATTTCCAACTTGTTGAAAAAATTCCATCTTTAATTGATTTATTCAAGATTTTCATTATACATGTATATGCAGCATCGCGGTCCACTAGTCAATAATGTGAGATAGTTTTTCATTATTGTATTTTAAACAGCTTGTGGTGTTGCCGATTTATGAAGTAACTAATAGTATTGAACGAAACAAGCATCAAGCTGCAGATGTACTCGATATTAATAAATATATGTTTGAAAATATTTGCTGGACCATTTGTGAACTATATATTTAGTACATCGATTTTTGTTACGCTTTCTTTCAATTTTTCGATTTACCATTATTTTTCATTTTATTTCATTTCTAGTAGCTATTCGTTATTATAGCGAATGCGCTTGTATCAGAAAATCAAAAAGCTTTCTTCCGATCGTAATATTTTAACAAACTTTGTTTTACTCGCTGAATTTTTAGCATCTTTTCTAAACAAATGTAAAAAATTGAAACATATTAACGCTGTCGTGTCTAAACCTTTCGATTCAATAAGTCACGAGCTATCGTTAGTAAAGACGGCCAGACTAACTTTTTAATAAAAATATTTGTTCACCTTTTATTTTAAAGAAAGAGAAATATTCGGTAGACCTTATTAGTTACAAATACATACAAAAGCCATATGAACAGCTTTGCGGGGTCCTATAAGGAACTGTTCTCACTCCATAAATATTCTTAATTCATATGAATTATTTTTTAATACAAATACAAAACTGAAATCGCCTGAAATGGGACATTTTCAGGCTTCTGAATTGTTGATCAGAATAGTTTTGGACTATGTAAATATGACTAAATGTAAAATCATAAGGTTTTCGGTTTTCATCATGTACATAGGTACCCAAAGTAATATCACGGAAATATTAAAGTTAGTGGAACTGCTCTTAGCTTCATCCTGGTCCTGCTGAAGAAAAGCAATTTCACTAAATTTAATAAATTTTAATGGTGACTTTAAAAATTCATATTTCAAAAACGAAGGCGAATACCATGGCAGTTTGTTGTAAAAATACAAAATCCAAAAGACAAAGTTACAATTGGTCTAAGACCAATTTATGCCCTAGATGGAAATAAAGTTTAAATAAGTGAAAACCTAAAGTTCTGTATGGCAATATACCAAAACGGCTTGCCCGATTTAGTTCATTTTCTTTTACTATATGAAAACGCTGTGTACAAGATTTCAGCTTTCTATGTAGGTACGTTCTCAGGCAGTGTCCAAATATATAGTAAACAACCAAAGCTTTGTATGACAACACTAAGAAGGAGTTGTCCGTGTGGAATGACTGTAATATCATTTCTGCTCTACCTTTATAAGTAATAAGCAAATGAAAAAGTATATAGTAATTTCGTTGGATGCTTCCATACGTACCTACTTCCTGCAAAATAAACAAAACGATAAATGCATTTGTGAAATATGCAACTAATTCAATTTTTCTGACTGAAATAATAGTCTGTCTTATTTATAAATACATTTCTTTTAAAATTGACACTTATAGCAATGACGAAGCAAAGGCAATATAAACAAAACACAACGACTCTTAGTAGTGTGCCTCAGAGCTCAGCCCTATGACCAATGCTTTTTTTGAGTGCCATCATAATTGATATAAATAAGCAACGAGCTCTCCTCAAAACGATTTTTATCCTTTAGATTTTTTTTTTTTATAATTAAATATAAATTTTCCCCGAATTATCTTTTTTACTAATAACATCTTTTAAAACTCTCTCTTTTACTTGCAAATAAAACACAAAAAGGCCTCAGGTGTCACTTGCCATAATACGTTATCCGCTTTTATCAAATCCTCGCGAAATAACATCATTTCTACATTCACAATTGAATTACGGAATGGTAGGTATACCTCCACTCTCTCCTTAGGCGTCAGGTGTTTATTGATTTTCTGTTCTGATCTTAATGCTTTCGTCAGCATGCGTGCTAGCCAAAATCATGATACGAACAACATAAAAAAATATTTTTTTGCACGCAGATAACGACTATGAAATTTATGGTATTTTATGATTTACCTAAATAACAGCCACTATTAACCTAGAGAATTTGGGGAGTACCTACCTACCTACCTACCTACCTACTACATATATTTATGTGTGTAATGTGAGTTGGCTGCGTGAACCGGGTAGGTCATTCGTGTTCAATGTAACGATTGCATGTAAACTGAGTCGGGACGAGTGCCTAGCAGGTACGATGTATAAGAAAGAATAAGACTCTATCATTAATTATATTCACGTGCCAAGAACACTTTTAGCTGGCAACACTAAAAAATAATTTTATCGATAAAATACCTACCTATATAAGAAGACGGTGTCGGCAGGTACAAAACGATGGCAAATGTCTTTTTGAGCCCACCTCTTCCTAACCGACTTTCCACTAACAATGTTTTATACCAGGGAACTATGTATGTACATAGGTAATAAATATGCTATGTGAATTTATACATATACATATATATATAGGTATAATGCCATCCGGAGGGTAAGTTCATTTCGATTTTCATGTTTTTCCGAAATCGTCCTAGAGGTTGATATTCTCTCATCCTACTACTTCACAAACTTCGTCAACTGGTATCCTACTTCAATATGTATATATGTATGTTTGTACGTATGTGTGTAGTCCTATAGGCATCCTGCCAGTTCCAGTTTTCTATTTCAAATGCCATAAATGGGGCTTCGGCATGAAATCGACTCTGCATTACTCAAATTATCCAGTCTGCCGCACCGAATTGGTTCAAAGTGAATCACCGCGTTCTGTGTGGCTATGAAATGTGCGGGTGCCGGGTGCCCGGCCCCTTAAGGGATTGGTTAGAGGGTTAAGAAGATTCAAGTTTGAATAAACGCCACCGGGGTTTTATGCTGGATATGGATATTCAATGTTTGATCAATGTATACTGATTGCCGATATTTTTAGTATTTAAATATGGCTTAACCAAAAATGGAAATACTTTGGTTCTCCACTCAATTGTCCTAATACCGACATTTTTATCTACCCTTGTTTTACATCCCCTGATAATTTCTTTAATTGTTATAAGGAATCTATAATTGGAGGAATCATGTGCGCCTAAAATGTGCACTGATTTCAATTTTTCCTACAATAATTTTCCTTAATAATTCTAATTAGGTATAATCCTCCTCCGTTCCCCCTTCTTTGCGAAAAGTAGTTCAGTGGGTGTTGGAAAGGAAGAAAAATCAATAGGTAGAGGTATGAGGATGAAATCTTAAGCAAAAGTGACTGTAAATATTTTACGGGGAAAAATTAGAACAGGGATTGAATAAATAATAATCCGGAATTAATTTCACTGTATTTACGCGTATAACTGTGCATTTGTAAATAAAAACTATAAACAACTCACAACAACTGCGTGCAGCAAGTTTGTAAAATTCTTCTGGAATTATTAGGACTTTCCGTTCTCATTCTTAAGAGGACGTAATTATTGCATTTCCCTTGCAATTAATTACTTCCACTTGAATATACCGCAAACAAGGAAAAAGTCTTAATCAGATTTAATTTTTTCTTTATGCAATTTACAGGTAGAAGACTACAGGAGCAGATGTGTATACACATGAATGAAAATTTCTTTAGGTTATGAAAATGTACTGAGAAAAAAACTGCAAGTTTTTACGGAAGGTGTAAATTTAGAGTAAACGCATATAAGCAAGTCAAAGGATTTTTTAAATTGGCGGCGAAATTTCATTATATTACTTAATTTCTGCTCATATGTATGATCCTCCGAGGGATAGGGTTAGATTTTATTGCAATTTTTATACTCTACTTATTCAAGTCTTTTCGCGACATGTGCACTGTGAATTTCCTGCTCCGGTGATTAAAAGTGGAGAGATACTTGGTAACCACTTCTAGTGCTGTATTTCTGAGATTCCTTAGGGAAGCATGGTGAATAGATTCCGCTAATATGGTTCATAGGGCAGAGGATGATAGTATGCTTATCTAGGCAAACAAAAAGTTGTGTGGCAGGGCAGGAGGAGTTGCACAGTGATTAAGAAAATATGCTAGTTTTTCACATAATACTCTGTATCTTAAAAAGTACAGGGTGTACGGTCACGTCACCGCCAAGAACTCATTGTATAAAGAACTTTATGGCCCTGCTGAACCAGCTCCCTACTCCTCTCCACTCAGGAGATATGGTGATCTTAAATAAAAATTTTGGATTTACTTACCTACTAATTCTTTAACCGTTAGAGTTAGCACAGTAGGTAAAATTAAAGAGGAGAGTTCACAGTTTACAGGTTTTATAAAAAAAAAAGTTGTGTTGTTGTAAAGAAAAAAGAGGTCAAAATAAAAAAATGGTAAGAAAATCCGCAATTTTTGTTTTAGATTGCAACAAGTCCTGTTATGAGAGGAGTACGGGGCTGGTTGAGCAATCGTTGAAAGGGCCGCCATGAAAGCCTTGACCATACACCCTGTAGTTTTTGAGATACAGGTAGGTTTTTGAAAAACCAACTATTTTCTTAATCACCCTGTAACTCCGAAGCGGTTGAGAAACCCCCCTTGCCATACAATTTTTGTTTGCCTAGATGAGTACCTACTATCACCTCCTCCATGGCAGAAAAGCCCTGTATAGGTACAATGGGCCTGGCAGTAATCTAAGTGCATTGCCAAGAATCAAGCCAACAAGATCAATAACGGTTTTTCTACTATATTTAACTTAAATTATATGGTAGTGGTAGTACTTTTTTTTATATATTTGTATTCTTCATATCAAGACCTTTCCAACGAATAAACACTTACTGTTGATCAGAATAAAAATGAATATAGCAACAACAACAATAATTATAATAATAATATTGTTTCCCACGTGGCATGATAGCTAATTTTAGATATAATTGGCATATTACAATATTATCCAGACCCAGTCATGTGGGTATTCATTGGAAAGGTTTTGGTGAGTAGATTACGAATATGTATGCATAAAAATACTATCCACACCATAAAATTTAAGTGAAATATAATAGGAAAATTGTAGTTGTTGTTGTTGGTAATTCAAATTTTTTTTCTCCTCCCGGAATATTTTATATCCCTCAATTTAGCTCTCTGGACATCACTGTCTTCTGTTGTTGTCTTCTATTTCGTCTTTCACAAGTTTTCATCATTCCATGTTCTTCTGGGTCTGTTAATCGATCAATCACTACACCATTTATAGTCACCTCGATCAATCTTTTTAGTAACAGTCTTCGCTTAGACACTTCTAAATCGTGTGATGATACACAGAATTTTTGTACCACATTCTCTAGTTGCCGTGTACGTTTATTGGGGAAATATAGTTCATGTTAATATCATTCTCAAAGAAGCTCAACATGTGTTCTTCTTTTTACGACAAGGTCTAAGGCTCTCTGGCGTAACAGATGTATTTTCAGCAGATAGGTATAAATGGGAAATTTTTAATTGTAAGTTAGAAAGAAAACATGAGAGTCGCAAAGAACGCAAATGGCTTCGAGTAAATACTTGCAAGACCTCAAAGATAGATCCGTAAGTAAATATTGACAACATACCGGATACACTAACTGGAAGATAGCATATAGGTCTGTCAGGGCTATGTGATAATTAGTGAAAGTGTTGAGTTTGAAAGTGTTGAATTTGGAGTTTCGGAAACATAGTAGTATCCGATAATGGACCGAAAATACGCACCGTACAATTTTCGAGCCTCATGAAAAAGTTTGGGGTACAACACATGCGAACGGCGGCGGTTCACTCACCATAGACAAATAGGCAGGGATGTAAAGGACTCACATTTTGACTCAACTCATCGCTCAACTCAGGATTTGAGTCCGCTCAATCATTGAATCCGCTCAATCATTGTGTCCGCTCAATCATTGAGTCCGCTCAACAGTTGAGCGGTGGTTCATCGCTCGAAATTTGAGCGGACTCACTGGTTGAGCGGACTCAATCGTGTGCGGACTCTGTCTTGAGCGGACTCATTGCTTGAATGGACTTGAGCGGGCTCAAGTCTTGAGCGGACTCACTGCCTAAGCGGACTCATCATTTGAGTTGAGCGGACTCAAATCATATTTTAAATAAGGAAGGAAGGAGGAAGAAGAAATGTTGGCTAAGAAAATTAGCAAAAGCGAAATTAATAAAATATAATATAATGAATGACTTTTTTATAAGCTTTTCTTATTTTATTGAAATTTCAGTTTCAATTTTCAGTCTTTTTATCTTGCCGAACTTCGAACTTTTTAAAGTGTTGTTCAAGGAGATTTGTTTAGTCTTAAAAAAAAAGGAAAGTTATCGGGGGCAAGAATAAATGGAAGATTTATTTTGAAATAAGCCAACTGAGTTGCGTTATAATAATTTGCAGCCTAAGTCATTAGATATGCTTGTTTTTTGCTTTACTCATTCAAAAGCGAACAATCCATGGCAGAAGATTTACGGGTGCCGAAAAATTTGAGAGGATTTCTATTATATTCTGATTTCGTACTATATTAGTGGATTTAGTGTAAGAGTAGGGTATAATATACACCACATTAAAATTAATGATCATCCCCTCAAATGATGAATGACCTATAAAAATAATAAGTAATTCATTGAAGCAACCATATTCTCTCAGGAGTTTTCCATGAAATTAACAAAAGCTGATTGTTGTAAAATTTGCATGACGTCTCTTCTGCGCTACTTCCGGCAATCTATTATTTAGAGAAAGCACATGCAGCTACAGTAGAATACGAGAAAGTTTCGTTATTAAATTAATATCATATTTCACCGGAAGATCATTCTCATTAGCTTAACGATTTAATTAAATGCATTCTTCCCTACGACGAAAAGAGGATCCTTTTTAGTGGAAAGGAGAAACTTTTTGCGACAGAAAGGAAGTGCTGTTGGTTGTTTTAGTGTATACCCAGCTGTTCTATAAGCTTCTCTAAGTGAACTTTACAGGGTCAAAGCTCAAAGGTTACGTTGTCCGCTCAAATAAAACTAATGCTATATACATACATATGTATATATTGTCTACAATTTTGTAATTTACTTGCAACCGGGAATAGCTTGTTCATTTTGAAAATGTTCTCCTGGAAAATAACTAACATCCCCTACAGAATATAGGCATGTATGTATGTATGCATGAATGTACGTATGTGGTATAGAGTGCTTTTCTCTGCTTTTTTTAATGATTTTATTGAGTTGTCTTTATGCCGCACAAAAACAAAAGTTCCCCTGAGGGATGAAAAATACGAAATGCGAACGAGTGGGTTTGAGTCACTTGTCTCCAGCATGTGAGTGATGTTATTACGGTCGTTGGGGTTAATCGATGTCAATTGGCTCAAAGTAATTTCTACGCGGTGCAGTGTTTGAATTACTCTTTAAGGGTTAAAATGACTATCAAGAATTGCGCTACATTTGCCATTGATTAACTAGACTCTAAAGAGAAATCTATATGAACGTAATTTTTCCTCTTCACTTTATTGCATCAATTTTGTCCGAGATATTTAAAACTTTTCAGCAACCACTGCAAGTTCTCCTTTAAACTCATCTGACCGCTACTATAAGGCGGTTTAACTTATTTCTTGTATTAAATAAGATCGAGCACTTCAAGCATACCATTAGTGGCTGAATGTATTGTATCAGTATCAAGTAAATTTCATTACCGGTTTGGATTTTATTTGCATTGGAAAAAAAATTAGCACCTGTAGCAGGAGTTCTATTTAGTAAAGTTTCTCTTGGTTTTAATATAAATTATGGTTGTAATTGGGAGTTTTATATGGATGAAGGTTTTCCGAGATATTTTAAAGAGAAATACATGGAATTCGGTGGGAAATGTTGTGAATAAAGTTTGGTATGTGGTCTTAGGAAAATGTAAAGCAAAGAGCACACAAAATGCAGTACGGTGTGAATATAGTGGCTCAAATAAAGTTTTAATTTTTCGCTATGCAAACTAATGACGATGCAAATACCGTACGGTGGGTTTTGGGCCAGGGATAATTTATCTCGTCTGTTCGACTATTTTTCCGTTCGCCGCATAATCCTTATTAAGTATGTCCCACAAAATGGGATACTTTCAAAGAGCTTACAACAATTCTTCTATGATGGGTATAGGTATATAGCTATTAGTATACGTGTATATTTAATGAACGGAATGAATGTTATCATGTGCATGTAAATACTGAAGAAAAATTTTCGAGTAAATTCTTTAGAAGAAATTCTAACAGGTAAACCTTAAATTAGCAAAATCAATAAAGTTAAGCATTATTAAGAATTAAAACTGATTTATTACAAAAACTGTACATTAGTGATGGGCAAAATTCATCATTTTGGCGACTCAGGTCATACGAGTCTTGCAAGCGCGTATCCAGACCTGCAGCTTGGGGGGGGGGGGGGGGTCACAACTAAAATGTTCGAGGTGGGAGGAAAAAGTCGGAAGTAGTCGCTTTAAATTTTTTTTTATCATATTTAAGTTAGATATCACAAAATTCAATTTTTGGTTTGATTTTGAAAACCTGTCCATAATATTATCCACATCAATGTCGATCTCAGAGTGGACAGACATTACGGACTCATCTCCAGATACTCTTTCTCGTGCAAAGATTGTAGACATTGATGTGATGCAACCGATTCTGTCAAGGCTGATGTAAATGACAGAGAGTGAGAGCTTGCACCTTCATTCACATTCAGAGGAATAGGAGTAGAAGTGCATGATATGTCATGACTATATCTTTTGACGGGAACTTAACTGATCTTGCTTTCTTCTGAAAATAGTTATTAATGGTCTTATCAGTCTTCTGCTTTCACTTTCGCAACTATTTCTACCTCCATCGCTAACTATAAATTAAAAGTAAACGTGAAGTTAAGTTAAACAACACTACTTGAATTCATACGAAAGTATAAGCAAAGCAATGGCAATTACCGCAGGCAGAGGAAAGCGAATGGTTTTTATTTTTATAGTCTTGCCGTAAAAATTGTGAAGAAAAATTGTAGAATTAATTTTAGTGGCATCAATCCAACTGATCGTTTTCAGCAACCAATAGTGTATAAAAATTCGAAAGAAAAATGTTCAATAAAATGTTTAAGAACAAAATGTATGGTTGTCAACGCTCATAAATATCTTTACCGACCCAGATCAGCCAAGACACCCGAATCAATATAACTCTTTGGAACCATTGTCTGCCGCCATGAAAAATCTAAAGAAAAATTTTCAGATCTTTCTAAGAAAACTGAATGCTTGTGCCCCTGTCGAAAGAGGGAACCACCAGAATCAATACACCAATTCGTTTGGACTTTTGTCGGTGAATAGTAATCATTCAAATTCTTAAGAACAATTTGCAACTATATTTCTAAAGGTAAGTGCACAACATGGCGAAGTGTGGCGAGGCTATATCAAGAGTTAAAGAAATAAAATGATTGCACGATGTACTATGAGAGAATTCATAAAAATGCTGTGGTAGCGTGCGATGTGGTAAATCGCTCGAGAATTTTTTTCGCGAGGTGCAGCGCACTAATTTTGATAGATGGCATATTTTTATAGGTTTTTTCTTTGATATAATCGAAATGGTCTTTATTCATTCTCATATATTGGAAGAATCTATCAGGATCAGTCAGAAAATCTTCACATGAATGATGAATTCGCCAAATTCCAGACGATTCGTCTTTATCGGGTGGCAAGCAAAAGAGCGGAAAGTACACTTAGGTCAAAAATTCCATATAGCTTGACAAACACAAAATTTCTACTTCTGAATCTGATGACATAATTTATACTCTCACTTCACGATTTACCAAGAAGCTGAACGCCTTGTTGTGAATAATACACCTCGAGATATATCTTCACCTCGCCTCGCCAAACTGCCTAGCCACGCATCGCCTCGCCTCGCCTTGTTGTGCACGAACCTCAAGAAAAATTTAATGCTTCCCTACGAATGTAAATATTTTGAACAACTCAGGCTTGAATCAGTGTCGCTATGAAAAATCAACGGGTGGCAAGACGTTGATTCCATAAGTCGGGTTCTACTGGAAGAACCGTAAAACAAAAATTTGTTAAGTCAAGGCGACGGGCAACGGCAAATGACGAAAAATGCTGCTGTCGAACTTCTAAAAGCATATAGTCTTATGCGAATGCCCAAATTACGACGGGCGACGGTCAGCTGTCGACGAAGTTGCCGTCGGGATTGATCAATTTCTAATTTTTCCGTCGTCGCTGCAGTACTACCAACAAAATCAAACGAATGAACTTGTTGTGGCATTTATTTTTGTCAAGGTTGTAGGATATCGCGGCAATTTTAAAATAATGAATTTTGATTGAGGATTTGTGAAGGCATAAAATAATTTATGATATACAAGACAATCAGTATAGGCGAGTTGACAAAAAAGACATGGTATGGATGGATATTTCGAGGCACTTAAATACAAATGGTAAAATTGTGATATTTTTGGCATTTAGTTTGATCTAATTTAGTTAATTTCTGTATTTTAAATTTTTCCTTTCCGCACTTTGGTCCATTGCAATTCTTTCAAAATAATATAAAATATTTTCGATAAAATTTGTTTCAAAACGCTCAAAACTAATAATAAATGAAATTTCAGTATCTTCTTCTTTCACAATCGCCGCTCACTGCCTGTCATTGCGATTGTACTCCCAATTTTTCGTCTACCTTTTTTGATAGCGAATTTCCCGATGCTGTCTACCATCGGAAAATCAGATAGGTAAAAAAAAATTATGATCTCTAACTAATTTTGTAGAAACAATAACACTTTTTAAACCTTTTAATTGGCGCAACAAAAATATAAAAGCATCTTCATAGCTGGGCTGCTAAGCATTACGTGCCATTTTCTAAAAAATCAAATACTAAAATAAATATGCATTCCAAAAGTACTTTACTATCCTGTGCTAGTTACGATAGATGACTTTTCGACACTAGATATATTAAAACGCAAGAAAATTCTAAAAAATGTGTACACCTTTAAAAGACGAAGAGCTACGAGAGAATGACTATTATACGCAATCCACTATTTCTACTTATAAGAAGACAAACAAAGCGTATCATAGTAAAATCTTCTTGTTAAACTTTAACAGCTCGCTCTACAGTCCACCGCCACATTGAATTCACCGCGAAGGTTAGGTAGCGCTTTGGGGGGGGGGGGGGGGGGTCACGACCCCCCCTCCCCCGGCCTGTATACGCGCCTAGGTATAAGTGACTTTTGTAAAGGATTCGGTCATTTGGGTCATTTGAGTCAGTTTGGAATAATCATTTAATATCCTAAAATTACCTACTTCACCGAATGGTTTATATCAGAGCAACGCTCAGAGATATACAATAAGTAAAAAACGAGTTTTCAAACAAAACTGAGGCCAAGCCGCATGAAAAAGTAGAAAATAAACTTTTCTTCACACACAGAGGTGGACTCAGATTTTTTAATTGGGACATTTCTCTTGAATATTCTTTCTCTTCATGAATCAAATCACTTATTACCTCTGATTGATCATACTGAAATATATCGGTGATTGTCAGCGAATAAAATCTGAGTCCACCTCTGTGTGTGAAGAAAAGTTTATTTTCTACTTTGTCATGCGGCTTGGCCTCAGTTTTGTTTGAAAACTCGTTTTTTACTTATTATATTTTCTGCCTTTTTCACGTTAACTAAATTGTTATTACGTGCTGCAGGGAGATATTTTATGACGGCTGAAAAGACACTGATTTACCAGTTTTTCAAAACATTTATTCGAGTAAAAATTATTATGCAACTCATTTCGCTGTACAACTTTGTCTTAGGTTGCAAAACGCTCAAACGCCTCCTTGGTCGGAAAAACTCCGGAAAAGCGTTTTACATGAATTTTCCTCGATTTTTTCTGCAAGTTTTCACCATTGTCGGAGAGAAAGTAATGATGCCAGTTGATAGGGAACTTGATCCTGCATAATTTAGAAATTTTTACCGGAAAATTTTCCGGAAAAGTCAGAAAATTCCGGAAAATTTTTCGGGAAAATGGGAAAACTCTGAATTTTTCCTGAAACGGATTTATTACAAATCAAATTAGTACCAAATTTTCAAATGATTTTTCCCGATTTTCCGGGTTTTCCAGGGAAATTTCCGGTTCAAAATTTGATAGATTCAATTGTCATTCAATTTCAGCTCTCTGTGATGACGAAAAGTGGGTCTACGAGAGTGTCGAAAATAGTAAAGAAATAGACAAATTCGTGTACGAGTTAAAGGGAATGGCTGGCCTCAAAAAGTGTGCTTAGTTTATCAATTTTGCAGCCGTTCACGACTGATTTATCACTGTGCGTTAAGAATTACAATCAAAATGTTCAACTAAAATGTGGCATGGTAAGGCAACCCGATTGGCCTCAAAGCAAGCATTTAGCTAGCAAATGAAAAATTGCTGCATTTTCTGAATGATTAAATCAGTCTTCCAGTCCTGCAGGAAATTTGTATTTGTTTCAATTTATTTCCTTCTTTAGTCATAGAAATAGCTTTTCCTTAGAAAAACCCTTCTAAGGAAATGAAAATTACAAAATCTATAACAAAAATCCAAATTAATTGGCTTTAAGTATGTTTGCGTGTGTGTGTATGGCAGGGGGGGGGAGCCCGTCGGCGTTGCCCGCCCGGAGATAGTATAGATACCTAGATGGGTGAAGGTGGGGTGGTTAGAGATAAATAATATCTAAGCTATTGTTACGTTTTTGTTTTATTTAAATGCAATAAAAATAATTTAAAAAGGTTTTTTATTGATCGCCAAAGCCGAGCGGAGGATAGGGAACAATCAGAATTCCACACAAAGCTTTGGGACTCGTGCATATACCGTCCTAAAGCTACTGAAGTATCTGGGCGATGTATTGGTTAGATAACCGAGTTTTACCTCTGTGGTTTTACTAAGCTCTTAAAAGCTTTCGGAATGAATTTAAAGATCCTTGGTTTCACAAAATTCCCGTGCTGTGGGATACATATCGACTAAGGGAGAGAATCGCTGTAAGTTTTTGTTTTCGAAATTATGAAACCAGCTGTTTTCTGTCAGGGTTCGTAATTCTGACACTAATTATGTATACCGGCCGGTGTTTATTTGTACAATATCGGTTTTCTTTTTGTTTTTGTGCCTGATTAGTGAAGAAATTAGAAAGAATTTAAAGCGCAATTGTCACCAAAACTTTCTTGATATCGTCACACCACCGCTGGAAGTGATCTTTCTTCAAATGGAAAACGAAGAGTTCTATTTTAAGCTTGAGTTTAAAAGAGAAACATAACTTAGATTTATAAATAAAGCATCGCTTCACTCCAAAGCTCCTGAAATCCGTGAATTTCAACGCGAATTAGAAATGGGTGAAGGAATCGCTTACCAAAACAAAACAAAAGAATTGCACAAATTCGAGTCCCTTTATTCCGTGATTCTCGTGAGTCGTAAATATGTGTGCTGAGCCTATTTTTTTTTTTTTAGCTTGAACAAGCGACACTCGCTAGAGAGCTTTGACAGGAAGCTCCTCCAGCAAAGTTCGTTGACCCTACAGCTGTTGTGCTATGATAAAAATTTAGAATTGAGGGGAAAAAACGTTTCCAGATATGAACCTCGGTGGAGAACAAAAAAAAAGAAGAAACAAATGAAAGGCACTTAGCTTTGGTTTTTTTTTTTAGATGTCTGCAGGAATGTGAGCTTAGGGGCTCCTCGCTGGGGAATCTGCGCTGATTCTTTCGGGGTGTCCGTGGAGATTTACCCCGGATTCTTCCTAGTATCCTCGTTCTGGCAAGCTGTGCTGAAGGTACTATATAAAACCAATTCTCGACGGCCGTTGACCATGCGAAGCGAAAACAACAAAATGGGAAGGAATGAAAAAGATGTGCAACACTCGTGAAACAAATAATTTCTTATTTTTTTTTCTTTATTTCGGCTATTCTTAATTCACGGTTCTTAACAACAACACTTAATTAAATTAAATTAAATTCATAGTTCAATTTGTAATTTTCGCTCAACTAGAGGCACTACGCTGGTGGATCGCTACTTCAAAAGTGAGCCATCTTATCCAGAAAAAATCATTCTCACTCCTGACCGTTCAGAATCTGTCCGTTGTTATCTGCGCGCGCGCACGCTAAATATTTATCCGCCCGTGCTGCCAGGCCTGCAGTTGTTAAATTCGCCGCGTTACACTATTATCTGAGCCGATCGCGCGATTCCGTTCTGTAGGGTTTCACTCTGTGTCCGCATGGCTGCGTGTGCGTGTGTGTGTGTGCGTGTGTGTGTGTGTGTGCGTATATGATTGTGGGTGCATAGATTCACAACACGAAATTTTGGTATGACAGCCCTACAAAGGAGTGGCCCGATTGGTCCCATTTTCGAACTGTATTTGCAATTTTTATGAAAACGCCGTGTACAAAATATGACCTCTCCACCTCGAGGCCTTCTCAGGCAGCTACCAAGGATATAGGTGAAAAACAAAAGTTTTGTATGGCATCACTAAGAAGGGGTAACGCAATTTAGTCCATTTTTGAAATTTTATTTACCATTATTGCCATGAAAACATCACATAGCAATTTTTTTAAATGGCAAACCTACAAAGGAGTTGACCGATTGTTCCCATTTTTGAACTTTGTTAAAATTTTTTTTTTAAGAAGGTCCCGTGTACAAAATTTTAGCTCTCTACGTCGTCGCGTGAGGCAGTGTCCAAATACATAGTGAAAACCTAAAGTTTTGTATGGAAACACCAAAAAGTGGTCGCACGATTTGGTCTATTTTTAAACTTGTATTTGCAATTTTCATGAAATCGCCGTGTGCAAAATTTGAGCTCTCCACATCAATGCGTTCTCAGACAGTTCAGCTATTTACATGTACTCGTTATCAGGCAGTGTCCAAATGTATACTAAAAAACAAAATATTTGTATGGCAGCCCTACGAAGGAATTGCCCGATTTAAACCATTTTTGAACTTGTATTTGCAATTTTCATGAAAACGCCGTGTACATAATTTCAGATTTCCAGGTCGAAGCGTTCTCAGGCAACCTTGACAACAGCGCTATCTATATCGTTTCCTAAACTATCCTATCTTTCAAGCTGGAGCCAACCAAATACATTCGCAGAATTTCATTGAAATCGGCTTTGCAGTTTCGGAGATTAGCGTGTACGAACACAGTGACATGGGATTTTTATATATTAAGATTGTAAACTATAAGGATTAACCATCATATGCATCATGTGCAGAAGGGAGTTAAATACCAAAACTACGATTTGGCGATAGAGTTGTCAGTTGAGGGACTCGTAGCAATAAAACTTTATTCAGAAAGGATACCTTTCTAGATGCCTCGTAGTAACTTTTTGTTGTTCTTATGTTGCCGAAATAGAGTTGTGGATAGAAAATATACAATGTGAACTAAATGCAGAAGTTTTATGTCAATGTGAAAAACTATTAACTAAAGTCTAGCTGCATGCATAGCCCTGTAAATAAATAGTTTAAAATCGGTTGAACATGTGGCTTTAACAAATAAGTCAAGCAAATCAGTTTGTTTTCTCTTTGAGCCTAAGTGACCGATATGATTTTGAAATGGTGAAGGCTGAAACACAATTGGAGCTTTTCAGCCAGCTTTATCGCCAGCTTTCTTCTAAAGAACACAACTGCCGTTTTTGACATTTGCAACTTTAACGTGTTTATGCTGAGAACTTTTATTAAGGAAAGACAACTAATGCTTCCAATTTTCCAAAAGTACGATAAATTCATGCTCTTTTGGACATTTTCGAGTTGTACCAATTATATGTAAAAATAATACTGAGTTTTTGTCTTATATCCCACAGGAATTGCTTATCTTTTACTAATATTTTTGGTAGCTGTTTACTTCTTAAATGTGTTAACAGAAGCCATTCCAATCTCATATTCGACATTCGCACAGTTGGCAACATTAAGAATTCCCTCAAGTTGGCAGATTTTGAGCTTGAAATTAGCAATTTGATCATTTGAAGCTGACAAAAAAGTTAGAGCTCCAAATGTTTTCATCTACATTGATTTACATTGTCAACAAATCTCAAGCTGAAAGCGGAATTGCAGTGAATGATTCGGCCAGGCCGTTTGACCTGGTATCAGTTCAATTGCTGGCTACCTAAACAGCCCGCAATGGGGCTGGAAAACTTCTATACCTAAAATAGCTGGACTAGAGTTTGGCGGCGACAGTAACCATACTGAAATTAGATAGTTTTCTTACACCCAGGCTGTCCCTACGTTAGCCTGAACTGGCACGATCACAAGATGAGGCTAAGGTCCTTGAATCAAGTTTATACCATATATTGACTTGACGGCCGTAAAAAAAATAGTTGACACTGATACTGCCATTTCGGTACCAGGTTGACTGTCCGCTTGAATGGATCTAAGATGATTTTTTTCTAGACTGCGTACAATTCAAAGCCCAAATAGCAGATGAATAGTTTCTTTTAGCTGACATTGCCATGAGACTATTTATGTAGCTGCTGTAACGTCCTAACAGCAAGCTAAATAGGTAACTGGAGCTGTTCCATATGTTACTGTATGATGTATGATAGGGTTGCTCTAGGCTCATATGTCCCATTTCTAGATATTCACCTAGAAATCTGTTATATTCCATTTTGAGGTTTGAATCTTTAATAAACTTATTGGCCGTATTGGTTTTTTCCTCATTTTTTTTTAAATTCAAAACCCTCTATAGGTAATTCTCCTATTGTAATCAGGAAGGTGTGTCAAGGTATTTTTCACAAATTTATTTACAGCGATTACAGCGGTTTTTGTGAACTATCGGTTGTACATTTCGGAACGAAAGTATCGTCACAGCATATAGTTCTTTCATTTTCAGTTATCACAGGAACATTTGAATTAAGTTTAAATAAACTTGAGTTCAGTCGATCGACTGACAAAACTCTGGTACGGAAGACTGATTTCCGAGAGCCCGATTTGTTTTCTTCATCGATGTTGTTTTTAGGGTTCCGTACCCAAAGGGTGCCGCTATAACAAAAAATATTAAAAATAAAATGAACTGAATGATCAACGAATTTCTGTTCAATCGCTCCCCACAAGTCTTAGTTGATGAATTTAAATCAAACTTGCTTCCAATAGAGTCCAAGAGTATACAAGGTTCTTGTATAGATCTTCTAATCTTCATATTATTTATAAAGAATTTTGCGCATGTTATAATTGATACAAATCTGAATATTTACGTAGATGACGTGCAGATTTATTTGTCTAGACGTATGGGATTACAGGGAGACTACATTGATAGCATCAAAAGCAATCTAAATTGAATATCCACTTCAATCAATATATCTTCATCTTTCTTTTGTATCCTCTATTCTGTTCTATACATTTTCATATTATTTTGATTATTGTAAGTTGTTGTGAGATAGCTTAATAATTTTTTTTTTATATATAGTTATTTCTAACCATTTTCTATTTCTAGTGAATTATCTTGTTGTATACAGTCAAAAAGAGATTTGAATTTGAATTTCAAATATTTATAATTATAAATCCTTGAATAAATGATCAATGTAAAAACAATTTACTTCCACTTGTTTTTTCAAAAATTATTCAAAAACATAATAATGTCCATAAAAAAAATCTTCGTACTTTTGAATACAACTTTACACAAGGAAATTCTAAAAAAAACCTTTAAATATCGACATAAAGTAAACAATTAGAAGATTTCATGAATTTTACAATGTCCTTGATTGAAATCAAATATAAAAAAAAGTCCCAAATGATTACCTTGAGCAACACGTATATATATATCTTTTGTATGTCCTGCGAGTCACAACTTAACTACAACTTTCCTAACAATAAATAAAGAAACCTTTTTAAAAAATTCGAAACTTCTACATAAGCATAGCCTAAATAAAACCTGAAGGCTTGAATGTTTTATGTTTAATTACTGAACCAGTTATTTAAAAGTTTTCAAAATTTTATTTTCTAGATTCACAAATATCCTAAAATTCTTGATTTTACTTTAGTCTTCAATTTTCCTACAATTTTTATTTCTGATTATTTTATTGTAGATACAATGCTGGAAAAAAAAGAGTTTTTAATTCATTTAATTTCATTAAAAGGACACGATCCTTCCATTAGTACTCGCAATAGATTTTATCGAAAACACAACAACAAATGTTTCATGCAACATTGAATTCTTCAAATTACACAAATTGATTTCACAATAAAATTTCCACATTTTTCCTATTTTCCTGTTATTATTAGACTTTACGTGACGCTCTTTAATGATTATGTCAAAAAGCTTTTTACTATTGTGGCGAAAGCTTTTAGCGATATGAAATATTTACAATCCCAGCGATTATAAACTCTTCCTTTGCGTCAATTAATGAACTTATTGCATTTTCGAAAATGTGCACTGCAAAATGCAGGAGTAGAGCTTAATTCATCCTGAAAGTTTGTCTTTTGGCCTCGATCTATAAATTAAAAAAAAAAAAAAATATACTTGATGGAAAATTTAATGTTGTTACTAATTAGTATAATCAAGATACAATTACGAAGTATTTTATGTAAAGAAAAAACATAGAAAAATTCGCTTTTCAATATTTTGCCTTACTTATGTACATAAGTCGGTTATGGAAAATTCTGTACCCATGGAAACAAAATAAGTCTACACAGAAGTAGTAATTTTTCATTTGGGCTTATAAGGTCACATGCACACAGGGGTTGTGTGTTTTATTTTTTCATAAGGCACATAAAAAATCAGGAAAAGTCGAAATTGGATTAAGAAACATTTTCTTCGTATAATATGATTTTCTTGAACTTTAAAATAAGACGACTAATCATTATAGTCCTTGTCGACTGTGGTGCCATCTTGGATCGCCCCGCCTTACTTCTGATTCCAGAAATTGGTTGACGGTTTTGGGGGACTAAACATTTGTAAGCTTTTTGCTGTGAACAGAGGTGACAACATAAAAAAACTCTCCTGAACTATCTGTCGCCTTCTGCTGCCGTAGCCTCATCCCTAAGTGCCCTAGGGCGCAAATTTTAACTTGAGGTCTTTTGCAAAGCCTAAGACATTCTTTTCAACATTCAATTTCAATCTCAATTTATTTACAAGCTGGTAATCTACACAAGATTACAATCTTATAGATGTACATGTTAAATTATAACGTTATAAAAAGAAAATACTTTGAGTCCTTGAGATATAAAAACACGGTAAAAAAGTAATTGGAAAATTCAGAAAATATAGAAACCTAAACAGCAGAAGCAATTCCGTGTATAAGCTAATAACTAACAGAGCTAACTAAATTCTTAAAACTTCCGTAAGTACCCACAGTGCCCACAATCTGCATTTTGTATGGCAAATTGTTACAAACTGATTCGCGCTATTTGCACAAAGTACATCTTCTCGCAATGGAAATACCTTTTCTAGATGTTTATGGTCGCTAATATCTAAGTGAACAATGCCCGGTAAGTAGGCCCGGTAAGTAGGCCCGTTATGAGCCTTAACTCTTTCCTCTGAGTGTGAGGAATATTTTAGTCATCTGTCACGCGTATACGTAACGAATTTCTTCGCTTGTTTCAGCCTTGGGATGTTTTGTTAGTGTACCAGTTTAATTGTCTCCTCCAAAGCCTGAGTCGTTCCGAAAGGTTGCTCTTTGTGTTACTAAAAATAGGCTCAGTACCTATGAATAGAGATCTGGCTCCGCTCCTTCTTTTGCAGGGCGGGCAGTCCGAAATCTCGTGCCATTAATATCTTGACTCCCAAATCAGAATAATCCCTTTTTTTTGCTAGTTGCTTCAAGACAATAAGACAGTCCAAGACCAGCTTAGATATGAAGGTTAACGATTTTAATGCTTTAAGTACTTCGGCTATCTAATATCAATGTAGGTGAGGCCTGCAGTGCATTATCTAATCGCTCTACCTTCTATTTTCGATCCATGCTTGTACTATTTAAGAAATCCTTTTCAAGGGTAAGTCACCAGAATAATCACTGTTGAAGATCCTCTGAGATTACCTTGAATGGTGTTTCAAAGTTATGGCGTTTCGGCATAACGTCTGAGATTGGGTTGAATGAAAATGAGGTCGTCTAGGAATTCTTGAACGAATTTCAAGTGCCCGAACATATTGACTGTACTCAGCAGGAGATGTGTCCTCTACAGCTTGCGCTTAGGATGGCCTACTGCTTAACATGCAGATGCAGAGAAAGCAGGTCCACTATTATAGTGATGCAATTAGGCAGGTATGCATTGCACCGGTTACTCCTAGACATTAAACCTATTGGAGTTTTTGTAAACTAGCTTGAACTGTTTTTTGATTAGTTTTTGGCCACTAAACGAGTGAAGCATACGAATGTGACCAAGACCATGGATAGTATATTGGATATATACATATATGGCCACAGGTCCAGTTAAAAAGCCTGCAGCATATCCATGTTGCCGCTGTGTTCTTCTCCAGGACGACTTTTGAGTTAGTCTGATATCAACGGTAATGTCTAGATATTTGATCTCTTTTAAGAATACCACTATAGAGGCTATGTACAAGTCCTATCCTCCCAAGAAGTTCGAAAGAAAAAGAAAATATTCCTATAGATTTTTTTTCCATGAAAAATACTTTTTGGTATCTAATCGAATTTCGAATAACCCGCGAATTCCCATGTGTCATGTCACTCAAAAAAAATATAATAATTTTGTCATTTATTGCCTGAAATAATAAAGTCATTCTAGGTATTTACTCATGGTACTATGTAAACTGTCTGCTTTCTCGCCCCTTTTTTTTCTTCCTGTGAATGGCAGATGTTACTCTCTGCGACATTATTCTCAAAAGTGAACATACTAAAAATTCGAAAATGTCACAATAATAGAAATGCTCTGACAAGGAGTTATAAAACGAAGAGGAAACAAATGACTTTTATTTCCATTTCAATTTCTTGTATATAGGTACATACCTGGACTTTATGTATCTATACAGGTTTGTATGTACAATAGATTCCGAATTGAATCAGACTAAATGTTCCCGAGGTTAAATGAAGGCCCGTGGCCTCTGCCCTAATTATCTGTGTCTATTTGCTGCTCAAATATCCTGATAGAGTTCGCTCTGCATTCTCTCTTTATCTGGGAATCTCCACTTTAATGGGCATTGCTTCTAGTGCCTATAGTTATTCACAGGAGTTGTCTATGCACAGCATATCTAGCTACCTATAGAAATTCATTATTTGTTAATCAGAAAATTGCCCTTAGTTAGTTAGATGGAAAATGAAAAAATCGATATCGACTTGATTTTCTTCTTGTAGCTTGCCAGCAAGGTTTAATAATAGATTATTACTGTACGTAGGTATTGAAGGCTCTGCAATTTCCATTTAATTGTATTTTCAGGTATCTCTTATATTTTTTTATCTATTATTCATGCCAAATAACTTAAGATTGGAATTAATGCAAGATAAGCGATTTCTTAATTTTTTCTTAAATATCCTCCAGCATCATCATTTACATACAACACGCGTAATATATTCCAGGATAATGTCAATTATTTCCTCAACTATTCCTATTCGGGACGAACAGCTATCACGGGTAAGAAACCCGTATACTTCCACAATGCAGTGAAGCTCGCCGAAGTGGCTATGATTTCTTCTACAATAAATCCTCTCTCCTCAATTAGTTCATACAATAGAAATTTTCCAATGTCATTTGGTGTAAGAATATTGATTTTTGTGGTGCGTGAAGGATTAAGGACATGAGCGATACCTTAAAAGTGATTCGTGTATTACTCTCACTTTCGTAAATCGTTGTTGGAGACACTCTTTAGTGAATACATATAGAAAATTAAATGAATGACCTTCACATGGAAGACAGTTGCCGTCATTGTGGGATACGAGTACATAAAAACCCTAAATGCTTAATATCGGCTGATGAGGCATGTAAGGGATTATGTTTCTGCTGCAGGCATACAAGAAATGCTTAAAGGTATGTTTTCATGTGACGTTTGTGTGCCTGTTTGTGTTTGTTAATTTACCAATTCTAACAGAGTGTTAGAGTAGTCGTTTTTACAACAAAAGGCAGCACTCTATTTGACTATTTAATGATTTTCAAATTCATTGGGCTAAGTATTATTGGTTGCTGATTAATCATAGCTCTCAAATATATGTGAACATTGTGTGTGAGCATACATTGATAGATCTGAGTTAATCACTCGTCAAAAGCCGAGCTTGTACCCAGTGGCGTATCTAGCATTCATATTATTAGGGGGGGGGCAATGGCGGATCCAGGATTCTTGTGAGGGAGGGGCGCAACTTTGGGTTAAAAATGGTATAAGCTGTCAAATGCATAAAATTTATCATTAAGATACGTGTCGATCGGATAAGTGAGTGGCTAGCACTCGAAACGAAAAAAGTTGCTCAACGTTCAACTTTTGCTACTCGCGAAAGTCAAATGAGGTGTTAAATTATTTATTTTGTTTTGGTTTGTAAATAATGGAAGCGTAAAACTTCCAAATCACTCATTGTAGTTAGTAAAAGTAGGAAACACATTTTGTTCACATTGACGAATTAATCATAAATTGTAACTTTGCAAAATACAGGAACTAAAGGGATACGTACTTTACCTCTACTAAAGTCAAGAAAGTTTGATTTTTTTTTTACATATTATTAAGGCAAGTTAAGGGGATACCTTATGATGCAAAGCACAGCATGGCAGAAAGGTCTTAGGGAAACGAATTAGGGAACGTGAGGAGAGCGCCAGATGTGCTGAACGTCACCCTTAAACTATCCATTGTATGTTGGAGTAAAGACAGAAAATGGTAGACTGTCCACATTCACACGGTTCGGGATAAAAATCCTCACGAAATTTTACTGCATGTCCGAAAGTAATTTGATTGGCGATTTGCTGCGCGAGTTTAGCGTGCAGGAATTATTCTTCTGCAAGGGATCAGACGAGATATTTCATTAGAACATTGACCACGCGCTATAAGGGAGTGAAGGGCATCCATCCTTGCGACGTTATTCGAGTGAGTCGATATTTCAAGTTATTGCCACATCGCCAGTGAGCTTGAAGGCTCTTTTTTGAACAATATCCAATGAAGGTAAGACTGTGCGGGGGGGCCAGATATGGAAATTGTATTATATTATAGGTCTGGTGTAGGATTTGTAGAGGAGCTCTAGATTCGATGGGTTGAAATATTTCTACATCTTTTCAGAAATCCTAGACATTTCGCTGCTTCTTTGGCAAAACAAAAGATGTAATCTGTCCAGCTTAGCTTACAGGAAATATTAAAGCCAAGAATATAAAAAGATGGTGTATCGCAAATCAGTGCTTCATCAAAAGAAATGGGAGTGAAAAGCTTTGATCTTGCTTCAAATAGATGAGACAGCTTTGTCACTTAGATGGCTTGAATTCGACGTGATTCGCTGAACTCCAAGCAAGAGCATGATCAAGGTCGTTATTCATTGATCTAATCACGCAATCTCGTTTAACAGATGTGACATTCCCTCTGGAGTCCATAAGAGTATCAAGAGTACTGTCAAAGGTAAAATTTGATATTATCAAGATCGTTATTGAATGATCTAATCAAGCCATCTCGTTTGACAGATGTGGCATTCCGTCTGGAGTCCCCAACAATGTCAAAAGAGTAAGCAAAATCAAGGCTACTGTCATAGGCAAAACTATGGATGGGATATAAAATACCAGAAAGTAGATCATTAATGAAAATTAAGAAGACAGATAACAGAGCCCTGGGACGTCCCGGAATTTATAGTGAGGTTCTGGTGAAACCCCATCTAGTACAACCGGTCTTACGCGATCAGGTAAAACACTTTCAATCTATAATAGAATGTCAGACTTTATCAAAGGCCATTTTAATATCTAGAGCATCGATTTTGGGACTACAAAACACCATTTTGCACGGTTCGAATGTTCCGTAAGAAAAGTCAGCAAGTCTCCAGATGAGAGTCCAGTTCGGAAGCCATAATGCCGATCATTGATGAGTTGTTTGGTTTCTAGATACTTCATTAATTTGGAGTTAATGACAGATTCATAAAGCTTTGAAAGAATCGAAGTGATTGGAATTGGTCGATAATTTGAGGCGTCGCTACCCTCACCTTTCTTGGGAATAGGCTGAACGTGAGCTATTTTCCAACTATTTGGAAATTTTCCTGTCGAATAAGACAAGTAGAATAGTTTGCGCAAAGGTTTAGCCAAAGATTAGGCACAGCTCTTAATTAACGAGGGTGAGAAACCATCAGGACCTACGGCTTTAGAGACGTTGATCCCCTTAAGGACCTTGAACACATCCCTCTTATGGAAGTATTGGCTGTTTTATAGAGAACTTGAAGCGAATCTACCAGTGAAGATACTAACTATAGGAGTCAACAACCACTTCACCGATATTAAGTAGTGAAGGTATAGAGGAATTGCTGAAGTTGTTCTTGATGTTCTTGACCGTGGACAACAAGCCTTTGCTATTCTTTTCTGATCAAAACGAAATTTTTCTCTCCGGATACTGGACTTCTAGGTGTTCTGAGCAGTCTTGTAGACTTGTTTCAATTCTAGACATGAATGCTAATGATACGCGCGAAAAGCAGACTCTTTCGCTTTTATTACATTACTTGGTTGAACTAGTTGTTAAACCAAGAGCGATTTTAATCTTGTTGAGATCTGCTGTAAGAATACGGAATGTATTCACACATGTAAAGACTTCTCTAAGGTTCTGATTTAGAATTTCCAAATCAGCATTTAATTTTTTTTTTGTTCAAGGTTTTAGCTAAATATTCTACTATTGCATATTTCGAAATAATAAAACTGGTTTTCCAAAATAAATGTCTTGCTGTAAATGTAATAACTCACTATACATCAATATACAATGATTTGTTTGTCGTTATGTTTTCAATTAAAACAAATCCCCTATCGCTTTTCTAGAAAGTTTTATGTCTTTTGCAAAAACTGCAGTAGAAGAATTCAGAAGATCTACTGCAATTCTTTGTGGTCTTCAGGGAGGGGCGCGCGCCCCTGCGCCCCCTAGCTGGATCCGACACTGGGGGGGGGGGTGGTTATCTTACAAATTAAATTGAGAAAAACAAAATCCAGTGCCATACACTTAGTTTAGCCACCCTAGTGTGTAGTGAGGTACTAGGAAGGTTTCCGCATTAAGTGGTGTGGATAATGTGTCATTTTTTAGTACAATTTTTTTTTTTAAAAAAGTCATTTTTTAATAGAATAGTAATTTGGGGTGCAAACTGCAGTACTGCTCTCAATATGTTATTTCATGCGGGTACAATTTTTTTTGTTGTCAAAAATAGCTCTTACGTCGGTGCCAACATTGGAAAAACTATTGACGGGAAGTTGGAAAGTAATTTTAATAAAACCTTTCGAATTTCTGTTGAGCATCTATGAATATATTGCCTTTGGTAAAACACTTTTGTATCACCAATGAACCCAAATAATTAATTTAAAACAATTATTTCGACGAACCCATTTATTTATTTGGTGTTTACAGTTATCTCTCAGTTGGTACTTGGTGCTTAGACCGAAACAGAATGCTATATAGAAGTGAGCCCACTTCTGGAGTATATTTCTATGGACGTAGGCAGTCCATATTAAACATGTCAGTGCTTTTACATAAGAACGCTGCAAATGTTTTAGAATGTTAGGAGTTAGGACTAAGTTGAGGCTCTGATTTGGTAGTGAGGGAAGTGTTTCTCTAGGGCTTTGGATCAAATTCTGAGAAAACCCGATATACATACATCACATTCATACAATAATATTAATTGAAATAAATTTTGATTTTTTTAAGTTTTGAAATAAACAATTTTTCGGAAGTTGAATTATACAGGGTGTTCCGTAAATGTCTTTAATCCTTTAAGGGGATGAAAGTAGAGATCATTTGGGTCAAAAAAGTCTAGATACTTTTATATTGAACTTGGTTTTCGAGTAAATCGATAATATCGATTTTCGAGATTATGCATACCTCTTCAGAGTAATTTCGTTATAAGTTTTATTGTAATTAATGGATTGTGACGCCCAAACCTTTATTTAAAATAACACATATTGGCCTTTCTAAGAATGCATAATTAGTTATAATTGTGCCTTCAATTATTGTAAACAAAGACAGTTTTCTCTAGAATTTTTTATTTCACCAAAATTTTTGTCGCGCTTCAGTGTACATTTATTCGAAATATTACCATTGCACGAACTTGGAAAAACTATGAAAAACTTTGCTCATTATGTCCCCTTTTCAAAATGACCTCCCTAAGTGCTATCAACAATAACAATTAAAAGTTATAAGCAAACATTTTGAAGATGTGCCCATCGAGGTAAACTTCAGTTTTTTCGTAGGATTCTATCTCCTCCATTGTACGGGAATCTGAACTAGCTATTAGATAGGGTACTTTTTGATTTCGAATTTCGAAAATGGAGGGGGTAATTTCGAAAAAAAAATACTTTTTTACCAAACTTGATATTTACGTAGATTTCGTTATTCCGGATCTTCATTTTTGCGGGAGAGGTGGAAGTTCAAAGTTTCAACTTTAAGCGGCTACATTTGAATAAAAACTACCAAAAATGTCTTTTCCATTTATGAATTTAAGACTTACTTGCTAGAACAATGCTTGGTTGAGAAAAAATAAAAAAAAATATATTTTTTCAAATAACTCAATAAATTAAATATTTTTTTTTGTTCATATTTATGTGGGGGGATGAAATAACTGATTCCTGCTAAACAAGCATAAACATGTACAATTTTCTCCAAAAGATTTTTTGCTTCATTTCTCACGATGGCTTTTTGCTTCTGATTGGAAGAAATGATGATTAGAGCATCTTTAATTTTGGAATAACCGTCGACAATGGCTTTCGTGGATTCAGTCGAGTATCGCTAAGCTTTTTCAAGACGTAAAACTGCTTGTTTTCTTTGTGATAATTTCTGGGTCAGAATTCTATATCGTTCTGAATTTGCTGTAGAAAACTCATATAAATTCTGAACGAAATCGAAGAATTGAACAGCTGATGTGCCTTTCCAACCCAATTAAGAGACTGATCACAACAAAAATTCAAAAAGTCAAAATTTGAGTAAAGTGTTCGCTGTAGCTTCACCAGTATGGCTGCTGTTGGGGAAAAAGGTCAGAAGCTTTCCTCTTGCATGAACTTTTCTACATATATATCAAACAAGTATTGTATTACTTATTGTGATAGTATATACGTTCGGGGTCAATGCCCAACACTAATGCGAACATCGCGCATTAAATGTGTGATATGGTACATATTCCGAAAAGAATATCATATTATTTTATAGAGAATTCGTCATGTTTCGTGTATTCGATTTATTTTTCAGGAATATGATTTGAAAAGAATCCACGCAAGATGGATATATGCGGCATCGCAACTAAAACTGAGAGTGTCCGGATAATTTTTTATCCCGATTATTCGGAATAATTGGGATCCGTTTCCTCAAATCCTGGTATCCGAATAACCTCTTTTGCTTAGTCTGGATCCGGATAGTTCAGATCCAGATCCGAATAGTTTGATCGGGATTCGGATAGTTCGGATCCGGATCCGAGTAGATTGGATCCGAATTTTAGGAATCGGATAGTTTGCAGATCCGGATATCCGGATATTAGAAAATAAGGATCCAATTTTCAGCTATAATCACAACGATGCTGAAGTCCGAACCCATATGCAGTGTTCGGTCTACTTTGTACTTCCAAAATACAAGTTAACTTCTATACAAAATCTAAATTGAAAACATAAGGCTAAACCACAATTTACATAAAGCGAACGCGTCATTTAAATTTAACGGACGTATACAAATTAACTTTTAGGCGTCGCGTCAGAGGGAACTTTCGTTAAGTTTAAATTTCATATTGCAGTCAGTAAAGTGCCGTAAGAATTGCTCATTCCGTAAGAACTCGATGTGTCAAGCAATTAAATTATTACTAAATGATTAAAAGTGCAATGTAAAAACTAAAATGGATTAAAAATGGTACTGCGAATTAATAGGAAGCACAAATTTTCAATTAAATCAATTTCCATTTGTTAATTTTTTCACTTTTACCACTTTTTAAAATTCAAAACATTAAATATCAAGATAATAACTCTTACGGAATGTGATACCTGTTTAGGCTCTGACTGGTTCCAAGAAACGACAGTTTAAAGATAATCTTTGTTGTCTACGAATATTACGTTATTTTCCTAATAACCTAACCCGAAAATTTAAAACTTTTCGTTTTTTCTTCCTTTCGAACTTGTAGATGAAGAGGAGTACGGAGTTAATGGTGCAACCAAATTATGAGAGAAGAGTTTGTCTTTCAATTGTTATATGAAAATTGCATACAGGGTGTCGAGCAAAAAGTTATATTAAAAATAACCCAAATATCTTCAAACCGCCTCAACTCAAAAACTTTTAGTAAACCCCCCCCCCCCCCCCCCATATCTGGATATCGGCGAATTCACGGCTTCTGACAATTGTCGACTTACTTACAAAAAAAACCAATGTGGCCGCCCTGCTATCAAAATAATTTTAGATAAAGCTAGAATACAAATTATGTCACAGTTTCTCACTTATTGTTAATGTTTTATACGTATGTAATCCTGTATTTTATTTGTTATTTTTTTTTGTTTTTTTGTTTTTTTTTTTACTTTATCTTGCCTGGATATCCCTCGGCGCAATCCTCGAAGTCCCGGTAAATGACGTAACTACGCAAAATTGAAATTTATTGCTGGAAGTATAAAAAAAATTGCCCTTTTCTTCTTGGCCTTCCTTAGCCCGAAAATAGACCTTTCGGTTGTTTTTTATGAAAAAAGCAGATTGGTATGATGAGCATGACTAGCCCTTATTGTTTAGCGTTTTTAGGATGAAAACTGATCCTTTTACCTATTTTGTCCGTCGTGAAAAAAAATATCTCTTCCTCCGCTCGTCCAAACCACAAGTGACGCTCACTCGTCAGAATCGCCGTTTCTCGTCTTCACTGTTTTTTTGTTCAGTGGCGCTGCTAGCATTAGTGTTTAAGCCGGGTTCGTATTATACCCTAGACACACAGCACGAACTGATGAATCATTTGTACTAACTATTCATTAAAATGCCGTGTGTCAAATAGTATACGTCATTATAGCTCGAAAATCAGATGATAATGAAGTAAACTAATGAAGTGTTTTCCTCCTTCATTATAGCTATAATGAGGAAAAATGTGCTAGATTTGGCATATAATGTAAGTCTGGAGCTCCGCTGTGCATCTGCCGATTTGAAAAATAAGAAGAAGAAATGCAAAGAAATGCAAATCACAATTTATATTATTAATATTTTTTTAAATAAAATGTGTTTCTCATTTGGAAATTGTTAAATTGAAAATAAAATAATTGAAAACAAAGTTTATCGCGTTAATTCGATCCATATCGCTTCTTAAATGTGATAAGTTCATCAAAACCAGTTTGACAGCACAACTTAATTAAAGAAATGGCTGTGTGTCCGCAGTTTATAATTAATCATTATATGTAGACTAATGAGTCGTTAGTTATTTCTTCATTAAGAAAGCTGTGTGTCTACGTCATTAGGCATTATTTATTTATTATTTTGTAAAGTTTATTTGCTGATTTAGTTTTGCAGGATTATTTATTTATTTTATATTTGTCAAGTTATTTCTATTGCTATTGTACAATTTAAATATTAGTTAAGGCTGTGAATTATTAATTATTAATTAATTATTAATCTAATCTATTATTAATGCTTTTTAAAATTTGTCTGTATATGTCGGTGGCTTTGTATATATATAATTGTTCCTTGGTTCAATTCTGGCAACCTTTCATACACCTGATAGATATTAATGATTTTTTCCTGCTTCACTCTCCTAGATTAGCCTCTCCACCTGACTCTGTAATGTGCTATTCGGAACTATGCCTGAGTTCCCTGAATTGTTTTTGTTCACTATACTAGACTTGATAGTTAGCCTGCAGTAGCTATTCCAACGATGGGCTGCTAAAAGTCCCTTTTAAGAAAAACGTACCGTGACCAGCTAGCCCAGTTGTTGTTGTAGATTTCAATTTCAATCAAAATTTTTATTGATATATATAAAGATCATACAAATCTTATATATCCTATACAAACGTTAGAACAAATATTATAAAAAAAAAACTAATTAAAACTAAAGAAAGCAATAAGAGCTTTATTTTTAAGGCAGGGGATATGAGATCCCAAGCACTGAGGTCAGAGCAGCCCATTGTGCTTTTTCCGTTAGAAGCCCTATCACCAAAACCTTCCTGTGCTCCTAATGAAGCGCATCAGGTTGTGGTGAGGAAGATTTTTCGGTTATCTCAGGCTCTCCTTCCAGGTAAGACAGACACTTAGGGCTGCCAACAACTCCCATCCTTGTTTGGTGAGCTGTGGCCGGTGATGATGCCAACCACATTTCTACATTGTTTACTTCCGAGACCTATGAGAAAATCGGAGATATTCGTCTTGGGCCCATCAAGAAACAGTTTTGTGCACCAACAAGTATACTCATATTCGCCCATCTCTGCTGATGCTTCCCATAAACATCCGCTTTGATGAGAAACCCGATACTCGAGGTGGCAACGCCTACGGCGGGTTTTAGTACCAAAAACGCAGAATCACAGCCAGCCCCAGATAAAAGGTCAGTTCTTTCATTCCCCTTGATTTCCATGTGACCAGGAATCCACTGAAGGGACACCTTGTTGTGGATACACAGACGACATGCAATCCCCCAACAACTTAGATGTTATCCGAAGGCCACTTAGTATCATCAACGCTATTTGACTATCCGTGAGGATAGTAATGTCCTTGCCCTTGATTTGCGTATCAAGGGATATCTTCGCTGCCATTGCAATGGCGAAGACTTCAGCCTGGAGGAAAGTGGTGTGTCTTCTAAATGAGTACTCCATCCCAATGTCAGGTTCAGGAAAGTAAGCGCCCGGCTCCCTTACTAGTGAGAGAGCCGTTGGTAAATTTTTTTAGAACGTACCGGGGAAGGCTTGATAAGGCACTTCACTCAGTCCACAATTCCCTTACAGGAAAATTCACAGAAAACCGACGCCAAAAACGAAGCTCTGGTACCTTCACATCACGTGACATGCTTGCCAGAGGGTTTTCCAGGTCCAGCTCGCATGTCAAAGAGCAATGGCCAGAGCCCGTCCAGCTCAGTCCAGAACTTACGACTAAGTTCAACGAAACAGAATTTCAAAAGTTAACTTAAATAATAAGGTAAAGAGTAGTATTCTGATTCTAGAGAGCCGTACGGTAAAATCTAATGAATAATTTAAGTAACAAAAATTATATATAAAATAGAAGAGCATGAGTAGAAGGGGCAGAAGTATTAAAGTAGAATCTATGAGTGTAATATCAAATAGCAGGATTCTCGAGCGATGTTAAATGTATAACTTGAAATGTTTACTTGAGGATAAAAATATCAGATCTTCGACCAAACCAATATGTCTATCTAAATAGATTTGAATATCATGTGCATTATATTTAAGAACTCTCGACCATTTCGGGAAGGTCATTGATATATAAACAAAATAATAGAGCGCCCAATATAGATGCCTGGGGTACACCACAAAATGTTATTCTCAATTTTTACTTGTTGATGCAGATCAGCAAGGAAGCTCCTGATCAGCGTAGTCGAGGTTGTGGAAAATCTGTACTATACTATTAACTTATCCACAAGCGAAGAATGATGAGTTCTAAGATAGTTATGTGATCTTTATTGAGAGAGCTGCAAATATCCCAACTTACACTCAGTAAAGTAAATACCACCCGAAAGCCGGTTTGCCATGCGGTAAGCATTTTATGCGATTCAAGGTATTACAAGATCTGCTGATACATGAGTTTTCCAACTTTGGATTGGGTGTAACCTCGTAGCTATGGGTAAAACGGGAGATATGACCCAAGGCATTCAAAATCCTGAAGAATCGAGGCGAAATATTATCCATGTCATTGATCTCCGACTTAGCGGCCTTAATAGCCCCAATAACCCCATTCATATCGATGGACCTAAAACTGAATTCACAAACAGAATTGGAGTAGGTTGGGTAGAATATTCGATGAGATGACAGAGGGAACGGGGGCTCTATTATTAGCAGATGTAAATAAACGCAGTTAGGAATCTCCCGACCAAATGCAGCCATAGTACCAACTCAGATTCCTCCATAACTTCTTAGGCGGACGGAAAATAAGATTTATGTTTTATATTGTATACAAGTTCCTGGTTAATGTCGCCTATACTGTTATGGAGAGATCTAGAACACTTTGATTTACAATAAAAAAAAAACCTTGAAAAATTATACTTTTCTAGAGAATACTTTGAATGAAATCTCCATTTCCCCTCTTTCTCTTTATGACCTGAGAAATATCTTTTTGGGGGAGATTAAAAAAAGGCAAATAAGGAAATGTATTGATCTAATCTGGCAGCAGCTGTATTTCAAAACAACTTCGTTACAACGTCATTTACTTTCGGAAAATGTAAATTTATTCTGTGACTTTATTAACCACTTACAAAACATTAAACTTTCATCATAAATTGTTCAACAAAACTCACACAAACAGACTGACATAGACTATGAATGTCCTTCCATAAATCCATTCCATATATGATTTTATATATAGGCGAATAAGAATTAGTGAAATTTAAAAAAAATCCATTAACTGGTAGCATTAGATATTTCAATCAATGCAAAAATTCCATTTACCTACCTTTTGAAGTTTATTAAAGATCTTCTCAAAGTCGGTATTTACGCAGAGTACCTACTTTTTTTTATTTTCATATATTTGCTGAAGCAAGAAGTCACTCAAATGACAGGAGCCCCGCCGTGAATGTCAAATAAACTCTCAAAGTCTATCTGCATAGCGCAAAATATCGCAACTTGCCATCAGAAAATATTGTGTGAGATGGGAAAATTGGAAACGCTTTAATGGATATGATGTGACCAAATTCGGGTAGGTTATATGAATTTATTTTTTAAGGGTGGGTTATAATACTTTGCTATGTGGAAGCATATATGAAACGGAAAAGGATAAATGTATTCAGAACAAATTAAAACTTTTCAAAATACCCTTGACGTTGAAAACTCATACGGTATCTACCTTGCAGCAGTGTGATATGATAAACGGCATGGATTTTCGAAATATTGTTATGTTTGTGTGTGGGTTATAATGCAGTAGCAATCTTAAAAAAAAAAATATATTCTGATCGCTTTCATATTAATGTCAGCATTATTTTCAGGTGAATTTCGGTTAGTTAATATCTGCAGAGGTTTTAGTAGAAAAATTAATTTGAGATTGAAAAATATATTTTCTCGATGTAATAAGGTACAGGAAAATGGCGCTATTTGTAATTATAGAAAATACTTGTTTCGAACCGGCAAAATTTATTTTTATTATGGAAACAAGTAGAGATTACCAATTTCTAAAATTCTGCTATTGAAGGCAGAAAACAAGCTGATACCGTTTTTACAGAATCGATCACAAAATCTTACTTACTTTTTTACTATTTTTTGTCGATTGGCTCCATTTTATTTTTATCTGTTCGCACGCATCAAGTTATATTTCACGCTGGTTTTTCTGATGAAATTGATCAAACTTCTGGTGTTCCTCAGGGCAGTCATCTTTGACCACTCCTTTTTATAATTTATATTATAAAGTATCTGCGGCAAATAAGGCCCACCTAATTTGAAAATGCAATAAATCAAGTACTTGGTGATGTAGAACTACAAAAACAAGTTTTCCGTGAAGTTTATTTATTTGCACAACTAAAAAATAGAAAAACTTTGACAGAAGTGGGTATTTGAAAAATATAATTCAGTTTTATAAAACGTTTTCCAAGAGCCTTATTAAACTACCACAGTATAATAAGGCCCAAAGCAAAATTTAACTTTTCCAAAATCTTAATCAGAGGAATGATTCCCTTTAAACTTCCTAAAACTAAGAAAATCAACAAAATTTGGTTATTTTTAATAAATTCGAATAAAAATAAGAATGGCCCTTTTTACCCCCGGGGGGATAATAAGGCCTCAACAGCTTTAGTTATAAACGTACAACAGAGTAAATCCACACAGTCTTCATTCCTTGGAACAAAAATAATCATAATCCTATACTATAGGGATATAAGTTTCATTGAGAATTTAGGTTAGGTAAGGTAATAAGGCCGACGGTCTATTTCAGTGGACCTTATTAGACCTATGACAAGATTTTACAAAATTACTCGTTAATCAAATAAACACAATGGTGGGCAAAAATAAACACCGAAATCATAAACTACATTACCTAACGTTCAAACGAAACAAGTTACTATATGTGGAAGCAGCAATTAAACAACAGAACTTATGATTTATAATTCCAAGCAGCCCTACTCCTCTCAATGACGTACCGTTTGCTACTGGCAAGATGGCGGCGCGAGCTACCGGACGCCCCCTCGACGGCGTTCGTAGACTTAATGCATCTGCGCATAAAGTATGACGTTGCTGCGATACATTTCAGTAGGAAGTTTTAAATGTGGCCCTTATTACCCTCCGGGCTTTATTCGCCGCAGATACTTTATATCTGAAAATCATCTGTCTTGTTAGCTCTGCGGTAAGAGCAGTCGCCCGGCAAGCGGAAAGTCCGGGTTTCAAACCCCGACAGAGGCGATTGTTTTTCCTCTTGTATTTATGATTTGATTTAGAGTCGTTAAAAATAAAAGTTCTTAAAAATTTTTCTATTTTTATCTTAAAAATATCTTTTAAGTACGACACAAATTATCTTGTTCAGGTCATAAAAACTTCTAAAACTTCAACTATAGACTCATTATTCAGATGAAGCTGTCTGCAGTCATTCGGATTTATGTGGTGTACATACTAATCTGGGACACCTTTAGCACACTTGGTTGGAGCCTTGGAGAGAGGGTCTGAAAAAGCCAGATACAAAAAGTGAATTGTTCAACTTGTTTGTTTTAAAAATTTGCTCCAAACTATGACTGTTTCCTACGCCGAAACATAATTAAGATGAAAAGTGATGAACCTTTCCTCTAACTTTGCGGAGGAAATATTAGAAAGCAAATAATATTATAATTTTCTGTGTTTGTTTGCCACCAACATCAACATATTTTCTACAAACTTAAAATTTATTTCTTTTATGAACCTGTTAAAATCCTACTGTTGGTCCCACACAAAGTCGAGGTAAGCATGAAAAAGTTGAAGATATTCTTGCTGATGAAACTCATTAGTTTGCTGCAGTAAAAGGACTTGTGGTGTTTTTGCTGTTTTTGGTAAGTGAAGTTTTTTTTAGCAATGGCAAGACGATATCATACCGATAATCCCTATCATGTAAATTTACATAGATTTAGATTTAAGTTTGTAGCAGAGTAAATGAACTTTGTGCTGGAGCCATTGCACCGCTTTCCTTTATATTTCATCCAATAAAATCCCACTCTTCCTAAGAAGAGCAATATCTTTTTGGACGAAATTTGGATGAAAAGTCAGCAGGCTTTAGAAAGTATGAGCCAATAGCCTGGAATCTACATTGTGCAATAGTCTCGTATTCGCATAAGATGTGCACACCTACAGACATCAGTGTGCGATACTTTCCTATTCGATGAATATGTTTGTTGAGTTTTCAGTATACGGTTAAGACTTCTATAATGATTCTGAGTTGATTCATAGATATCCTTAGAAGATCCAGGCTCTTTATTTGGTGAAGTTCCTTTGATGAATCTTTTCTCTTGCCTGAAGCTTATCATTGATGTCCATCTCTGGTCCATTTGGTTGTGGATCCAGTTTTGTATGGTAAGCTACAGGATATTATATAGAAGATACCTTAAAATGATTCCGGTCCAATGAATGGCATGGATGCTTCCTACTTGACTAGTGCGTCAAGATACTGTTACGAGCGTGGCCTTAGTTCGTTATATAAAACACAGTATTCCAGATATAATTCAAAAAGTCTTTCTTAATTTAACTTTACTGTTTACTCTCACAATTCACAAACAATTATCAAATCAATTCTTTAGTTATCGCTAGTACTGTACTTCTAATAATCACATTTCAAATAGTTTACTTCGTTCACATCGCTGTCCGAAATAAGACTCCGCCTCCTGGATGTGAGTAGCGCCGTATTTATATTCTACAAATTATACTAGAACCTTCCTGAATATTCCGTTTTCCGAATCCAAGGCTTACTAAGATGTCACTAGCCTAAAGTTGCTTCCATTTCCAACAGATGTCGGTTGTGTCACTTTGTGGCACGTAACAATACTATTAAAAAAGACCTGTTATATAGGTGTCATCAAGAATTTTAAATCTTCAATATAAGTTTCCTTTAAAAGAACAAATAAAAACGATCATTTCAAATTTGTACTGCCAAACACGTAGATCTTGACATTGTCCCAGATACATATGTATCGCTATTATAAAGTAAAATAAATCTTATTCAAATATCTGGTAATACCAACCAATTTTATTATTATTCCTTTATAAAGACGTTCTTTAATTTTAAATGATGTTTTCTTATTTGGGATGTCTTTTCCATCAATGTCACCGATTTGGAAGGGCGTATTCGTTGGACACGGAATAATGAAAGCTCGGTAGTTTTCGAGATATGTAAAAAACAAAACGTTGCCATTAGGCACAGTTGCACTTGAACTCTACATGAGCAGTTTTTATTGGTGAATTTGTGAGAAACATTTTCTTACTTATCAGTTTTTATTATTATTTTTTATTTTTCTTATACAATTTCTGTTAATTTTTATAATTACTAAACATTAGATTGAATAGCAAAACATTTAAACTTAAATTGACTTCATTTGTTTTTTTTTAATTTATTTTATATAAATAATAAGAAATTTAAGGCCAATAAACGTAGATAAGCAAAAATCAAAAGGAATTTCGTTGCTAGACTGTGTCTTGGCAACTGTTTCAAATATCGTAGCAGGGGCGGACCCAGGATTCTTGTGAGGGAGGGGCGCAATTTTGGTTTAAAAGCGGTATAAGCTGGAAACAGATGAAAAGTTCGAAGATACTCGCCACCACTCGCAAATGTCAAATACATAAAATTTATCATTAAGATAAGTCGATTAGATAAGTGAGTGGCTACCTTTTGGAACGAAGAAAGTTGCTTAACGTTCAATTTTTACCACTCGCGAAAGTCAAACGAGGCCTTAAATTATTTATTTTGTTTTGGTTTGTAAATGGTGGAAGTGTAAAACTTCCAAATCACCCATTGTAGTTAGTAAAAATAGGGAAACGCATTTCGAACAAATTGACGAATTAATCATAAATTGTACCTTTGCAAAATACAGGAATTAAAGGGATACGTACTTTGCCTCTACTAAAGTCAAGAAAGTTTGATTTTTTTTACATATTATTTAGGCAAGTTAAGGGGATACCTAATAATGCAAAGCACAGCATGGCAGAAAGGTGATAGGGAAACGAATTAGGGAACGCGAGGAGAGCGCCAGAGGTGCTGAGTGTCACCTTTAAACTTTCGCAGATTGTATGTTGGAGTAAGGACATAAAATGGTAGACTGTTCCACATTCACATAGTTCGGGATAAAAACTATCACGAAATTTTACTGCATGGCCGAAGGTAATTTAATGGGCGATTTGCTGCGCGAGTTTAGCGTGCAGAAATTATTCTGCAAGGGATCAGACGAGATATTTCATTAGAACATTGACCACGCATATAGCGATAAGGGAGTGAAGGGCATCCATCATTACGGCGTTGTTCTAGTGAGTCGATATTACAAGTTATTGCCACATCGCCACTTAAAGGCTCAATTTTGGACAATATCCAATGAAGTTAAAACTGTGCGACCAGCCTCGGGCCCAGATATGCAAATTGTATTATATTCTAGGTCTGGTGTAGGATTTGTAGAGGAGCTCTAGATTCGATGGGTTGAAATATTTCTACACCTCTTCAGAAATCCTAGATATTTCGCTGCTTCTTTGGCAAAACAAAAGATGTGATCTGTCCAGCTTAGCTTACAGGAAATATTAAAGCCAAGAATGTAAAAAGACAGTGTATCGCAAATCAGAGCTCCATCGAAAGAAATGGCAGTGAAAAGCTATGGTTTTGCTTCAAAGAGATGAAACAGCTTATGCACTTAGATGCCTTGAATTCGACGCGAATTGCTTTACTCCAAGCGAGAACATGATCAAGGTTGTTATTCATTGATCTAATTACGCAATCTCGTTTGACAGGTGTGAGATTCCCATTGGAGTCCATAAGAGTATCAAGGGTACTGTCAACCGTAAAATTTGATATTATCAAGTTCGTTATTGAATGATCTAATTAAGCCATCTCGTTTGACAGATATGGCATTATCTCCAGAGTCCCCAAGAATGTCAAAAAAGTAAGCGAAATCAAGGCTACTGTCATAGGCAAAACTATGGATTGGATTAAAAGTACGGGAAAGTAGATCAATCAAGCAACGATTTTGTGACTACAAAACACCAAAAAGTCAGCAAGTCTCCAGATGAGAGTCCAGTTCGGAAGCCATAATGCCGATCATTGATGAGTTGTTTGGTTTCTAGATACTTCATTAATTTGGAGTTAATGATAGATTCATAAAGCTTTGAAAGAATCGAAGTGATTGGAATTGGTCGATAATTTGAGGCGTCGCTACCCTCACCTTTCTTGGGAATAGGCTGAACGTGAGCTATTTTCCAACTATTTGGAAATTTTCCTGTCGAATAAGACAAGTAGAATAGTTTGCGCAAAGGTTTAGCCAAAGATTAGGCACAGCTCTTAATTAACGAGGGTGAGAAACCATCAGGACCTACGGCTTTAGAGACGTTGATCCCCTTAAGGACCTTGAACACATCCCTCTTATGGTAGTATTGGCTGTTTTATAGAGAACTTGAAGCGAATCTACCAGTGAAGATACTAACTATAGGAGTAAACAACCACTTCACGGATATTAAGTAGTGAAGGTATAGAGGAATTGCTGAAGTTGTTCTTGATGTTCTTGACCGTGGACAACAAGCCTTTGCTATTCTTTTCTGATCAAAACGAAATTTTTCTCTCCGGATACTGGACTTCTAGGTGTTCTGAGCAGTCTTGTAGACTTGTTTCAATTCTAGACATGAATGCTAATGATACGCGCGAAAAGCAGACTCTTTCGCTTTTATTACATTACTTGGTTGAACTAGTTGTTAAACCAAGAGCGATTTAAATCTTGTTGAGATCTGCTGTAAGAATACGGAATGTATTCACACATGTAAAGACTTCTCTAAGGTTCTGATTTAGAATTTCCAAATCATCATTTAATTTTTTTTTGTTCAAGGTTTTAGCTAAATATTCTACTATTGCATCTTTCGAAATAATAAAACTGGTTTTCCAAAATAAATGTCTTGCTGTAAATGTAATAACTCACTATACATCAATATACAATGATTTGTTTGTCGTTATGTTTTCAATTAAAAGAAATCTCCCAGCGCTTTTACCCGAATATGTTCTGCTTCAAATTGAACGTTTCCAGAAATTTTTATGTCTTTGGCAAAAAGTGCAGTAGAAGAATTCAGAAGATCTACTGCAATTTTTTTGTGGTCTTCAGGGAGGGGCGCGAGCCCCCCGCGCCCCCTAGCTGGATCCACCACTGTATCGTAGGGCTCGTTTAAATTGAAATTCGTTCATTACTGAGAAAAAGAACTAAGCAAAGACCTGTGTGTTCTGAAAGGGCCTATAATTGAGGCTATTTGGGATAGAACAATTATTTTTTTTATATAAGTTAATAAAAATAACGAAATCTAGATCTTTGATACGAAGGAGTTGAGGTTTTACATAAATTGATTGCTAAATTCTAGAATTTCAGTAGAATGAGAGTGTAGTCAGCAACTTGACGGATGGAGATGCTCATTCAACCCAAAAATTCTATATTTAATGAATGTAGTAGTAAATTGCAATGGAGACTTGTCTACGTAAACAAAATCTCTCTAAAACACAAAAACATATTAATATATATTTCCTGTTGTATAATTACAAACTAAAAATGAAAAAAAAAATAACAAGCATGCAGATAAGTATTTTCAACTTCTACCAAAACTTAATTATTGTTCCACTTCCTCTGACTTAATAATGAAAAACGACTCTTCTCCTTTAACATCTTCAGCGAGTTTTGTTTAATTCAAACTGCGAAAGAAGACAGATCTTGACGTTAAGGAGGCTCCTCTTAATCGTTTGAATAATAGAGTCACATGATACTTAGCTCAATTAACTATGCCCACCCGCCGCCCTCTTCATGCCTTCATTTTTTATTTCCCAACAATTTACGAAAGTGAAGGCCATCATCGGATGTTGATGGACCGCGTTCGGTACAATCGGATTAGGCCAATTAACTTTTTTTTTTATGATACGCGGTGACGTATTTTTATGTATTTATCCTAAAATAACTTTAACTGCAAAAATTTGCAATTCAGTTTAACATGGATATAGAACCTTGGTAGTATGTATAAATTATTTGCGTTATGCTTATCGTATTGTCTGGCATGGTGGGAAAAAAACAGCGTATAACTTATGAATATATATTTGTACATTGTTTTTTTCTTTGTCGCCCCCCCCCCCCCCCCCCCCCCCCAACAACTGCTTTTACATTATTTTGAGTTTAATTCCAATTGCATACAATTTCTTGTGTTTAATGAATGCAATCACAAATTAAGGCCATCTCGACTAGCCTATATAGAGAGGTACCTACATACTTAGACTGCATGATCTAAATAATTTTGGTGTATCTGTTTCATGCTAAATATTTAAATTACTATAAAACTTTTAGCAGGATTTTGGGGAAGTTCTTAATTAAGCACACAAACGAAACATGAATCTTTAATTTGAGATGACATCTTAAATGTTAATTAACTTCTAGGGACATGCCTTGTGTGTGCCTTGATTTTCTTATATAAATATAGCACCGTCGGATGTGTTGGACGAACTAGCATGCATACATAGCACCATCGGATGTGTGTTGGAAGTACATATATGCATCCATACATATATCTTTTACTCTGATTTTCATGTTTCTTGTTTGTTGGGCTTCTTTAATATTGTTAGCATCAACAAGATAATCAATCATCTTTATAGCTTTTAATAGGTTTTACCGACTTTCGCATCGCTCTGCTTCTAGTTTGACTTCTAATAATTAAAGCAGAAGTTGAGCTCCAAGCGAATATTTTTATTTATTAAAAAAAAAAATGACGACAGTGGTCGAGGTATTGTAAATATCTCAAACGGTGCATATATTGCCTCGTCGGTCTTTTTCGTCATTTTTCCCAAAAAATCAAGATTACAATGTGTATTAAACTTTTTTTTGTCATTTATCACTCAAAAGACAGAAGATTAGAGATTTAAACACAAATTTTTATTATTTATTTTTATTTTTAGTTTCCGCCATTTTAATTTTACGTTTGACAGTTTACTGTCTAGTCAGTAGGGGTTTTCATAAGTCAGTGTCAGCGTAAATTCTACTGACGTGTGTAACCCACTAGTTAGGCTTTTTAAAATGTTTTAACTGATGGACTCCGCTTCAGTCACAGCACTTTTAATTTAAATAACACTTTGGTACTGTTTACTGTCTGTATAAATTCGGCGTACCATAATGCTTCAGATATTTTCTTGGGGTTTTGATCTGGATAGCAGGCTGTCCATTTAAAAACATTTACATATATTTTGTTCTTGTAGCCGCCTGCGGGGTCTCACGACTACTGTGCATTGAAGCGTTATCGTCTTGGAATATCAATTCTTTGTCGTTATTTTTTCGTATGGAAGTAAATTAATCCCTAACATTGTGGTATACTCCGGAGATATTATTCGCGTGCTTGTGAAAGCAAACTCGAATACAGTGTCAAGGCAAAAACCTCCCCAAACCATTAGTGTGTACTGCCACCGAAATTTCTTTTTGAAAAATAAGGGGGCTCTTTTCACAGATCTCCTTCAATATGAGTTGAATCCATCGAGAACGACGCGAAGGAAACTAAATGGAGTTGACATGAATCGTGATAGAGAGTGTAACCACTTCTAGTTGTGTGCGGTAGGTACATCAAAGAAGTGGGGGAACATTTATCGGCATATGGAACCGCCTTGCTAATTAATAGCTGGAAATTTTAAATATTATTTAAGTGGAAGTATGACACATACGTAATATACATCTTCTCATTGAACAAAGTAATTGGGAATCTTGTTTAGGCTGAAACTGATGGAAAAAATTAATAAATATTTATATCCGCTGGTAATCTGCAAAATATAAAAGTCCAAGATAATTGAGTAATTTTCCTTTCTCCTATATCTTACTACGTCTATGCGTCAAGTTTCAAACAAAATATTTCCATAGAATAGTATCAAGTTTCAGCATTGAAATCTGACAGGCAAGGTTCAATATGGCTGAAACGCACATATAAAGCGGCATTTTGGTTACGCTCATGTACACATATTTTATACACAATGCCTACTCCATTAGTTTCCTGCTCGAAAATTGAATCTATTGGGACCGTTCAAATTAAACTTTGTTTTTTTTTCACCTGAAAAAATTATCTAAAAGAGCAATTTGGGTTAATGTAGTGAAAAGAATTTTATATGTGTTATTACGTGCGAAGTCCATGCGGGTTTTCTTGTGTAATCTGGGCATCATTTTAAGCTTTTCTCTGACGATGCGATTCGATTGTTTCTCTCGAAACTCGATGGATCGTGAACCGGGTTTTCATGATCCACCGAGTTTCGAGAGATATTAAGCTCGCGCTCTCTCGCTATTTGATTTGCACTTACGTAAAGTAAAGAATTTTGACAGTCCATAATAAACTACTTTTACTGGCAACAACTGCAATCACATCAAATAAAAATAATTTGTGTCTATAGTTATTCATCATAAACTGAAAAAAAAACTGGAATACAACGGTCTTATGTAAAAATAAATTGTTGTATTTTCTGTTGAAAGTTAATGATTCTCACTTTTCTCTCATATCATGTAATTGAATTCATTATTCTCTTTCTAGAGAGTGGTGTATACGATAAAAATTAAGTCCGTCTAATGTAACTATGCACCTTTTTCATCAGTGTTTATAAAATTTTGACAACAGTGTTGTTGTAAAATATCTGATAGGACAGCGATATTTGTATGTGAAATTTCCCAGCAAAAAATTTTTAGTTTTGTAAAACCCATAAATTTTACAAAATCCTTTTATAACAATCTTGAAAATTGTTAACATTGAGATTTATATGTACAAGATTTTCAGATACAAGTTTACATACGCTGGTCCTTCGAGCCGGATAATCTTAAACAATTACATAAGTCAGTGGTATATATGCTTTTTTATGAACTGTCTTAGTTGCACATACATATAGAGGTACATAATGTAGTCTATTAGTAAAAATAATGAAAAAGGAAATTGAAACACGTTCACGAAACAATATTGTTTAATATTAATCTGTGACGTCAATTAACCATATACAGTTTTTATACACTAGCTGATGAAATCTATGGGATAATATTAAGTTTGTCATTCCGTTTATAACGAATTGAAACAATGCTGCCAGAGCAAAATGGATTGGATACACGCATATTATGAGAAGTTCGTCTAACCGTCCGTCCGCCTGCCTCTCCTTTCGAGAGAGAACGCGATTACATAGAAAGCTGAAATTTTGCATACGGACTATTTGGAAAAAAAAAATGTGATTTAATTTCGAAAATGGGACAAATCGTATAACTCCTTCGTGGGGTTGCCATACAAAAATTTTGTTTTTCACTATATATTTGGACACTGGCTGAGAAAATTGAAGTTTTTTACGAATACTGTGAAAACGATCAGTCCTAGACGTTTTCATTGTACTGAAAAGTTCTTTAGAATATAAAATCCTACGAAATTGGCTCTAATAGTTTTTACTGTTCGACGAACTATTCTAGAAATATATGCCAAAAACCATTTCAACAATCAAGCATTCACAGAGGGGTGACCATACGAAATTACATACGGGCATTCATCGAGGGTATCATAAGAATTGGTCATTCACCAATACTAGATTTTTCCTTTTCTTTTGAAAACGGAATAAAAAAATTACATTGGAGTACGAATAGTCCGTGAACAATCCTTAGGTCCTTCCTGATATAACATATTGAATTCCTTTTTTAAATTATCGGTTTCGGTATATAGAATGAATATTAACTTGCCTTCTCTGTCTAAATAATCGTCTCCAAAAAAATGTGTCATTCAAAAAATAAAACAATTCAATCGTTGAGTATGACATTATTTTGGAAATGTCAAATTATAACAAGACGTAATCGTGTATCATTGATATAAACACTCGGTTGGTAGCGATCAGAAACGTTAAATTGCATATAATCGGTTGTGGCAGCATCGCTTATGATTGCGTGTAACATAAACGCAGCCTTAGTATTTGAATTGCAACACTGAAATTTCAGGGAACCCATCTTAGTGGGTCACTGTAACAGGGTGTTTCAGCGAAATGAAAAAATATTATAGAGTGAATTTTTAATCGAAATCTTCATTTCGAAGTTATGGTCGATTTTTCAAAAATGTACTACTATTTATCGCGCTTTTTGAGGTATAACTTAATGCAATTTTCGCAGTTTTGATCTTGTTTTATTAGCAACACTATCACTTTTAGTGTAACACTAATTGTGAATTTAGTGGAAATCAGTATGAAAAAATGGCTTCAGTAGTATGGTTAGAACTTTAATGGGAACCATTGCTTAAAAATTTTGTTGAAAATTTCGGAAATGTTTTAATAGGAGTTATGGGTGGGGATGTGGGGAGAGGGAGGAGATTGAAGTTTTAAATTAATAATTTATAGAATTTACTTCATTTTGTTCATATGTTATGGTAGAATGGGGCAATTTTCTATAGGTATGTAATTCTTATTGCACAACTTTTCGCATTCAAAGAATTTCGATATTCGAAAATTTAATTGCATTCATTTGGATTTTTGTTAATGTTTCGAAATTCATTGAATGTGAATAAATGAAGCTTTAAAACTTATTAAATTATGGGAGAGTTTCCAGAAAACTGTTTCTAATTTTTGTTTTTGTTTTATAAGTAAAAAGGATTCAAGATATTCTAATTGTACGGCATTCCACTAAATTAAAGATTAATCTACATGAACTGAGAATTGATTATGCTGTAAATAAAATAAGAATAAGGTGATCACCTATGCCTCGAGCTAATATCACCAAGCAACATGCTACGGTACGAAATTTCAGAAAAATAGGCTGATTTCACCATATTAGATGAGGTGGTAATACGTAAAAATATCAGGGAAGAAGGGAATGGGTGTTAGAATGTGTTGTCTGAGAGGCGAATTTGGATGCGCTTTCCATTAACTACAGGGAACAGTGTACTGTAACCATATAAAGATAGTGTAGGCATCAAGTGATAAAAAGCCGTGTATTCCGTATTTAGTTCGAAATTTTTCGAGTTATTACGGATTTTGTCTACCAAATATAGCACTCCTTGGCCAAAATTCGGATATATAAAAATTTGCTTGTAATCTCATTCTATGCACGTACTCACTTCCATAAACCGAGATATATATAATTTGCACATAATTTCATTAATTTTTCTTATACTACCAACTAAATCCCTTTTTCCATGTAATTTTTTTGGAAAGGTTAGACGGACTAATATCATTTTGATTCCTGAACTATCCTATTTTTATAGGGTATTAAAGGGTTCTTTCCTTATCGCTATAAAGGCTTCCACTCCGTCCCGCCCCCGTGCGTAACCCGACGTAAGATATTAAATCCTCAAACATATTTCATGACTTTTCGAGTACCCTGCAAAATTTTACTTGCGTATTTTCTGTATACATATTTAGAACTAGGTCTACATTTTTGGCCTGCTTTCAAGTTGGTTTTATACTTGCAGGTAAACAAGTAAAATATCTTAATAAAACTTATTAAGAAATTTACTTTCAACAATTACTTAGTTCCCACCACAAGAAGCGTTCATGTGGCGTATGCCTTATTTTCTGGAAAAGCAATAAATAAATAAAAATTAACCCTCCCTCTGTGCAATTGTTTAAACAAGGATGCTCTAATTTCTATGCCTCAGTTCAAACAATAAATTCAATTTCATACGCAAAATCGTCCAACTACACTATACCAGTGTTGGGCGTAATCTGATTACAGTGTAATTTAATTAATAATTCCATTACAGTTTAGTCAAATTACAAAGTAATCTAATTAAATTGTATTCGATTACATATCAATCAGATTACTTATGAGAGAATATGTAATCTATCAAATGTGTAATCTGTTACAATATAATTAGATTATTTTGTAATCTAATTACATTGTAACAGATTACTTTGTAGATTACTTAAAAGTAATTAATAATGTAATGAAATGAATTGAAAGAAAATAGTATTGTTCTCGTACGAAATTAGTTTTGGGAGTTTTATGAAGAATTAGAATACAAATATCTTAAATATCTTAAATGCTTTAAATGTAATCACATTAATTAGATTAACATGTAGTTTGATTAACTTGTAATCGATTAATGTGCAATCAGATTAAATTGTAATCACATTACACGTTAATCGATTACATTATATAATTATGGAAATGGATTACATTAGTAATCTGTTACAAAGTAATCTGATTACAGATTGCATGGTTAATTGTAATTGTTAATCATTAATCAGATTACATTTTGCCCAACACTGCACTATACACAGTGCGCGGTAGTATGATCCGACCTCGACTTGAATAATAATCGTAGTGATCTGAATTTTGTTAAATAAAGGTATTAATAAATTATACCCCATTAAGACAAAGCACCAAATTACTGAAACGCAATTTTTCTGTATGCCTGAGATTTTATGAATTTTGGTTGAGTTGCATTTAATCATTATTCAATTTGCTATAAAACATCAAGAGCCTCCAAATCGTTCCTAATTATAGAATCTGTTGGTATAAAAGATGACATAAATTCATAAGGTTTAAAGATTCTAGTCTAATTTCGGCTTAATGTTCAATTAAGAATAATAATTGACCATCTCTGGCGGTTTCGGGTAATGTAGTAGAAAGTTGTACAATATTATTTTTTCATTTGGCGACGTTCAGGTCTAAAATTGTTAGCGAAAAATCGAATTATTTTCATATCTATCAAGAGTTCGTGTAGTCAACACTGATTTCTCTACCAAAGCCAAAGATTTTAAATGGCTACAAGGGATTAACACAAAAGCAAATTTCAAATTATACCAGACACACACACACACATACACTAATTGTAAATGCATTGCGATGCTGATTCCGTTTACTGAACCGAAGTAAATCACTTTCATCTGCTTTAATTGAGTTTACCCGACTTAGACAATGTTTTCTTCTGTTCTGCTCAGTTAGCCAGGTGCAACACAGACTTTTCACTTGAGAAAACTTTCATTCATGTGAAAGCCTTACGGGGGGTATTAATCAAAGTGCGATAATTGGTCTGTTTTTGAAATTAAGTGGCAATTTATTAATTTAATCAATATTCCTGAACAATTCTTGTTAATTTTGCTGATTTTACATTTTATAACGGATGCTAATATGCAGACTGTGCGGATTCTTGAAATTTTCAAACCATCTGCACTAAATTTTATTGAAGAAGTCCTTTACTTTAAAAATAGTTTTTACTATGCTGCAATAGGGCTGCTACATACTTACAATTACTTATGGTGTAATGGTATGCTTAAAAGGAGCATCAGAAATGGCATGTTAAATGTAAATTTTCTCAACCTCTAATGAAGTCCAATCGTTTGAGCATTTCTTTGCAAGCATTATTTGAATTTCGCTCTTAGACCCGTGTCATTTCAGAACATTTCTTAAACTGTTTAGCTCCTTTTTAGTTTTTTTGAATATTTGATAGCTGGTCTACTTTCTATTTCTATAATAAATTTGGATGTAAGTTCTCCCCCTTTTTTTTATAAAAAGTTTCACTTACACAAAACATATTACTTGTCTTGCCGATAACCACTGCCGCATTCAATTGCTTACTATTTTACCATTTCATTTATTTATAAAAATGTACGCAATATTTATAATCTTATATTTACTTATTATAATTGCGGTGAAAAAAAAATAAAATACTTAACACTAATTTCGTACAGTAACTAATTAAAAAAAACGAGAAATTAAAAATTAAAGATTAAAAAAAAAACAAAAGAAGCAAGAGCATATGCTAAATAAAAAGTAAAAATAACCGGCCAAGTACGAGTCGGACTAGCGCACGAAGGGTTACGTATCATCGTACAAAATTTAGCACTGTGTCCTTTTTATTTATTTTTTCAAATTAGAGTAGGCGTCATGTGAAAAAAAAATGACTACTTATGATAATAATAATAAATTAGAATAAAACGAGGAAAAAACGCCGAAAAAATAACGTTTCTTGTATGGTGGCCCCATTTAATTTTTAATTTTGTTTTATTTTTATCATTTGTTGTTATAGCGGCAATAGAACTACGCGCTCTGTGAAAATTTCTACTGTATACCTGTTACGGTTAATGAGATACAACCTGGCGACGAACTGACGGACTACAAAGTCTTAGTAATTGGGTTCCCGTTGTTACCCTTTGGGTACGGAACCCTAGTTTTAACAGAAATTTTACACAACTCGATAAGGCATATTAAAATACGGATATTAAAACGAAAAATTACAAACGAACTTTTCAAATTCATTGACAGAGGTTACACGACGTATATTAGTAGGTGTGAGCTCCAAAGATGAGCAGCCTGGACAAAGTTAGATACTTCAAAAATGGATGAATAGAAACATAGGATTTGGATGCTGCGTCCTGTCTTGAATTGCAAAAACTATACATTCCTAAAAAAATGCTCAGGTACACACGTGTGAATGACATTATGCAGAAATATGAGGTCCTTTCTCTTCAGGTATGTGTCCAGGGAAAAGCCAAAAACCATAAACCTACGTAGACCGAAGATAAAGCGTATGTAATTGTTGAAGGCAACCTCAAGTTTTTGTTTGCAAATGGAGTTGAGTTTAGGAAACATCAGGCTTCTGTAAGTAAATTAAGGCGTTAGGAGCACCTTAACCAGTCTCAGCCTAAGATCCAAGGGCAGAATATCAAAGGTAAAAGAAGTAGTCTCGCATAATTGAGGATTGATTGATTGATTGAAATCGAGGTTGAGTCCACTTATGGGGTCTATGGAACCTAATCCTTAGCAAGGCACATTGCTCACCCTCCAAGCTTATAAATAATTGCTCATAGGTCCCAACCAGACGCTGAGCCATGGTATCTGTAACGCTTTGCTGAGAAATCCGAACAGTGACAAAGAAAGCGAGGCACCGTCTCTGATTCCTCCCCGCAACCCCTGCATATAGGAGCAGCAACAAGTCCCAACCTGTGTAGGTGACCTCCGAGAAAGGAATTCCCAGTGAAAAATTATTGACGATAATAGGAGGCAAATTATGAATATGAAGGTCAGAACTATGCAAGGCCATACATTGAGATTTGTGGAATTGTGGAGGTGCTGATTATCTCTAACCCATTTGCAGATTTTAGATAGGTCATCTACTGAATACAATCGTCAATGAGTCCAAGAGACCTGCTCAGGTACAGTTTAATATCGTTTGCATAGAGATGTAAATTAACGTCATGGACTATATTACTAAGGCTATTAATAAGGAGATATCCTAATACTAAGCCTTGCGGAATACCACAGCACAAATGAATTAGCGAAGGTGTAATCCCATCAACAATCATCTGTTGAGACCTGTTCGCGAGGATATATAAACTTGTCGGCGGGAAGAGCAATGCAAAATTTCGAAAATAATTTACGGAGCAGCTTAGAATAGACAACATTGTTAAATACTTCAGAGAAATCTAAAATTACCAACACACTAAAATCACCCTTATCAAGAGTCGACCGCAAATCTGAAGAAACCTTAAGTAGACCAGTTTCGCAGCCGTGTTTTTCAAGAAAACCAGACAGAACTTTTATCAAGAGATTACTATAAGCTATATATTCCACAATCTGAATTTTCATAATTTTTTTCAAGAGTTTACCAAGAAAGAAAAGAATCCTAATTGGTCGATAGACGGCCAAACTTAGCTCATGTGAGTGAAAGCACTGCTTCAAACAAATGGATTTCTAGCTATGACCATTATTGCCACAACTCACCGCAAAGGGATGTCTAGAAAACATCCAAACGAAAACTTCTTGAAAACTACATTTTGTCTTCCATGGTTGTAGTGCTTCAAAATCAAAGCCAATCTCTATTGGACAATTATACACAAACATGTGCACGGTAGTGATGGATTTTCTAATTTTATTATTCGTTTTATAAGTGCACACTACAGACAAAAATTTTGTAAAAAAGACACTGCATATGACAGACTTTTTGTTGAATTTACATTCAGACCGACAACTAGTCAGCTGAAACATGCAACCGACAGTTGTCATTTGCTTTGTCTGGTTGTTTCAGTATATGAACGCCTCTCATACTGGAAAATTCAGCATTGATCCATCTCTAAGGAGTGAAACATTTAGTAAAATTGGAAAGAAATCGCAATTTATTGCAGTTAAGAAATACCACCGCGTTCAAAGGCCACCGATTTTATAAAGCAAACTTACATAAAGGTGAATGCCCTTTTTAGGCCCGACGTGAAAGATATCTTAAATGATGCATTATGATACTCTGAACATTTTCTATTAACAATGTTTATTTCTATCTAGCGGTGGAAAGCTGGGGGAAGGGAGGCTAAAATTTTATCTAGTACATTTCGCAAAATCTAGTACATTGTACAAAATCTAGTACATTTTGCAAAATCTAGTACATTTTGGAAAATCTAGTACAGAACATAATTTCTTAGGACCGAAGAAGAAGTTTCAGTACCCACACTCCTATACTCGGAGGCATAAATAGCTATTTATAGCCATCCCAATACTCACGTTTTTAGCATTTCCCTCTTTTTTGTTCGAACTGAGGTAGGTACTAGATTTTTCTAACCTTAGATCGGCTCTAACTCAGTAGGGCTATGTTCGGTCGGAGCATCGATTTCACTGTTTGCCTCAGCTCATTACCAGCTGCAATTCGTTGAAGAAAATTTTTCTCTTCATTCTTTTACGGTAGGGGGTATGAACCCTCGGGGGGGGTGGGGTTCCAATACCGCATGTTGCATATCGAATTAAAGGTCTCACCGATCACTATAGGCTAGTGTACTTTTTTCCCGATTCAGAAAAGTTTTTCGGACATTTTAGTCGCCGGAAAACCCATTTTCATGCACTCGGGTCACATACACCCCACTTAGTACAATTTGGAAATATTTTTGCAGTTTTTCTTCCATGGCCATAAGTGATTTGTTGTGAACATTTTTTTTCATAGGAAGTCATTTTCCACGACTTATCAATTCCGCGCGATCACGAGAATTAGAAAAGTCCATTTTTTCACCCAAGAAAGTCGCTCAAGCTACATGCGATTGCCAAAGCTTTTCGCCGCTAGATAGAAATATTATTAATAAAATATGTTCAGAGTACCATAATGCATTGTTTAGGACATTTCTAATGTCTGGAGGTGTCGGGCCTAAAGTTGTACAGATATATCAATACATCTAACCCGTCACAGCTCGATTATTATGCTCACAGTTGACTACGGCAAATTTATATTTCACAGTCAAATAAGCCCTCCAAGTGAATTCGACCATCTTCAGCTATTATAACCTTGGAGTGAAATCATTGCAAAATAAACCGGTCATTACATATCGTATTTTTAAGTGCGTGGATTTCTCCTGGATGCTGATTAATTCTCTTCTGCTAATAATTACTGTTCTTTACAAAAACTACATTCCGATTCAGAACTTTCGCCTTAAGGCTTCCAAATGTCAATGGTTATCTAGTGAGATTCATTGTAGCCGATATAGACAGACACGTTATCCTGAGTTGCTCTCTAGGTACCAGAAGGTCCGCAACAATTCGATCCGCATGGAGGAATATTCGCAACCTTTGTGGTGCGGAGTCACCTGAGGTAAATATTATTCCAAATGAGCCTAGTAATTTTTTTGGATCAATCATAGCTTCTACATCTCAGATTTTTGAAGTGTTAAATCAAAGGCTGTTGTATCGGACGAGCTATCACCTCGATTCCTTAAATTTACTGCTACGGAAATATTACGAATTTCTACGTATATATTTAATCACGCTCTTATAACTTCACAGTTTCCTGCCCTGTAGAAGCAGGCTCTTTTTGCTCCTACTCCAAATATGGCTTCCGGGAGATTTTCGTTCAGTCATTATATAAAAGGAAATTCTATGTTATCAATTTGGTAATCAGGATTCCACCCTTCTCATATTTGTGAGACTGCACAATTGAAGATACCATTTCCTGCATGAGGACTGCCTTACAATCCTTGTTTTGCTCGATTTTAGCCAGGCTTTCGGCTCCATATATCATTTATATAATATTTAGTAACAAAACTATTGAGTAAATTTTTATTCTCTTTGTCTGCTACTAAGCTGACAAAAAACTACTTTTTACAAGGGCGTAATCAAATTGTTCAAATAAAAATAAAGAATTCCAAAGTTTATGTGTAATGGGTCATTCACGAAATTATGCATATGTTTCTTGGGATTATATGACCCGGGTTGAAAAAGTTAAGCACGTAAAGACTAAAGATAGCCCCGAAACAATAACTGAAAAAAACACACTATGTAGTGATATCCCTAACGTAATGATCTTTATTTTAGTGAATTTTGTTATGACGCATTATATTGTTACTTTTATTATTTTTACACCTAGCTCCTTGAGAATGGTCAAAACCCATGACCGCAATATATCGGATGAATAACACAATACGTGTTTAACTTTTTCAACCCGAATCATATAATCCCAAGAAACCTATGCATAAAGAATTCCAAATCTAAGGTCCTTAGATGCGGCGTACCCCAGGGATCCATACTGCGACCTGAACTGTTCTGTTTATATATATTAAACAAAATTTTCTTAACGTAAAACTGGATGCATCTGGATGATTGCACAAATATATCTCAGCATACAAATAGGATTAGTGAAGGAGTATGCTGTCGATTTAGTAATGGACTGTGGTTATTGAAAAATAGTTTAGCACTTAACCCAAGTTAAACAAAATTGCCTAGTAATTCATAGAAATGGCACTAATTCCAATATGCTTCCTCCAATTTTTATTAAATTTTGGGTAGAACTTCTTGATTAGAATGCTCTAATGAATTTTGATCTTGAACTTGATTCTTGCTGTAATCACATTAAAAGGATAATAGGAAAAATATTTGGTTATTTGGGACAAATCTGGCTCAACCCTGCGTCAACGGCTACTCGAAACATTATTTACATTTGCCAGCCGGAAATATTATCCGGTTTTAGACTCAGCTTACGGGAAAAAAATACTTGTAGCATTCAATCATGATACGAAATTTCTGTCCATTGAGTGGTTACGTCATATGGGGACAAAAGTCATTGAGTGAGATCTGTCATTGTCTCAAGTTGAGATTTTTTCAAAAACTTAAATATTTTCTGAATTATATTGTGAGTATTGTGCAACGACAAGCCTAGAGCAAATCAGAAAAACTGGAAGATGTTTGACCATTCGCGGAATTGAACGTCATCAGCATTTCTTTCATGAAACAATACAACCTTAATGAATTTGCAAGACTACTTTCTATTTGGGACAACATTTCTTTAAGAATCAGTTTTAATTTACAATAGATGTATTCAGTTTTAGCAATTCGCACATTTTCAAATATAAAATACTTTTGAAAAATTACAATCTTTCAATAAAAATTCAAATTAGAATTATTTAATGAAATTACTCCGATTGCGTAAGGATCTATGATTTCCATAAATTCTCTTTGAAGGAGGCGGCTTACAGATGTATCGGATAAATATCGCAACAACAGATGACATTCAGCGATATTTAAATAGTCTTTAACACAATTCGGTATAATACCTATTAATTATAAATGAAATTGAAACGCTTGTGTATATTTTGAATTTTCCATTACTTTTAAGTCTTTGGATTCATCTAAAGCAGGTACAACCATTTGCCAATGGCGAGTAATGGATTTGTTTATCTTATTCAAGCATGAAATACCTCTTCTATTTTTTTTAGCCGGCTGACAAAATCGTTTATACTTGTTTCTGCAACTATAATTGAAAGATGATTGGCTCCCAAAAGATTTTATACTAAATTCAATTGAGGATATCCTTAAATAAACTAATGAAAAGTCAAACCACATTATTCGCCCTTTTTTCTGTTAACTGACAGATAAAAATAATTGGCATGCTCTGCCAAATGACCTTTGTCTCCCTGTGATGTTGCAACACAAAAACTACCTATTGAATCGGCCGTTCCTTGCTATCTTTGTATCATGGCATTCAATGATGTGATTATACAAATTGCCTCGAAATAATGAAATGTCTCAATGTACGCAAACTCGCTTTTGGGTTGCAATTCACTCTGAAATTTCTGAACAAGCTTATTTACCATTGGCATCCAGCAGTTCTTGCAATCCACGGGACATGAAAAGCCTTTTGATTCCTTTTGATAAAACAGTGGTTCCCAATTACTTTGCTCCAAGTATAAAAAAAAAATCCAGTCAAGCGTATTACCATGCGTTTTTGTCTTAAATCATGTTCAATTTGAAGTCTGTTTCGATGTTTAATTTCGATATTTGTCATTGGCGAAAATCCGATTTCACAAAGATATTTGTTTTGCCAACCTGTGCATATACACTCCTATTTTCACTTGATAAGTAATCTAATTTTTGCAACCATTGGGATTACTTAAGAACTGTTCGAACTCAGTATTTGCATTATTTTGCTCAACGAAAAGCAGTTAAATTTCATGCATCAACTCAAATATTCTTGATGTAACTTTTCCTCTGGATAACGAACCGATGTAATAGTAAGGTCACTGCCACTTACAAATGTCTCTAAAAATCACGCAGTTGGTGGCACAAGCCTCTGCTGACGCGTCTGTGCCGGGTCGTACATTTCCGAACATATGACTAACCATTTTGTAAACCAAACCCACTGACATGTACATAAATGGACTGACTGATCTTCTGTTTCATGTGGCACCAGTTTTGATTTCTGAAAGTATGCTCTCACTGTCAATGCTACCAACTGTCGTAAACTGGCGATTATTTGGGAATTTACTTATATGATTGTCAGTGGGATTTACCACAAAAGTATTTGGGATTATTTGTATTGTTAAATTTTAATAATGATCCGAAGAGATTGTTTTTACAAAGCCGTTTTAGTAGGAAGGTTTTGATTACCAAGCTGCCAGTTCTGGAAATACCGCTGAGCTTCAAGCAATTTCTCGTTGGCAATCGTTACAGTTCAGTGGAAAAGTCTGGTCTCGCGGAAAGAGACATGCATATGAAAGTGGTGCCATTTGCTTTCATGCATTTTTGGATCAACGAGCAGTCCATTTATATACATGTCAGTGATAAAACCTAGTTAAAATTAATTTCGAAAAAACGTCATCTAATAACACTTGCTGAACGCATAAAGGCTTAGCTAGGAAGGCTTTTGATTTTATGAAAATAATACAAAAATCTGAATCATATTTCACTGTAGAGACAACACATATAACACACTAGCAACAGTCAGGCCCAAAATACATTCACGGCCTCAGGCCACGGGCCACAGGCCACTTGAGACTTGTAGCTGAAGCCAACTAAGTTACATTCACGGCCACTGTCCACAAGACGCCATTCTTCTGATTATGCATAAATGTATGTACTTTCACGTAATTAATAATTTTTCTTCCATTTTATTTTTTTGCAGAATTATTACAAAACAGTATGAATTAATTCACACAGGTAAACAACTTTCCTAACTGATAAATAAAATTCCAATTAATTACAAATCCCCCGCCATATTGAATAACCTACCATTTTTATACTTCAATGTTGGTAGTACCGGGGCCACGAGCCAAAAAATTTGAGATTTGCTCAAACTTGGCCACGGCCACAGCGTGGCTTGTGGAATGTGGCAGCGAATGAACTTTGACAATTCATTTACATTGGTTCAGAGGCTTGCATCCAGTGGCCTGTGGCTTGTGGCCGTGAATGTATTTTGGGCCTCAGTGTCATATCCCATCAGAAGCGCTCAATGTAAGAGAGCTTCTTTGGAAGCTCGCAGCGCTTCCGCACCTATCCTTGTTCATATCGTGAGCATCTTCGCAGAGGGAAGCGCTCAGCAGATTCTTGGGAGGTGGTCTAGGAGCGCTAATAGGGAATACAGAGGAAATCAAGATAAGGGTTCTATTAAAATTTCATTTTTTTTCTGAATGCGCTCCGTTTAATTTTAAATTAAATTAATTTTCAATTAATCGCACACTTCAATTGTTTAGTAAAGAATGACAATTCTGCTGCGTTTTCTTTTTCTTTTCACAACAAAAAATAGATAACATATGAGTCAGCCTAAGCTGAGAGAAGAGATCTGCTTCCGCAAAGCTTCCTTTGGCTATGGTAAGGGAGGTCTTTGAAAAAAATTGAAACTGCGCTTTCAGATGCAGATTATTCATCTTTTCATAACAAAAAACGAATAAGCCCAAACTCAGGGAAGAGATCTGCTTCCGCAAAGATTCGTTTGGGTATTGTAAAAGAGCGCTTCCGAAAAGATATTGTCTAGGTATGTTGTGGAAGCGCTTCCCTTGACAAGTGGTTGACATATTTCCCGCTGGGATATAAATAATAAATACATCAAGAACACAGTCAAATAAAAGCCATCAATAAAATGTTATCTGGAACTAAGCAGATATTTTATTTTAATTATCTTTTCTATTCAATCTAGATAAGAATGATAAGTTAGGATTTACTGAGTATATTAACTCAAGGCAAACGTTGGTTTCCTTAGAGCATCTCCAAAAGCTTTCGGGATCAGTACTACAGATCAAGAAGATTCTCAAGTACTTTCACCTCTACGACAAGTGGGGTACAAGCTATATCTCTAGAGATAAGCCTCAATCCACAATTTATAGCGCCGAATCGATTTGAAGAAACCTTCTAGCCTACCTTTCTTTCGTTAGATGAACAACCAATCACAGAACGCTTCTAGGCGTCAACTCATCGAAAGGACGACTAGGCTCTAGGTCAGGTATTTTAGGTATAGAATGATGCGTCCAGCTCCAAGCCGGTTGAGTATAGATTGTCATAAATTGGACAGCTACCAGGTCAAACGGTCTGGGCGAATCAGTAACCGGCATTCAGCTGTCATGTCATCATAACGACGACTAGGTTCTAGGCCAGGTATTTCAGGTACAGAAGTCGTCCAACCCCAATTGCAGATTGATTAAATAGCCAGCAATTGGACCGTTATCAGGTCAAACGATCTAGGTGAATATTTTCCATGTATTCAGATTTTCAAGTCCTCAGTTTCCTGTACCAAACAATTTTGCCGCAATTCTTCGCAGAACAGTTATCACCTCAAGCAACTTTATTGAAGCAGGTACTTCCTATTGCGGGCATACTAATTGGGACAATTTTCCCCGGTAAGCCTTGGAAACCCCCAAAATCGTTATCAAGCTCACAATCTTTATTGAATTTGTAAGAGTGATGTATACGTTGACTGGTATTTTTTCATATCCTGGAGCATCTCGATCTATTTCGATTTTATCTCAGGTGCAACGGGCTATATGCACTCTATAAGTCCTGACAATCGATTGATGTCATGAGTGCATAGCCACACATAAATCGACCAATCTAATTTATTCAACAATACCAAAAATCTCTAAGCTCTAGCTTACCTCTTAGATAGGAAACACGGGCTTAGAAAATATTTTAATGAGGATCCTGAATCGCTTATCCTTCTATACAGACAGAAATTTGCGCTAGTTGGGTTGGCAGCTTAGATAAGACCTTCAGGTACATTACATGAAAATATTTTTAATTAAACTTATTTTGTCTTAAATTATCAAAAAAATAAAAAGATAAATTTTATAATTATGGATGGAACGGTTTTTTTTCAAAACAAACAGCTAATTTTGTCGTCCACTTTATAAAAGCTCCTCATACAAGTTTCTCCGCATTTAACTGAACTGAAGCTGTGTATTTCGTCTCACATGACTGAGTCACTAGCCGTAGAAAACAAAAACAGAAATGAGGAGAGGAAACTGACAATCAGGTATCAAATAAAAAAAGTGTACCTGGACGAGAAGTTAGGTAAGCCCAAGAGGTGAACTACGTGATGTACGTAAAGGTTATACCGCGGCGACGGGGGGTATGGGATGGAAAGTGACCGAACTATCTTACATTTACTTGAAAAGATTTGATATGTTCCAGTGCTCGAACCCATCACCGTCATTCACCTGAAGTTTTATGTTGAGCAATTCTACTTCCTGTGGTCTTCTTCCTGTAGTAACCGATTGCTTCTAGTTGGTGTGAATGGGATAAAATAAGATGATCGCTTCCAGTATCACCTGCGCAACTCTTCATATATATACAAAATTTCTAATGTTTCAGAGGGGGTGTAGTGTGTATATTCTGCAGAGTAAAGGTGATGCGATAGATTTTGTAATGCCAATGCTGATGGTGGTGGTAGTGTACTTGCTCCAATAATTACTCCTCTTGCTCTTACTGCGCGCAGTAATAATTGCTTTTTTTCCCTTCGTTTTTATACTCATGTTACGTGAACATGCCAACAGGCATAACCGCTGAAGCGGCTTCAGAATATAATTTATAACGCAGGTAAAAGTAATTTGCAACGTTACCAGTTTTTTGTTTTAATTACTTTATACTAAAAAGTTCTTGAAATTTGCGATAGTTTTCAAATAAAAATATTTCAATTTCAATTGGTTTTGATTTGTTAAGGTTACGATTAAGAGGTGGGTCGACTAGTCCACTATAGGACCATGCGGACACCGCGATCAGAGTTGATCTATTATGTTCTCACCTAAAGTGGTTAGGCTCAATCTAGCATTTTTTTAAGCTCGATCATTATTGCCCTTGGAGTTAGATTACGAAATTTTTTTCGAGCAATAAGTTTTCTCCGGTGGTTTGTAACTTTAACGCCACAAGTGCAGGACACTAATTGATATGCTTTGAGGTTTCATCTTGCTCTCGCATAGTCGACATAGATTTGCTTATCTTTTCCAAGAAGTAACGAAAGGGACCATGACCACTGACAGCATTTATAAACGGCCTGTCTGTCTGCTAGGACCAATTATTTTGTCCTTCCGGAGAGGTGAAGAATTTCTTCGCCTGTCTTATATCGGATGCACTACGCCAGATGACATCCAGTTGCTGCCTGTTCTCCAACTTTCCCAGTCCCACCCAAAGTGGCACTTTGGTAGACCAAATATTTGGTAGGGCGGACAAATATATGAATTATCGGCTCCGGTTTTAACCGGATCGTCCGCTTTTCATTACCAACCACGCCTTCGTGTCCAGAAAGTCAAAGTAACGTTACCTTGTTGTCCCTAGACAGCAGCTGGAGTTTCGAGTGGCAGCACCAGATTAGTTTCGACTCAAAGTTTTGAGAAGACAGAGCCAGGAGCGCCTGTTTTGCCCTACTTCCTAGATCCGTCAGTATACCAGACATTGGGCACGTTGGGGGAACTGGAGTCCTCTGTCTAATATCTGGCTTCTTTCGTTAATGGTTCCCTGGTAATCTCTTTCGTAGGAAAATCTTTTAGCACTAACATCCGTAGAAACTTCCAAGCTTTAATGTTGACCTGCCCGAGGATGTTAAGATATCTCGCGCCGGAAGGATGATTATCTGACCTTTTCCTTCGAAGCATGCCAGCCGTTGTATCCATCAGACTCTGTGGCGCCTACATATGCTATCCTTAGGGCCTGTAGTTTTAGGCTAATAGACGTTTGCCCTATTACAAAGTATGGGTCTTATTATGCCTGTAAAGATTCATCATTTTTGGGAATTGGACCCCACTTTTTCCAGAAAAGCGTTTGGAATAATCCGACACAGTTTTATTAGTTATCATTTTAAGATGGGAATTCCAGATAAGCTTGCTATCCAGGATTACTCCTGAATATTTCTTTGCTTCTTTGGAATCTAGTGTGAATCCATTTAATCTAGGAACTGGAACCTGTAAGATCCTGTTCCTGCTGCAAGAGACTAACCCCGTCTTACCTGCATTTATAGATAGTCCCATATTCTCCCACCATCTATTGACTATCTTAAGGGCAGTTTGCATAAGTTCGGGTAGAATCGATTCAAATTTCCCTTTAACACAAACGATAGTGTCAGCAACGAATCCCTGGCCCATAAAGTTGGCGTCTTGGAGTAAGTTTAATGCGTCATCTAGAACTCACAGAACCATAGTAGTGGTGATAAAACTTCGCCTTGTGGACAGCCTCTATTGGCTCTAATTGTTGTAGATTCGCCGTTTAAGGCAGCTGTTATGCAGCGTTTTTCCAGCATTCTGCCAATCCATCGGACGATGCAGATTTCGATGGCTCTGCATTCGGTTACCGACTTGATCGAGTCAAATTGGGTGTTGTCGAAGGCGGTGTATATGTCCATAAAAGGGCATAACAAGACTTGTCCTTGTCTTTTGAGGCTTTAGGGATTTCCTACATCAGACTAATGATAGCATTACTTAAATTCTGTAAGTTTAAAATGTATACTCCATGTGTACTCCATGCAAGTATCAAGCCTTCATCTGTTGTGCAATATTAGTATTATTACGTCAAAACTTGGAGAATATTTTTCAAGGCACTGAGTTCATTAAACTCTTTCAAGAAAAAAATCTTTGGGAGCGTAATGTTGACAACATAACAATAAAAGTTCCCTCCAAGTACCACTTGACTCTATTTTGGTCCATTTTTTTTACTTCTGCCTGAATAATTTTACTTGCTTATTCCGCATTCACAATGCAGACGCGAGTAGAGTGGAGCAGAGTGAGCTTTGAGTCCAGAGCGAAGCTGTTCAAAATACAGCGTAAAGTGAAATTCGAACTTTGAAATTAAATGCAACAAATCGCGCCATGACAACGTCAAATCAATAACGAACTTTGAAATTAATATAACAAAATGCCATAGCAACGCCAAATCAACAAACAAGCAAACAACTGTCGTTGTCAAAATATTAAATTCGAAAAAGGTGACACTGGTTGCACCATCAGATTGCTTCGAAACTAGCTAAAAGTTAACATACTTTTTTTGGTTTTTAAATCATGAAGTTTGCAAAAAATACCTTTTTGTGTTTTATTAGCATTGATAAAAAATATTGAATCAGAAAATAAGATTAAGACATGTTAGTTATGATAAGAAGAAGTATGGAGCTTTTTCCACGCCATCTACATGCTAGTTTGTAAGCTTTCGGTAATGCCACCGTAAAATTAGATTAGAACCCATTTTCATGCAGCTTCACTCTGCGCTACTCTGAGCCAAACAGAGATAGCCATATGCACTACTGTCTGCGAAAAAAAGGATACCAGTTGCAGCTCCAGGCTACTCTACTGCACTCTGCATTGTGAATGCGGCATTATACATAGTTCTTTGCTTACCGTTTTCTCTAATTTCTTCCCGTTAGTCCGTTATTTTTCTTTATGGCTTCGTAAAAGTCATCAATTGAAGGCTTGTGTTGGTCGTCTAAATTTTTTCATTGTCCATTTCTAATTCCATGTGGTTCTTGGCTTCTTCTACGTCTACGATTCGGCAATACAAAATCTTGCTTTGTATAGAAAGTAGAGAGAACTAGCAATCTGCTTAGACACTAAAGCTGCTGTCAAAATTTTGATCGAACCATATGTCACGTCGAAATTAGTAAAGGGACATACCCTAAACATCCCATCCTTCACTCTCCCTCTCTATCTCTCTCTCTCTCTTTATCTCTGTCTCTCTCTCTCTTTCTTTCCTCTCTGTCTCCTCTATGTCTTTCTCTGGAATAATATATGTATGTAGAAACAAAAGAACAGTGGAGCTTTTGAAAAAAATTGGTACATCGGATGCTCCCCTCCCCACTCACCTCTGAGATAACATCATACATTTAGTTGCTCCCTTAAAGATAGTACTCACCTAGCCAAACAAACAATTTTATGGTAGTAGGGAGGAGGCATCTTAAAAGTTTCGGAGTTACAGGGTGATTAAGAAAATATTCTAGTTTTTCAAAATGTACAGTGTCTACGGTCATTGTTAAAAACTCATTCTATGAAGAACCTCATAACCTTTCCAACGACTGCTCAACCAACCCCGTACTCCTCTCCCCGTCTGGAGTTAGATAGTTTAAAATAAAAGTTTCGGATTTTCTTACCTTTTTTTTTTTATGTTGACCGCGTTTCTTTTTTACAAAAAGCTGATTAATATGACTTTTTTTAATAAAAACCAGGGACCGAACCAGTTATGACTTTTTACGAAAAAAGCTTACATTAGTTCGAATTCCGAAGCGATAATAGTTTGAAGCTAAAAAAACTAAGCTGAAAAGGCTTAATATTTTTTCTGGCAAAAATAAAAAGCCAGCTTGGCTAGAAAAACATAAAAAGCCGGCTTCGCTTTTTATATTTTTACCGGAAAAAAGTATCAATCCTTTGCGCTTGCTTTTCTAGCTTCAAGACTATTACCGGCCAGGAATAACAAGTAAATTAAGCTTTTTCCGTAAAAATTCATAACTGGTTCGGTCCCTGAAAATAAGAAGCCAGCGTAGCTTTTTATATTTCCGGCTTCAAATCCTGTTACTTCCAGCCAAAAAAAATAATAAGCCTTCCAGCTTAGTTGTTTTAGCTTTTTTTTTTTTAAAGTTAAGTTTTCAAAAGTTTTACACGCAATCGAAACGGCTTTCACGAGATTTCTTTTGGTAAATTCCACTAAATTCCACGATCATTATTTATCTCAGTTTTTTTTTGTTTAAAATTTTCAAAATACCAGTTATTTTCGGTCCCTGATAAGAACTGTTAACTGTATATTCTCCTTTTTAATTTGGCATATTACAGCTATGTCGTAACTATAGCCATTAAGATATTATTAGCTAATCTATTCAGCTCATACCGCAATTAGACGATATGTTTTAAAAATGACATGTTTTCACCCACTAAAGGAACAAATTATCTTTGAGCTGAATAAATAGGTTAAGAGCTAACAACTCTTTGGGGGGGGGGGGGGCTGCCATAAATTTTTTTGTTTGCTAGGTGAGTACTACCACTTCCTGCACCTTGATAAAAATATTAACAAGGTATGGCCGACTTTTCTGTCAATTGCATGCTTACGTCATGTGGCGACTATTGTCATTCAGTGAAATCTGTCCTTGTGTCAAGTTGAAACAATAATTGAAATGTCGCAGTCTAATCCCGAAAAACGGCCAATAATCAGACAACTCCTTAATTTTGAGTTGACAATGGCATAATGTTCTGATCTGTTGGAGAATCATTAGAGCAAGGGCAGCAGGAGAACAACTTTAATTAAAATAAATGTGATGGCAGTGAACGATACAAAACTGGACTCAGGAATAATTACGTGTACAGGTGAGATGAAATTAATTTATATGAGCAACTATAAACACTAATGCTGTTCAACTTGCCGGCAATCTACGAGATGAGAAAGAACACAGATCCAGCAGCACTGCCTGTTTTCTGGATATCCAAATGGGTTGAATATAGTGATAAGTACGGCCTTGGATAACAACTGCGTGGGTACCATGTTCAATGATACTATAAAATTAATTGAACCAAATGGCAAAAATGTTCACTTCATTTATATAAAGATGGAAAGGAAACATACATGATAACCGTTGAATACCCTTCAGTATTGTAAAACAAAATGAAATTGCTATCGTATATAAAGCATTGTAAGACTTATTATTTTGAATATAATAATTATTTATAGATGAGTTTCCAATTTTAAATGAAATCATCTCACGCCTTTTCCTCGAATTATCGTTTTAACTACATAAGACGTATTTATTTTGCTTCCTGTTGCATGATCAGCTGACATATTTCTTGTCTTTGCGACATCTAGAGGTATTGTTATTCCACCTGATATTCCTCCAGCACATTCTCCGAAAATATCTATACTGAAAAGAGTAAGTTCAGTTCCAGTACCAATTGTCCAATTCAATTTCCTGAAATATTGTCTAAATATATCCTCTATAAATTCTCTTTCGTATTCCTTCAGTTCTATACGCTGTCCACAATATTTCTGTTGAAGAAACACCCATTTTCGATTACAAGATTACAAGAGTTTGTCTTCTTTACTTGGAAATATGACAATTTGAAAATTACTTATGTCATTGGCAATGACATTTGTGTCCGCATGACGTAGTAACCCAAAAAGTTCCTCTCGAATCGGCCATACCTTCCTGCACTATGCATCACTATGACAAAAACAGCCTGTATATAAGTTCACTACCACAACATAATTTTGCACTTTCACACGTAAGGCAATCAAATGATTTCAAAGGATAACTGGCGTACATTTTTTCACTTATACTCATCCTGCTCAATAAATTTTTAAATTGTTGACAAGTTGAATCATTCAATGGCCACAATTATAGTTCAATTTAATATGAATCTCAATTATTTTAAACCTACTTCCTTTGATTAAAGGATACGGCAAATATTGCATAAATTTAACTATATTTTCCGTTTCGAGACGAAATACTTGATGAACTTGGTTGAAAATGACTAAAAATTTTATCAGAAATGCTGCACAAAAATTTCAGCGCTACGCAACAACTATTTCACTCAAATTCATGAATATTTTAAATTTCTTACCAGCACACGAATCGATATCTTTCCTCTATTCTTTGTTCTCAAAAAAGCAATTATCAAGACCAAAGACAAAATAGCCGTAACAGAAAAACAGAAAGTTCGTCACGATTATACTAAAAAATTTCAAAAAATCGTGATCAAATCTTATCAAATTGCCAACGCGCGATTAAATTTTCAGCTGCTGCTGCTGGTGCTGGCTGCTGCTATTCAGTTTATTTACTACTCTCACAAAATAACGAAAGCTTAGCAAACAATATTCTCCTCAGTGGTGGCTCCAGTTCTCTACATACTGCTCAAGAAGACACAGCACAGCTGCTGCATTCCAGTGATGCTCTGGATACTGAAAATCTTATCGCGCTGTCAATCAACAGACTTGTAGACTTTTGTCCACCGCCCCATGCAACCCGTCAGCCATCCTTTATCCTTCCAGCACGCATCTAATGGTTTTTGATAAAGAACAGGTAATAAACCAAGGTGCAAACAAAAAACGGAATGAGTAGACGTCGTGACGCTTGCTTACACTAACTACTGGCAGCGGTTCGGTTCAGTTATCGTGCCGAGACTGAGAGACGAGTAGTAGGAAAGTGTCGTAAATTTTTGACATCTGCCATGTGCTTGTGCTATGCTAGAAATTTTCTAATTTTCGTCAGCCCGAAAATGCAAATTACGCTAGACTCTAGCTAGAGAATTTAGTTGGAGTTGTATTCGATGGAGCCAAAGAAATGGCATACACGGCACAAGTACGACTGATTGGGACGATGCGGTAGGCACAATAAAATTACAAAATCCCAACACTATTTACTCTCATCAGAATCTCAGTTCGTCTTCCCAACCAACCCTGCTATCTCCCCATTTGGTGGAGCTGGCGCCTAATTGGTATGGATATGGATTGAGAATGCCGTCGTTGTTGGTTGTCGTCGGAGGTTCTACGGAACAGGTCACATAACACACACACACACATAAAAAACACAAGTCACCTTTCTGATAACCATACAAAATGACTCACTACAGTTTCTCATCTCGCACATGCGCCAGATCCCCTGCTAGTTAGTCCACTTCCGCTTACCTCCCTATATTTTTTTCCCCTAAAAATCGACGTGTAAACATTTATAGGAAAAGGAAAATGCAATCATCCGGAAACGGGAACAGATGTTAAAACTTCCTCTCTTCTTGGAAACTTGACTTAAGTCTGATGTGTGTGAGATGGAGAGTCAGCAGCAAGACTTAAAGCTCAGCTCAAGAAAGTTGGTTGACTGGACTGGAGTCGAAGTGATAGATATTCTTGCCCCGCTACAGTAGCACATCTCAAAGATGAGATTTGGATAGAAAGCATGTCTTCTCTGGTATTATGCCATGAAGAGTTCCCGCCAAATGTACGCATCATAATTTCTTCGATGCCACCCAAAAGCCTGTCGTACCCCAGCTGCTCTTTCTTTTAGAAATGAACATTAATACCCGGAGTGGAGTCCCGGACCCGGCCCTTATGGGAACTTTTCTCTTGGTTTTAGGTTTTTTAGCTGTTTTTTTTTTTACCCTATTCTTTCATGCAGTCTTGCTCTTGGGGCCTTTTTGTTATGTGTAAAGGAGGAGTACCTCGCTCGTGCATATGTGCCCAAATCACGCGATGTGTAGTGCTGTGCTGTGATGCGTGATGGTAAAACGCTTGTTTTATCCTTGGTTGTGATACTCGACTTCGACACGGTATCAGTCGGTGGTGCTTCTGGCATTCTAGCAGAGTAGCAGTAGCAGTTCAGTTCATTTTATAGCTGTTCTTCTGTGAGTTCAGTCTAATGAAAGACCCCAAGATATTAAGATCGTGCGCAATACATTACTTCGCGTAAAACAGACACCGACGATGGTATGATGACGGTAGATATCTACAAAAAAAAAAAAAAATAATAAAAAAAAATAATATGAACGCGCGGTGTGACTAGAGAACGGTAACGCGGTTCAGTTCAGTCAGTTTGTTCAATTGCTTGCTTGCTTCTCGTGTATAGTACAACGCCACAAAAGCACGGCACATAGTCATAGTCTTACTTAGTACCACAGTACCAGATTAGTTCAGTTCAGCTAAAGTAGTGCGCTGGATTAGTTCGATTCTATATAGTTAGTTACCGCGAGTGCAACAATTGAGCTCAAAACTTACAAAAGCGCCACAATATCGTAGTTGTCTTCTCTCTCTCATCGGTTAATAATATTTTTTTTTCATTGTTATCGTGTTTCTTATTGTTTTGTTATTTTCTTCGTGAACGTGGATTTTTCGCAACAAACTTGAGTAGTTATCCACCACCGTTTTGAGATTTCAGATATCAAACGTTGTCGTTAGAGCTCAGTCAGAAGAATACACGTTAACTGACTTTTTCCGGGATTTTCTTTTTACTGGCTTTTTTGTTTTTTTTTAACAAATAAGAGAGAAACCGAATCAAAACAGCACAAACAACAATAACAAAAAAAAAAAACAGTGAATTGTGCTGTTGTTAGTGAAGAATTATTCCAATGATTTCCTAATTGTGTGATTTTCTTTTTATTTTTTCTTTAATATTAATTATTGCAAAAATTTTTACAATTTTTTTTTAAGTTTTTCTGTTTTTCAATATTAGGTACCTATGTGGAACAAGAATGTTTTAAAATAAGCAACTTTTATTGTGGTACATAGATCTTGTATAAAACAAATTACCTATGTCTATCGGTGTATTGTTATAAAAAAAAAACTAGATTTTATTTTTGGTTTTTGGAATTTATAAAAAAAATTTCACGCAACCGTGATATTTTTGCATATCGATATAACTTCAGTTTTTAAAAGTGTCTTGCAAATAGCTATTGTGTGTGATTTTATATAAGTGTTAATGATAAAATTATTTTCAAAATAATAATTATTGTGATATTACCTCTTTATAATTCTGTATTGTAAAAAAAAAAAATTGCATCGGAAATATATACAAAGAAATTCATCAAAAACATACCTGTGGAAATAATTTGAATTTTTGGATTGTATACAATTTAACATTCGTTTGGTATTGAAAATAAAATAATTGATGACTTCCTGGTAGGTAAATAATTGATTTCTATTATATTTGTATTTTTTTGTTTTCTATTTCACTAGTATAGACTTAAAGTCTAGTTTCTGTAACATAATGGACAAACTACTGTAAAATATAAGATTTACTTGGAAAAGTGTACTATCAGTAGTTGTCTTAAAAAACAATCACTGGGTTGATTACGAAATTTCGTATTAAATTAGTAAACAATTTTTTTGTTCGAAAGACTCTCTTTTGTAATTCAAGAAAAGTTTGAGATTTTTACGTACTTCATTACTTTGCCCTAAGGAATATCGAATTTTAAATACAAAAGTTCGATATGGCCATGACACGATCAGTAGAAATTGCACAGGTTTTGAAAATATATTGGAACGAATTCGTAAAAAAAAAAACTTTGATAGATGTGTTAAAGTTATTGTAGATTATGTAGGTATTCCAATTGTGAAGTTTTAACTGAACGTGTTAACTAAATTAATTATAGATCTACTTAAATCGAATGGTAAACATAAAATAACAAATAAATACAATTTTTTTTTCCACTTGGAGTTTTCAATTAATTTTTCCTAGAAATTTTCTCGCAATTTTTTCTTCAGAATTTTTATTGGGTAGTTGATCTATATATGTAGCTAATTCATCGATTAATTTCAATACTTGGCCTATACTTAATAGTTTTTACTAGCGTAGAAGAGAATTTTTATACCCTAGTAGATTATGACATCATCCGGTATACTAAGTTTGTCATTCCGTTTGTAACGCATTGAAATAACGACGGTAGAGCAAAATGAATTGGACACACATTGCATAACATTAAAAGTTATTTTGATTTTTGCCAGGCCGTCCGCCCGTCCGTTCGTTCGTCCTCATGATAACTCGAGAACGCCTGTACTTAGCGAGCTGAAATTTTGTACACACGCTGTAAAAAAAATTTTTTTTTTTGAGTTCGTAAATGGGACAAATCGGGTAAATCCTTCGTGGGGTATTAACTATATATTTGGAAATGGGAATTGTCTGAGAATGCGTCAACATAGAGAGCTGAAATTTTGTACACAGTGTTTCCATAAATTATATTAAATATATTTTTAAAAATTTGCTATATCGGGGAACCCGTTCTTGGTGTTGCCATATAAAAATGTAGGATTTTAACGCATACTGTGAAAACGATCAGTTCTAGACAATTTTATTGTACTCAAAAGTTCTTCGGAATATGAAATCCTATCAAATAAGTTATAGTCATTTTTACTATCCGACGAAGCGTTCTAAAAAGATATGCGAAATAACCACTTCAAAAATAAAACTCGAACAGTTGGGTGACCATAAGAAATTCCATACGGGCATTCATCTAGAGGGTATCATATTTTTTTTTTTTTTTTTTTTTTTTAGAGCTCGAGCATTTTCTTCGGAATTTTTGTTCATAAATAACAGACAATATTCAAACGAGTCGTATAACTGACAGTAGCCAGTAGCCAGACAATAAAGTCAAACAAATTATACCTTATTGCGTTTGTAAATCTATTTTTCGTCTGTGTGAGTACAATATGCAATTGGCACAAGCCTTGATGAAATAAGCATCTTTCTGATTTTCGGGAAAATCTAGCTTTATTTTTCGTGCTTGCAATTTTGTGTCGGGTGCCAAAAAGGTTTTTTTTTTAGATACCATGTTCCTTTACACTCCTGTGGTAATTAAAATAATAATTATGACAAGATCATGAAATAGATAATCTTTTGATAAAAATATCGTACCGGTCATGAATCAATGTTGAAAAATACGAACCAACTTGCATTATCATGAGGTAGATCGACTAACTAATGGAAATTTAAATGAATTCAAAAAATGCGTTGAGCTGCATGCTTCGGACTATGTATCTGTTTTTTGTCGCCACTCAGTTCACAAAGATTCTGAAGAAAAGTTTCCAATATATTCTTAATACATAATATCTAGGAAAAAAAATTATAATTCAGCTATATAGCCCAAAATTAATGCCCATCTCCCTTTTGGTTTAAAAATCGGCTCATCAGATCTTTAAAGTTGTTTGCGGCATAGATGTATTTCTAGAACAGTTCGTCGGACACTAAAAGTGGTCATAAGCTATAACAAATTTTAATGATCTCGACATTCTGAAACACTCTCTGGGAATGATCATTTTTCACTATACCTGACAATTTAAATTTTCTTATAGCAACCCAATGAAGAGAATCCTGATCTCTCTCTTGGGTCTATAATTTTTTATAAGAGAGTCGTACAAGGAAGGTCAACGGGCTATGAAGATATCGTGGGACGGACAGATAGACCAATTTTAAAAATCTATTTTGTCGTACGAAACTATTATTTTTATATGTTACAAACGGGATGACAAATTTATTATACCGAACAATTACTATAATAGGCTCTTAAAAAACTGCTCAGGCACCCGAATCAATCCATTTTTCAAGATTAGTCAGGGAAGTTGAAAAATATTGTATATAGTGTTGGGTGTCACGTCCATGTTACATATATCATCTATCCCCAAGCTTTATATGATGAGAGCAGTCAGTTTTATCCAATATCAAACGAAATACGCTGCTGGAATTGATCAAAGAGATGTTTGTCTAGAGTCACACAATCACTAAGCATTCTTGGCATTAATATTTCCAGTAAGTTAAGCTGGACAGACCATGACTGTGCTATTGCCCAAGAAACATCGAAATATTTTGGATTTCTGAAAAGGCGTAAGTCAAATGTAGCAGTCCTGGACTTGTCCAATATCAGACCCAGAATAAAATATAATTCCCACATCTGGATCGAAGCTGGTCGCACAGTCTTAGTTTCATTAAATATTGTCTAAAAGAGAGCCTTCAAATTTATTGGCGATATTTCAAAACCTGTCATATCGACTCGTTCGAGCACCACCGCAATATTAGATGCCTTTCGATCCTGTATTGCTACATGCATGATCAATGATGAAATATCGAGTCGGATCCCTTGTAGATTAATTCCTGCACGCAATATACTCCCGCTGCAAGCCTCGCACATTATTTTACCCTTTAATATACTTTCGGCCGTATAGTTAAATTCCGTGATGCTTTTTTTATCCTGAACTGTGCGAATGTGGAATAGTCTACTATCTTATGTCTTGTTTATGGCTTACAAGCTTCGTAGGTTCAAGAGTCACATACATCAGTACCTGCGCTCTTTTTTTTACATCCCCTAATTCTTTCCGTATCTTCTTCCTGCCATGCTGTGCCTTGCATTATAGGATATCCCCTGAGGTTTAATATATAGATAAAAATAGGGGCGTCTTGACATGTTAGTACAGATTAGATTCGTGAGAGGGTGTATCGGCGCTAGCCTCGCATTCACAGCGACCTAAAAGATCTGTTGTGACTCCCCGTTCATATTATTCTCTTACTAGGGTAAGGCTGTTAATAAAGTCTAGAACCATTCTGGGATTAAGAGTCCACATATAGTTTAGTGAAAAACATGTTCGAGATTGAGTATTGCCCACCTGGCTAATGCTTCACAATTGCGAGTACGTGGTCTGAACTTACATCCTCTCAGAAGCGGCAGGATGATATTTTTTAATTTGAATTTGAAAACGGCCTCTTACTTTTGCCATTTAGATGATATGTTGATAGTTACATCTATCCTATCTGTAACTGTGACTTCGTCTTTTCCATAAAATGTTTACAATCTTTTGCGAAAGGCAAGCTTAAAGCAATCAACATTACGTAGTCATGTTTGCTATTTATTTGTGTTTTTTATACATTAAGAAGCATATAATAAACAAAAGGATACACATCACATGGCTGCCTTCCCTATAACTTATTTAGGTATAGTTAAAAATCCACTTAAAAATATTTGTTTGGTAGATAGGTAATAGCCGGGTCAATAACAGTCCAGAAACAGCGTGGAGAAATATTAATTTTTCTTAAGAATTTCAAATACCGAGAACAGTCCAAACGATTGACTTAGTTTCATGTACTAGACACATCTAATAATTTTATTAACGTAAGCAAGCATTCTTGTGTTATTTTTGTTTTATTTATGCGAACATTACCAGAACAAAACATGCGAGGTTTTCAGTTGCGGCAGTACCTCAACTGAGAAAATGTTATGACATTTTCTACATTACATTACGAGTTACTCTTGTAATACACTTCTGCAGCTCATGTGAAAGTATATCGAATACGAAAACTCCGACTCCTCCGTTCAGATTGGATTCATGGCCATTGCGCTCCATGCTTCCATGACAGTAGCGTAATTAGTGACAGGGTACTAATAAGAATAAACTAAGCTTAGAATATTATAATGAGTTGCCCTGTAGTGACTGATTGAAATGGCGATATCATTTATTTTAGAGAGACTCCTCCCCCCTACTACATTTTGAGGTAAGAACGCTCAGTTCATTCTTTATTTAATGTCAGTAAACTATCTATAGGTCAGCTATCTTAATTATCTTGCAACTTTCTTAATTCCTTTAATAAAACTTACTAAGTTGAGATATTTTTAAACACTCACATCTATTGACATTTGTCTGTCAGACTAGACTAAGACCTTTTCAGATCTCTACAGATATTTTTTGTTAGTAAGAAAATTTCCATTATTACTTGAATAAAGTTTACCTATCAAGTGTAGGATGTTAATTTATTAAGGAATTATTTCTGCTTTATATTCACCGCCTCCTCCTCGAAGTTAAGCCTCCGTGTTATATTTTGTGAAAAAATTAATAAATTAAAAGATGGATAACAAGAAGTAAAAGCTTAACTTTGCAAAATAATTAATTAAATATTTAAAATGAAGCTATGGAAATATTTTTTGCCTCTACTAATAAATTATTTTCTTTCTAAGTGTTAAAAGGTCAAATCATATCCGGGATAAACACCCTTAAGCACCCTTGAAGAATGTTCATTATTTAAGTGCTTCACGTCTTTTTACAATAATGTAAAAAATTAATAATTCTCTTCTGAGGTTTTTCCTCTTGTTTTTTGATAGGTACTAAAAATAACTATTCAATGATTTGCAACACGCACCGCAATTATAAACTTTTTCTCCGATATGCTCCACATTCCAAATCTGTTGTTACTTGGAATTAAATTTTAATTGGCAAGTAAACCACAATGTTTTTAAAATTACTGCCACCACTAATTTATTTCTGCAGTTTTACATAAACGTATCAAATTGGAGCGGAGCGATAATAGCTCAAGATAAAAGACCACATATATGAAAATGCTTTAAACAAATTGCACGCACGATTTGGAAATTATTTTTTTTAAATTGGAAATTTCTGAAAAGAATTGGAGATAGGTCTATAGGTACTTTACTAAACTTTTAAATATTAAAAATTTAAAGCTTAAGAAGTCCCTTTGCCCATTGAAAAATTAAGTCGGATAATCAAATACATTTCTACTCTACGCCGGCCATGTATTCGTATATCATGCACTAATTAACCACCACAGCTTATGATAAAAATATCAGGAATTTTTCATTTATTTATTTTTCACATAAAATTTTGAATGCTTCAAATTTTTTGCCGTGAAAAAAAATTTAATATATATGTAGGTCTCGTATATGTATTTTTTTTTATCAGTGAAAATTCGTTTTTCGTATAGAAAAATATGTAAAAGCTATTTTTGCACCACGAATTATGGAAAAAAAATTTATTATTTCACGGGTAAAATTTCCTATCATTTAATGATAAATTTGCTACGTTTTAAAAAATAATCCCGACTTAGTAGGAATTACACGCGATTGTAAAATGTAGAGGATTAATTTGGCCCAGCTCCCTACTCGACACACAGATTTATCACGTACTTAGTTACAACGAACTTAGTTGCATTAACGTTAAAAAAATGGTTGCAGAATGAAGCATTAAAAAATTGTATGAAAGAAGTGGCATGAAGGAAGGAACACATATTGAATGGGACAAAGTAATATTATCAAAAAGACTATAAATGACCACCCGATGAAATCATTGTTTTATGGCAACACTATTCTAAGTGGGTTTGGTAGTAGTTCAGTTTATAAGCGATATCTATGAAGTTAGCCCAGCCTTTTTTGAAATTTTCAAAAATAAAGCTTGTGCTGAATTGTGTTGCGTTGTGCCGCAAAGAAAAATAAAATTTTTCACAAATTAAACTTTTTATGATGAATTTATTTAAAATAAGTTAGCGCAGCCATTTTCGAGATTTTTGAAAAATAAAGGGTGTGTTGGATTATGCTCGACTTGTGCTGCATTGTGTCGCAAAGAAAAATCAAAAAAATTCAACAATTAAATTTTTTATGATGAAAATAAAAAAATTTTTAAAAAAGGTGTGCTAGATTGTGCCTGACTTGTGCTACATTGTGCCGCAAAGAAAATCAAAAAATTAAAAAATTAAATTTTTTATGATGAAAATAAAAAAAATTTAAAAAAAAATTAGCGCAGCCATTTTCTAAATTTTGAAAAATAAAAGGTGTGCTAGATTGCGCTTGACTTATGCTACATTGTGCAGCAAAGAAAATCAAAAAATTAAGAAATTAAATTTTTTATGATGAAAATAAAATGTTTTAAGAAAAGTTAGTCCAGCCTTTTTTGAAATTTTCAAAAATAAAGAGTGTGCTGGATTGTGCTCGACTTGTGCTGCATTGTGCCGCAAAGAAAAATAAAAAAAAATCAACAATAAAATTTTTTATAATGAAAATAACATTTGTTTAAAAAAAGTTAGCGCAGCCATTTTCTAAATTTTGAAAAATAAGGGGTGTGCTGAATTATGCTCCACTTGTGCTGCATTGTGCCGCAAAAAAAATTAAAAAATTCAAAAATTAATTTTTTTGTGATGAAAATAAATTTTTTTTTAAAAAAAGTTAGCGCAGCCATTTTCAAATTTTTGAAAAATTAAGGGTGTGCTGGATTGTGCTCAACTTGTGCTACGTTGTGCCGTAAAGAAAAAAACACCTCTGAATATTTATATTATGATAAAATAAGAATTTTAAAAAAAGCTAGCCAACTTTTTTCCAAAAGTTTTATTTTTTAGAATTTTTTGTTTGTACGCAACCCAAGTCCAGCAAAACCTTTATTTTTCTTAATTTCAAAACAATCTGGGCTTACTTTATATATAGTTTGTATATAAGGTGCCCATCTCATTATTGAAATCGACTTCGGCGACCAAACGGCAACGAAATTAGAAAATATTCCTATAAGTATAAAACTTTGTGAGGATGTTCATTTGAAAAATTATTTGCTTGCGGGAATAATCGGCTGTCACGGAACTTTTCGGCAGAGATCGCTCGGCCATTACACAGTTTATATAAAAAAACATGAAAATTAGCTTGGATGGAGGCTCAGAAAAGTATCGTCCAAGTTAGTTACGGGAGACGAACTTGGTTATGCACATATGTGCATTTATGTAATAGATGAATAAATTTGTCATTGGTTTAGTAACATCTATGCTTTTTCGTTCCATCAATAATTAGGACCTTTTCGCTCATTTATTCACACGAACGCACGCACTCTTCGATTGCAGGATTCATCAGTTCTGCCATGTGAATCCGATTCGATATACACCAAACAGGTATTCTGGGAATCTTAAAACGAACTCAACAATGCCAATTTTTATATACATATTCTATCACACCAAATCGCGCTGCTGAAATAAAAAGCTTAATAAATATTTTATTTAAATTTGCGACATAACGCGACTGCAGCCTAATATAGTAGGAATATTATTTTTTTTTCGAAAATATCTGTGCGAACTTTCGTTCAAAATGTTATTACCGAAAAAAAAAGATTTTTAACGTTCTAAAATTGCTGGGCTAAATGTTTTACTCATAAAAAGTTTATTATTTGTAGTACAGCCGTAACTCAACATTTATTTGTTTTGCTTTTTTTAAATTTGAAAACATAACGGATGTTCTGGATAGTGCGTGATTTCTGCCACATTGTGCTACGATGGGAGAAAAAAATAATGAAACTCTTTATAAAGAAATATGATTTTCACAAAAATTAATTTCGACATTTGGGAAAAAGTAAAGAGTGTGCTGAATTGTGCTGTGTTGTATCACAAACGAATCTGAAAAATTTAATTTGGTATGAAGAATATAAGATTTTTAAATTAGCCCAATCATGGTGAAGGTTGTGTTGAGTTGTACTCAACTTGTACTGCATTGTGCCATAAAGGAAAATGGTTCATAAAAAGTGTTATTTCCGAGATTTTTACCTTTTCCTTGCGGTAGTACGTAGTACAAGTTAAACACAACTCGGTACAATCTTGATTTTTGCAATAAAAAAATGGCTAGACTAACTTTTTTTTCAAAAATGGCTAATAAAAAGCGTAATTTTTGAAAAAAGAAATATTTTTCTTTACGGCTCAACGTAACAGAAGTTGAGCACAACTCGACATAACCTTTATATTTCCAAAAACAAATAATGATTTTTTTTTAAAATTTATTTTTTATCATAAAAAGTTTAATATGTGAAAATTTTTGGTTTTCTTTGCGGCACAACGCAGTACAACACGAGCACAATCCAGCACACCCTTTATTTTTCAAAATTTCGAAAATGGCTGGGCTAACTTTTTTTGAAAATTTTATTTTCCTCATAAAAAGTTTAATTTGAGAAAAATTTTATTTTTCTTTGCGGCACAACGCAACACAATTCGAGCACAATTCAGCACAAACTTTTTTTTTATATATATAGACATATGTGTGGTGAGGGGAAATCCTGAAGGTTTCCGAGATAACGGGACTTACATTATGAATTAGATCACCCTGTATCTTCTGAACGTTACACCCTATAATGATGATTTAATTTTTTTTAGATTGATTGGATCTTTCCAATGGTCTATAAATTTTTCTATAATTTTTCCCTCCTCATTCCCAAAAGATAATTAGATAATTGTTTACTTTCTGATGATTATTGAACTTTTTCGCTGGATGTACTTAAGAAAAAGTGCAAAAACAATAGAAAGGGTTACATTTTGGGTGGAAAGTGTTATAGGTCATTATAAAGGCAAGCTTTTGGGCTTCTTAAGTCCAATATGCAAAATTAGTGTTGATGCCATATTTTTGAAAAAAGAGTAGTTAAATGAAAAAAAAAACGATTTAAAATTCCGAAGTTTTGAAATTGTTGAGTTATAATTTTAAAATTAAGAGGTGCATGGGATTTAGACACATTGGAAAGATCCAACGATTATCAATCTAAAAAAATTTAAATCATCATTATAGGGTGTAACGTTCAGATGATACAGGGTGATCTATATATCTATATATATTTTTAAGTTTTGTTATCTCGGACATCCTTAGAACTCCCGCCCTTACCCATACAATTTTTTGCATGTCTAAACATGAATGGGAAATAACAAACATTTATGAAGACATTCTTTTCAGAAAATTTCCCTCTTATTCCACCTCTCCCCTACTTAAATGAACAAAACTTAAATTCGGAAATTTTGACTTTTTATTAAAAAGTTTTTCATAGTGCCATAAATGCAGATGGAGAATAGTAGGAAAATAATTATTCATTTTTAGAAAGCACGATAAATGATTGGTTTTTCAGAATATATTATGGGACACCCTGTATATGTATGTCGAATATTTAAATTAATGATAAAATTTAATCAGCGATATTTTATCTATAATAAATTACAGATGTATACCGCCTAATTAGCAGGTATAAAAATATGACATCGAAAGGTGTGAAGAGCAGATCATAATCTTCTTTTTTTTTACCTTTCTATCCACTAAGTGTATTTTACATATCTATGTGATTACCAACATTTTTCGCTAATATTTATATTCCTAGAAATCATTTGAACAAAAAACGTAAGGGAAATCAATAAGTAAACACAACAAGCGATAACCAGCAAATCGGCTGAACTATCAGATTTAAGCCTAGCCAATTAAGTAAAATTCGATTGGGAAACATTTTTCCTCCCCCTGTCAGACTTATTGAGCCCCAAGCACAAGCACTAGTCAGTCAGTTAGTCAATATTGTTTCAGCTAGTCCGTTGTTGATGAGAGAGTTGGCGAGATCTCTTCATTCCGGCTTAATAAATATTTTTCAGATGTTCTTGTTCATTTATTTTCCAGTTATTTAGTGCACTTGGCAAATGGTTAATTAATGACATCACGCGAGATGATGGTACAGCCAAAGATATATAAATTTACGTATCGTATACATAGGCCTCCGTAGGCTAGCTCTTCTACCAATGAGCTTCTCAATTGGCTTGTTCTGTGATGGTGTTCCCAATTTCGTTCCTTCTATAAATTAGTTGACCTCATAAGGTCTCCGTATACTACATTCATATTTGTTCTTTCTTGGCGGCATCTTATACAGTTTGCTGGTGCTGGGGCTGCTGCTGTTATGGCTGTTGAGACGTAATCTTTTATTCGTTCAAGAAATTCCTTAACTTCAACTAATACGAATAGACATTAGGCAAATATAGGCATACATATCGGAGGAGAAGGTTTTGCTTAAAGTCAAATTATGATACGTACACAATACCTTCCGGCTATATAGCCCGTCTACCATGCATATTTCGACAGGTGATAAGATGAACGTCGAAAACAAAGGTAAACCGAATGTGAATGACACGGCTGTTATCAATAATCGTTTTTTGTATGGTTGGAAAAATATCATAGCAGGTGGGACGGGACAATGAAGTGAAGGTTTTGTTTATTGATTTCTACGCCATGAATAAAAGAAACACACACACACACACAAAATAAAAGGTTCACCGCTTATCAATATTCGGATAAGGTTGTGTTGCCATTTCCATCGCTTATATAATTTTATGCAAATTTGCAAACCTTAGAAATGTGAATCAGATACATAGGTAGGTTTTGTACTACTAATCGTGGTAGATTGACGTGTATCACTGCTTTATGATGAGTATTGGATCTCCCCATTACAAATGACTCGTATTGTCCTGGAGCTGCGCAAGTAATTTAGTGATTGTCCCAATATTTGAACGAATCGAATATTATTTTGTATTGCTGCATTTTTGTCTAATAATTTTAGAATGACTTTAAAATTTATCCGGAGAGTCCTTATCTTATAAACTAGACACAAATTTTAGATAGATTTATTGGAATAATTTGTAATTGGAATAATTTGCCCATTCCTAAATGGGTGAAATCCGCTTCTTACATAAAATTTGGTTCCAGAAAATTTTCGGTTAATATTCGGATTTCTATTAAATGGGCTGTTAACAATTTTAATGAGTTTAGATAAGCATTAATTTTTTCCTTCTAAAATGAAAAACTACATCTCATTTCGAAATAGACATATAAATAAAGGTTAAGAATAAAAATAATATTGGAATTAAATAGTAGGTAGGTCATTGCTTTTAATCCATATAACCTACCAGAGATAAATCTTGTTTTCAGTAGGAATATCCTTATAGATGAGTGAGGGACTGAGAAGGAATCGAAATGTTAATAAACAAGTAAGACCAATTCTTATGATACCCTAGATGAATGCCCGTATAAAGTTTCGTATGGTCACCGATCTATGCAAGTTTGATTTTTGATTTGGTTTTTCGCAAATATTTCTAAAACGGTTCGTCGAACAGAAAAATCGATTATATCCAATTTTATAGGATTTCATATTCTAAACAAGTTTTTAGTACAATAAAAATGTCTAGAGCTGATCGTTTTCACAGTATACGTAGAAAACCTAAATTTTTATATGGCAACACCAAGAAGGGATTGCCCGATTTTGTCAATTTTTGAAATTTGTTTGCTATTACTATAAAAACACCATGTACCAAATTTCAGCTCTCAATATTGTCGCGTTCTCAGGCAGTATTCAAATATATGGCGGAAAACGAATTTTTCGTATGGCAACCCCATGAAGGATAGGGAACCGATTGGATTTTAGCCCGACTATCACAAATTTCATTCTTCTATTGCTGAAAGTGAAGTAATTATAAGATAAGAATTCTGCTATTTTTTTTGTCCTTCGATGACTGCTGCCTGAAATAAAGGACGTTGAAATCCTTGAAGTTTCCAGTTTTTTTTGTGTACTGAGTTATATTAAAAAAAATCATAACTTTGGCTCTAATCATCACAAGTCTACAGTTTGTTTTAAAGAGAAAAGCACATAGTTTCAAGGAAAATTATTTGAACAAAATTAAGAGCAATAAAAATAGCCTTTATTATTTTTTTAAATTAATGCTTATAATGTTGTTAGTGAATTGTTAAATTCACAATGGGTTTAGCGAAGAGATCTTTTTCTGTCATAGAAGGTCCTGTAAAATTTTTACACCAAGGATATAGATTTTTGTCTTCTAAAATGTGACATGTAAACAGTTTTATAAAAAATAAAAATAATTACCTTAATATCAACTTTCAAAAGCTTTTTATATTTTTATTTTGTGCGAAAAGTGAAAAAGTCAAATTTCCCGATAACAATAAAATGTTTGCCTCCTTTCCAAGAAGGATATTTCTGCTTAAACAAAAGAATAACGAAATCGGTGATGGTCAGGTTGGGAAAGTGCGAATTTTTTATCGATTTAGTAAGGAATGACCTTTTGACATTTGATTCTCATACACCATTCAGTCGCCACAAGTCCATGGATATTATTTCTTTGGACAATATTTAATGTTACCTACAATACCTTTGTTTATGAGTATTATAACTTCTGGTGAAATTTGCTGGAATGAAATTATAAGTTAATACTTTTTGGACATACCTTATTTGATAATTTGTTGGCATATACCATATGCCTGGCGCTATTTTGGGGTCATTTTACTATAGAATTCTCTTAAAATATTCAACCAGCTTGGAATTGAAGGACATTAGGATTTATTGGTTTAGCTATCGTATAAACGCGATTACCTTTTACATTCATACAGTAAATTTAGTCTTTTTTACTTACTTCGTCACCTATTGATTGATAATCTTTTTTGCCACCTGAAAGTATTGAAGAGCGAGCGATTTTAGGGCGCCTCTCATGAAATAGAAATTAAACAAGAACCTTTTTTCTTTTCTAAAACATTTTCTTTTGATGTTTTTTTTTTTATTGCAAGAATTAGCAATTCGCTTTCTTTTTAATAATCTTTGAAATTGTTTTGCAATACATCGACGCTTTTTACAAAAGAGATCTTTTTTACTTTGACCCTTTTGTAACTTACTCAAGGATTCATAATTTTTTATCTACCCAGATAAAGCCTTACGTTTTAAAAGCATCCTAGAAATATATTTTATGAATTAATTAATTCAATTCAATTCAATTTATTTATATCAATTTATGTACACAAGATGCACAATCATTTGTTCGTACTATTATAAAATAATTAGGTTTACATGTATTTATGATATTATCGACGAAAGTTAATCCTTTTATTTAAATCAAGCGAACATTCAAGTAATTGACATTTAGGGCTGGAGATGTGAGCGAACATAATGCGGTTTTATGCAATCATTAAAGGTCAGATCTATCTTGCGAGCACTAACACTATTCAACTTGATAAAAGTTAAGAACCCAGAAGTAAACTACAAGATTTTTTAGCCATAATCTATGCAGCCCCGTGTAAGCTTTACTAATCATTTTATTCATGTGATTGCAGAATTCATATCTGTTCTCAAAGAAATCCCAAGAGATCAGTGGCCTTGTTTAAAATATGAAAAAAACAGTGCCGTTCAGAAACACTGATGGAGTCTTACTTTCGAGCAGGAGACCATTATAGAAGAGAAGGATTAAGGATCAGACCGTACGTGTATCCTCTTAAGACATTCATTTAAACGCGCGATGAAGAAGTCAAGTAGTTCAATTAGTTTATCCAAATACATTAACACATCGTCCACATAAAAGTGATAGCTTGAATTTTGGAAGGTCTGTGACAGATCATTAACAAACAAGCTGAACAACAAAGGCCCAAAAGCTGATACTTGTGGAGCTCCACACCGCGCAGGATGCATTTTGGATAGCTTGTTATTGGCTACGATCTGTTGAGAGTGGTCAAAAACAAAACTCCTAATAAGTTCAATGGCCAAAATGGTATAATTGAAGTATACGGATAACTTTCGCAAAAGACTACAGTGACTAACGCTACAAAATACTTTTGACAACTCAAACAGAACCAAAGTGCATGACAGCTGTCAAAGTAGTATTAAAAAACGGTGATAGTGATTTTCTCCGTAAAAATGTGAAATTACGTATGTTGAATATTGAGTCAATAATACTTTTTGTTTTTACTCTAGAAGCAACAGGGTAAATCTATAAAATATATTTTAGTGTACATAAAATTGGAAAACATTTTTCTATATTCTGTTTATGCATACAGACCTAATTAACTAGTATTTTAGGCACTCCTATCCCATCTTATAAGCGCAATATTCTAATTTTAAAATCTTCTTTTTTTTTTAAAATACCTACACTATATTATTCGATTCCATAATTATTATGTAATCCTCCAAACTGTCATTATTCAATGCCATAATTATAGTATAATTACTTTAAGAACAGGAAAAAAATTTTTACATGCATACATTCTCGATTTCCAAATTGTTCACTTCCTGAGGATTTTACAACTTGCTTGAAGCATGAATTGCTGGGGCCTTGCGCAACACACAGTTCTATTTAGTTTCTTCGGCTTATTATATAATTATTGTAGGAAAACGTGAAATTGAAAACGACTTACGTACCAATGTAACTAGCAACAATTCGTATACATTTCGATATTATTCCATTACCATCATTTTATTCAAATGAATGCACCGCCACATATACTCACATCCATAAAGTAAGTATCGTGCGCACTTGCAATTACCTCCATGTTCTCAGTTGCATTGTTCTATAAAAAAATAACAATAAAAAAATAAATAAAAATAAAAATAAAAAAAAAATAAAGTAGGAACCTATGTAGGTACATGTGTATGTTTTGTAAATGGTGGTGTTGTTCACTACTGCTGCTGCTGCTGTTGCTGCTTGCCAGCTATCTATATCTATTTGGCTGAAGGAAATAGAAAAAAAGTTTCAATAGTTAGGTTATATAAGCGAAATAATAATTATTATTATTATTGTTGTTGTTGTTATGGTTGTTGTTGCTGCAGTAACCATAATATCGCTGCATAGCCATACTATACATGAAAACCGCAATCAGATGTTATTGCTACAATTTGCGGGCTTTCTTCTTTCTCACACCTTTTCTATACCTTTTCGGATTAAGACTGCTAGTGCTAGTTGCTAACTATACTTTTGATGTATGCATTGTACCCAAGTATATGTCAGAAATGCTTTGAGCTTGTCTGCTTAAGTCCGAATCCGAGATAACTCACCTGAGATAGGTATGTATGTATGTATGTATATCCATGATCCGTAACGTTACTGCTGCCATTCTATCTGCTTCTAAATGATATGCATCTATAAGTAGTACTCGTATATACCTACATATGTTTACGCGCACCATTTTGGTCTTGGATTTCCATGCGCAAGTTACTCAAAACCCTCTTGTACCCTTGTACCATCATAGTTATATATGTTTGATAGTCACAATAATATGAGGGCACCTTCGGCATTGTTACGATAAAAAAAACACATTTTTTCTCGCCATATTTTTTTTTTTTTTTTTTTATAAGTATGTAACATCGGTTCCTAACACTTCCTATTTCTAAGGTGCATGAGTTGATGAAAATGGCTCCCTCACGGCAAGACTTTGAATTTAAGTAGTCGCAATTCGAGCTATTCTAACTGAAGAATTTCTTACAAAACTTTTAACGAACGGTAAGTTCTTTCTTCCAAAATGATTGTCCGGGTTTTTCACCTTTTACTCGCACTGACATTAGTTAGAATAAGCACAGAGATAATGAATACTTTTGGTAGGCTTTTCTCTTCTTCGTCGCGCTATCATTATAAAGGTACAGTTTTTACCGTCAAGAGTATGTTGGTTGTTATTGTTGGTGTATGCGAGATAATTAGTTCCAGATAAAGTGGAAAAAAAGTGAAGAAAAGAAAAAAAAACAACATTTATTAGAGATTTTATATGATTTTCGGTTACGCTAGAATTCTTTCAAGAAACAGTTACTGACGCGGATTAATAACCGCGTCGAGACTCGAGGTTATCAACGTTTAAACTCATGCTATGCCAGCCAACCAGCCAGCCAACCAGCCAGCCAACCAACCAACCAAGTTGAGGATAAATACGACTCTTGCGGTAAGAAGAGTTTGAAAGAAGAAAGCATTTTATCGCGGATTTTTTCATTTTTATTTTATTTGTACATAGTTAGACAATTGCTTATGGATGTCTTCTTTCTGTAAAGCTAGATAAATTATATGCGCTATCCTGCATTAATTTAATGCCTAATAGTTTTTTGTTAAATTGCTTTTAATTTAAAGTGAGTAGCAAAATTCTAATAAATATTAATGATTCTTCGTAACGTGCTGATACTGCATGAATCTGACGAATGACGCGACGATGCGTGAAGTGGACACGTTTAAACATAAAAAAATAAAGACCAAATATACTTTCGGAAAAAGTCTATGAAGTATTTTCTTAATGTTATTACTGCTATCTTGAGATCCTATATCTTAATCGAATTTGAGTAGATGAATTGCATCAATCGATTAGCAGCTATTCATTTTGATTTCGAACTCTTCATTTTTGCTTACATTTTTATTGTTTCCACCTAAATATACGACGGCGATGTTATGTTATGTTTATGCTCAATTTGTACTTTGTGAGTTTCTAATGAGACTTCAAAATTATGAATCTATTTCACTATATTCCGAAAGTCCGCCGACAACTTGTTTTATAGTAATTGTCTGCTTTAGAACTGCATTTGAAATGGCCTTCTGCTTCAAGAAGACTATATGGAGTAAACCGGGACCGTTTCACCAAGACCAGCTTCAGTAGCCTTAAGTGTAAATTCTCACTGCTCAGCACAGGTATGCTCGGTTCGAATTTCACTCTCACCTACTTTTTACATGAGTAATGACATATTTCGGATCCTATACATGCCTTCAGATCACGAAACCTAAGTACCTATAAGCTTGCAGATCTAGAATTCTCTTTATTTATTGGAGAGATCTTCCCATGGAATCTTCTATGATTTTATCCATTCTGGCGAGTTCGTCTGTTACCTAATTTTCGGCAACATTGCTATAGCCACGTACTTAGCAAAGAAAAATTATATTGGATAGGTGCATGTGCATCCCAGAGGCGCAGAAGCCTGAGCTGTAATATCCGAAGTCTAGGGATAAGTCATTGCAAAATAAAGTGTACCGGGGGGGGGGGGATCCTAACGAATGCCAAGATAATGGGACTTTAAGATAGTTCGGTATGTTTCTCAGATCATCAGATGATGATCTAAAATTTCTTCGATTGATAATCGTTGGACCTTTCCAGTAGTCTATAAACTGTTCCTTTCCTCCCCTCCGTTTTGTAGTTATGGCTCAACAAAGTTTAAATTTTTGAATTTTAACTCGTGTTTGTTTTTTTTACTTAACTACTATTTTTATCAAAAAACACGTCATCAATACTAATTTTTCATATTGGATTTAAAAAGCCCAAAAGCTTAGCTTTAAAATGACCTATCACACTTTGTACGTAAAATGTAACCCTTTCTGCGATTTTTGCACTTTTTCTGAATCAAATCCACCGAGAAAAATCAATTAGTGGCAGAAAGTGTGAATTATCTTTTGAGGACGAGCCTTTTGAGCCATTTTTATTGGATATGTTAAAAAAAAACTGCTAAAACCCCAGAAAGGGTTACATTTTGGGTACACAATTTTAAATCATCATCACAGGGTGTAACGTTCAGAAGTGACAAGGTGATCTCTAAAAACATACCCAAATATCTTAAAGTCCCGTTATCTACCCCCCCCCCCCCCTAACACTACCCACACAATTTTTTGCTCGTCTAAGCATGACCTATCTGTATATCCTTTACACCACTTACGGGACATCCTGTATAGTGTTCGAATTCAATACTCTGATTGAGGCTTTGTGATTTTCCTCTATCACAGTCAATATACGAGTTTCTATACGAGAGTTTCTCGCAAACTCTAGGTGAAATGCATTTGTTTGATGAATTGGCTTTCTCCAACATTTTTCATCGCAATCCTGTCGTTGAGACCAACGGAAATGCGTCCTTTAATAGTTCTTAAACCTCTTCCCGTTAATCGTTGATTCGCGGTGTTCATAAAGATTCTTGCCTTTTGGATGCGCAACTTTTCCTGCAAGTCAATCTTTCTAGTTTTCTAAAAGCCCAACAAAGCACATCTAAACTTTCCATTCCAAAATGGGTTCGGCGTTTTTGCTCTAATATCCATATTGGGACTACTCCCCTCGCAGCTTTGATTGATTCACAAGACAATTTACCCACAACTGTCACAAAATTGGTAAAAATAAATGAACTCTATAAATCAAAACACTTAACATCAGCATAGTCTCATTTCTGTCGTTTTACTTTAATTAAAGGCTTTTGCATTACTCCGCATACTTGTTCCAAGGTAACGAGCAAAGTAAACCGATCCCCAGTTGAAATGTCCATAAATCTCTCATTCCCGATATCCTTAAAACAAATTCTTCTCTACAAGCGATTCATATCGGAAATCATGAAATTTACTAACAGAAAATTTTGGCACTTAGCCACTCGAATTTCTCCTGTAATTGCCATACTAACTGTAGACGACTTACAAGCTTTTAATAAGAGCCCTCCCGACCCTGATCATTCATCGTAGAGCTTTTAAAACTTTATTTATACGTCAGAATTTCTTGCACCAATTAACACACACCCCGTCGAGCACAAGATTGCGAAATCCTTTGAATTGTGCCACTTAAATTCGTAGATGTATTTAGTATGAGGAAGTGGGGTGGGATGGCTTAAATGCAGTCTTTCAAATAAACAGACAGGCAGCCAGAAATTTACGGGCTTTTGTCACATTGCGAGTTTCGACGTCTTCCTTCTTTCTATCCTACAATGAAAATTTTTACGTTGCACCCCTCACAACTTAGGTTCTGTTTTAATTCTGCAACGGAAGGGAGAACAAATTACCACTTCATCCGCAATGAATTCATTCACTGTCCTACGAACGTATACCAGGCACTCTATGGTTCCGATTCTCCATTTATTGACTGGAAAACAACATGACAATGTTACCCCGGCAATGGTGGCTTTTCTTGCCCTTGAGCTCCTTTGTTATACACCTATACATATATACATATATGTAAACATGACACTTAGAGGACCGGGGCTAAAACAACCCTTTCATCCAGCAGAGACATGATACTTATTCTTCGTGTTTAATACACGCATCTCAATTTCTAGTAGAAGTTTCAAGTCTGTGTTTCAACCCTGCTCTCCATTGAGACACCGAAAGGGCTCTTCACTCTTGCACCGGGATCACTGGTGCTTTTTATATGTTAAGCTTCATTAGGGTGGGTGTCATCGTGGAGTAACCGTTTGAGAAACCCCCATTATATTTTATCTTTTTGTTACCTTTGGGTGGCGTACACACAAACCGCATACAGGCGCTGGGAAAATTGCGGGATCTCTCTGGAAATTTGTAAAAGTAACGATTTTTTTTTCTGTTTTCACAAAGTCCTCCAATTTTTTATTTAAAAAAAATAAGGGAAAATTGGGATAGCAGTTTCTAAGGGCTATAGAAAACTTTACCCGTATGTCTCGAGGATATACAACAAAAAAAAAATACCTGCACTACCTGTCTCCAGAATATTTTACCACAACAGTTATATTATACGTCGCGAACTATAGATAACTTTTTGTGGCCGAGTTCTAGTCTAATCACCCAAATCCTAGCTAGACGTGTTCAAGTTGTTCCTTTGTCGAGGGAGATAATAATGGATGGCGGTGTATTGACTTGCAAATGAAAAGTGTCACTGAATTCACCCTCGAAACGATTTTTGATCGATTCGAAATTTTTAATTGTTCCAAAACTGAGAGGAGTTCTGATCTATTCCAGTGTACGTAGGTACAGGTACACCACCAACACCTTTAAATGCAAATGAGACAGAGTTTGAAAATATTTTCTACGCTTTTTGCTGGTAACTGTCGTCCTGTTGGTCATCATGGGAACGTATACAACCCGAGATATTACGTTATCAGATACGGGCGAGGGTGGAAGTAGAGATCAGGCAGAGTTTGAAAATGCAGAGTTCCTGCCGATTGTCGAATAGGAGCAAATCAACAAGAGCAGAATATTTGATGTTGTTGTTGTATTTTGTATATTAACTTTGTTCTTTTTTATTTATTTTTTTATTTTTAAACAATTTACAACCTGTGCACGGTGTGGTTGTGATGAAAATTGGCAGGTGAATAAATTCATCAACATCACAAACTGGCAATCGAAAACTCTGAGGATGACTTCCTATATAGTGAATATGAGATTGCTGGTATAGGAAATTATCTGCCAAGGGTGGCAAGTGAAAATTGATTGCCTTTCCTAAAAGTTTTCCGGTTGTTTGTTTATTTTTCTTTACAGTACTACAGCATTGTTCTGCTCTTGTGTGAATTATGTACGAGAAGGGAGGATGGGTATGTTGCCATTGCGATATTCACATTGCTATGGATTGGATTGAAAAGGATTTGCTTTTGTAATGTGCTTATAGTGACAAATCGCGATGTGTGTTTTTTTGTTTATTTCTTACTGAATATCTATAGAATGACATTACCGCAGTTAACCGTGATTTATTGTTTTCAGATATATTAAAATTTATTGTGGGAGATGTGGGGATGGATGTGGTTAGTATTGAAACTGTTAGTGACCCAGATATGATTTTGATAATTTATATTAATTGGTTTTTATAAAATTTTAAAATATATTATAAAGATTATCCTTCAATGCTGGCAATAAAATTTTTTCGAAATTCGAATTCGAAAAAATTATTAAATGGGCTTAAAATATAACTTTTCGTTGAATTGTAGGATTTTGTTGAGAATTAATTTCTTGCATTTCTTTCGTTATAACTAGCGTGAAATGGTAATAAAATTTTAACTATTCATAAGCTCTGGTCACACTTGGAGCGGCGTGGCGGGGTAATACGCGGCAAAATAGAGTGTTCACACCGGTAGCGGTGGATTTTATCAAAATGTACTCTAGTTCCGAGGAAGAAGTTCTGTTATTAGTAGCTCTGGTTAAAGAAAAACAGAGAAAAGTGATAAGATATGATTACAAATACTTCAGAATGGCAAACGCCTCATTTAACGAATTGTGCGGACTTATTTCGAATGAAAAAGAAAGCGGCAAAATTGTGTTTTTGAGTTATCTCCAAAATCATTGCTCGGCAGCAAGTTTTTGCTACGCCGCACCGCTCCTGGTGTAGCTTATAGATTTAATTTTGCAAGACCAATCGCGCAGCGGCAACTTAAAAATGAGCGCCGCTCTCGGTGTGAAGCCCAATTAAAAGTGTCGTATCTTGTGGTTTTCGAAAATATTCGAAATTCGAGATTTCGATGTTGGATTTTTGACCCTTTCTTTTTTACATAATTCCGTTATTGTACGGGACTGATTAAGGTGTCTTTGGAAAGATCATGTGCATTGTTATAAAATATCGAAGCTAAAAAAACAGTATTTTCGGAAAGGGACGAAATAAGCTTTGATTTTTCTGACTCAAGACCACTTATATTGGGAATATGTCTGAGTAGAGAGATTTTGCCTGTAAATTGAATTCACTATTATGTGCAATTGGGTTGGATTCCTTTTTTCGAAATTTGAAAATACATATTTCCGAGAAAGCTTATAATTTTCGAAAAAATTAAAATTCATTCGAGATAGGAAAAACTATTGTGGGGATGTAACGGGTGAGAAGGATGCAGTATAAATATTTGTTGTAGGTATGCTAAATGAAAACATTGAAATTACAGTTGTTGAAATTGTTACCCTTTTTTTATATGTGCTCCTTTATTTATTTAAAGGACTAGGAGGTTGCTTGAAAGGAGCGAAAAGATACGTTCTTTATTATCGCAAAGCAATGGAGCTCATGCTTGAATGTAAGTATAAAAATTTGGCTGAACAACTTTTTCGAACAAAGTTAATGATTTTCGAAAAAATTAAGGTATTTTTTCACGTTGTAGGTTGGGTTCTTATTCGAGTGCATGTTATGTGGGAAAAGATAATAGTTTACGAATCTAAAATTTCCCTCCTCCGTTTTTTATTGTTGTTTGAGAGGGGAATAATATAGTTCGAACTTAACGTAGATGTGGGGGGAAGTGAGTACAGCATAAAAATTTGTCATATGTGAAATGAAGGACTATCGATCTTGATAGGGCTTACTGGGTCGATTTGAATAAACGGTACGAGTTGGCAATATTTTTCGTACATATCACACAAAGTCATAAGTCATATAATGATAGAAAGATAACTCTATCGTGTTTGACAGTAGCTACGGACACATGTCTCATCGAATAACCTGTAAAGAGGTAGGTGCAAGTCGGATAAAAAACTGGCTTCAGACTCATATTCTCGTTGAACTAAAATTCATTTTTGTTTTTGCAATCCATTGTACGTCATTATCCCTTTTTGTTTGTCGTTATTATCAGAATACACTTGTACAGCAAGCTAAATTACTTTCATGAAGCTCGGATATTGTAGATATATGTACGTACCTCAATATTAATATTTTGGAAAAAATATTGCCCAATCGTTTTTTTCTATTTTGTATTGGATTTTTTCTGATTTTTTTCGAGACTGCGGGTTATATAACGGGTTACAGCTTATCATGTATTTTATTAAAAAAAAAATTCAACTTAACTTTCGTTGAGATTAAGGAGTATACATTTTGTAGAATGTGTACACTAAGTATCTATACTTGGTAAAATGGTCCTTGGAGCGATACAAAAATTCAAATAATCCAATTTGGTAGACAAACCTCTGATGACGACATAAAACATAAAAACATACCAAGTCTTGATGCTAGAACAGAGGAAGAGATCTTGGAGGACCTATAGGTTAAATTGTCACAAAAAAATTCACGTATACTAGCTTCTAAAAGGAAGAGACAGTGATGAACTGACAAGTATAAGAAATAAATCTAATTTTTCGGAATAGAGCATAAGTAAAGCAATTTGCGGTAAGGGGATAAAAATAAAATTTCATTTTTTCATCTTGAATCATTTATATCCAATATCCATATTACTATGTACATAATCCTCTTAAGGCAGAAGTATATTTGTGGATGCTATAGCCCTTTCCCTTGGGTATATACAAAAATATTCTTTAAGTGCTTACAGCTTTATGGTTTTCCGCGAAAATAGGTTCATACATATGGCAAAAATGTGTGCCTATGTACTTACATACCAAACTCTTGAAGAATATCAATGAATTTTTAACATACTAAGAGAAACCATATTTTGGATCTGTCTACCTCTCAAAATAAAGATACCAAATAGGAAGGAAATAGATATAAATCTAGAAAATGAAGTCCTAGTCTGGTACACCGACGGTTCTAAAATCGAGAATGGAGTAGGAACAGAAATATATGGTGTAAAGAAAAGAGGTCAAATTTATCAAAGCCTAGGAAAATACATTTCAGATCAGAACGAAGTTAATATGGAAATGTATTCAAGCAATAACAAACTTTGGGACAAAGAATCACAATGGTGGGTGCCAGGATACTCGGCAATTGATGGGAATGATAATGCAGACCTACTGCCCCTCATAGGACCGGAACCATTTTACGGTACCTCTTACAATACCGTGAAGCTTACCATTCAAAACTGGATCCAATACCAAATGCACCAAAGTCTTCAAGGCTCCAAGCAAGCCAAAAGTTTCATTAAAGGACCTTCACTAAACAAGAGCCTGGACCTTTTGGGGCTATCTAGGAATCAACTCGAAATCATTACAGGAGTCCTAATCGAATATTGCAAACTGAAGAAACACATGCATCGGATATATGTATGTAGGCTATATCGAATGTGAGGCCGTTGCATATTCTAGATTCCAGGCTTTTGGCTCATACTACTTAGAGCCTGCCGGATTTGAAGCAACTTCATAAAAAAAAAAAATACTGCTCTTCCTAGGAAAGTGGGAATGTTGGATGAACTGCAAAGAAAGCGGTGCACAATAAGCCAATGAATGGCTGCTGTGCCCCACTTAATCTTGATTTTATTTTTAAGTTAATTTTTTTTTCCTAAAGCTTTGAATATATGTAGTGAGCGCGAGAAGCGAACCGATGCGATCTGAAAAGCGATGAGGAGAGTTACGTAAAGCGGCAAATTTTTATAGTGCATATGAGAAAAAATCCAATAGGCTCAGTGCATTCTTATTAAGAAAAGTGAACAGAAAATTTCATGACTTGTATACCCTCAATTAAGGATTCATTTGTAAAATGTCACTGAACACGTTCGACTATATTAGGAGGAAAAAAAATTTACCTGCGCTTATCTGCGTTTGTTTGCGTTTAATGTAGAAACGTGGGAAAAAACAGAAATGCACAACCTTTGGAAGAGAATGAGCGTAGAGCTTTACCGCAATTACCCTACGTTGACATTTGACAGCTGATTACTATTTTGTTTGTTTAAAATTTTTATATGCTGAACATAATGAGTTTCGAAAAAATTTAATTATGGTGGTGAAAAAATTAATAAATAATTATTTCAATTTATTATTAATACAGTTAACAAAACTAGTTGAAATTTCATCTTGACGCTGTCACCAATGGCCATTGTGTTCATCATATTGGTGGCTACGATTTTGACACTTCATCCCACGTTTGTGTGGGGTGTCTGTGATGCATTCTGTTCCAAGCATAAAGGTTGGCTCTAGTCCTAGGATCTGCAAGGTGTTACTTATTGCTTCACCCTACTGTCTAAAATAATGAAAAAGAAGAAAAGAATCAAGAATCAAGAAAATTTCCCCTTATGTATCTGAATTACCAAAATTATCAAAAATTTCATTTCGAATGATGAAAACAATGAATTCTGTGCAAAACAAACTTTCAGCACAAAGCCTCGGATGACTGTGACCTAAGACCACATTCTATCTTGTGAGCATATGTAGTACAAACCTACCCTGAGTGATCATGTTTTAGAGAAAATTTCTATTCCATAGTTTAAGAAGTATCTGCCGGGGCTTTTACCTAATATGATTTTGTGTAGAGGGGTTTTGGGCGAACGTTGGTCATCTGGTTAACATGGACAGTGAGTCTGGTTGCCTCGTTTCTAGAATGCGTAATGTGTGTCTGTCCTGCCTGGAAGGAGAGCCTTCACTTTCTGTGAAGCTAACAATCGAACAAGCGTTGCACATTGCCCGGTGCAGGCTGGATACTCTAAGGTCGGCACTCCTTTCTGCGGATGAAAAGCTTTCCTCACGTGGACCATATACGCTTCATTAGGAATAGCAGGAAGGTTTTGAAAAGAGGTCTTTTCTTAATTGCTTATGTGCTTCGGATCTTTCGTCCCCTTGCCTTTAAAATAAAAATTAAAAACAAATTTTGTAATGTGGTCAGCTGATCCTGTAACCTAGTAATTTTTAAAGCCGGTTGCTCATAGGTACATCCATAACCCTTTCCTTGACATTGCAAATATAAAAAAAAAGAAGTAAAAAATAAAAAAAATAAAAAAGAAGAAAAAAGCGAAAAGAATCTTTGTGTTTATTAGATTTATTGTCAACGGAAGAAACAACTTTCAACAAGTATGAAACCACCAATTTCCACAGGTTACATATTCTCTGAGATTGTTCCAAAAAATCCTGACCATCGCAACATAAGAAAATTGTTATTTCGGACATCAAAGATGATGTCCTATTGGACCTGGCAGCAATACTGAATGAGACGCGACTAACTAACACGGATTCCTTGGAAAGTACACATGAATTGCTCTAGCTATTAAGAAGCGAGGTGGAGTGATTTGATAATGAAAAATGATTTTATTCCAGCCAATTAAATAATTGAGCTATTGAGACCGACATATATACATATTTCAAATATTGTGTTCTCCTTGCCATTTAGATTTCTATCCGCTTACATAAAAATAGCAATAATCTTATTAATAGTCTTGGCAACAATTTCTATTGTATTTTAAACGCTGGTCTCTCGTATAGAATTCAAAGTAATTAATTAAGTAGTATTAGCGGAAAAAAAATCAAACTTAAACGGATTTACTTTTTTAATATTTCAGAAAATTTGTGTTTCCAAGATGGAGCTAAGAATTTTATTGTAAAAATTTTTATTTTGTTCCCAACCTATTTTTCCTGAAATTCGGAATTAACATAAACTATGAACATAATACAAACAAGAACAAAAGGCATAATTGGTCTAAGTCCAATAACATAGGGTATAATATGAAAAGATGAGAAGAGTAGTTAAATAAAATGAAAACCCGAAAGTTTTGTGCGGCAACACCAAGAAAAGGTTGCCCGATTTAGTTCGTTTTTGAAATTTTGTTTACAATTTTTATGAAAATAATTTCAGCTTTCTACGTCAACGCGTTTTCAGGCAGTGCCCAAATATGTGGTGAACAAATGTCTTGTATGGCAACACCAAGAAAAGGTTACCCGATTAATTCATTTTTGAATTTAAATCTGCATTTTGTATGAAAATACCGCGTACAAAATTTCAGCGCTCCACGTTAATGCGTTCTCAGGCAGTTGCCAAATATACAGTTAAAAACTAAGGTTTTGTATGGCAACACCAACAAGGGTTTGCCAGATTTAGTCCATTTTTTTAAACGTTATTTACTATTGCTATGAAAACACTATGTACCAAATTTCAGCTCTCTACGTCTCTACGCGTTCTTAGGCAGTGCCCAAATATACATATAATAAAAAACGAAGTTATTCTATGGCAAACCTACGAAGGCCCATGTACAAAATTTCAACTCTCTAATGAACACGTGCACGAGTTATTGTGAGGACAAAATAACTTTTAATATTATGCGTGCGGGTGCAACCCATTTTGGTCTATTTTTGCATTATTTCTGTGAGTTACAAACGAAATGACAAACACAATGACAAGCTTAGTAGAAATACTCTATGATTTCTAGAGTATAACCTCATGTCGATGTTCTAGATAAGATCCTCCAAAGATTATCTATAGGACTGTAATCTGGAGAGAGCATATGCGAGCAAATCCATTCCGCTGATTTCAGCAAACCAATCCGATAGTACTTCTGCTTGTTGTATATTATACATGCTTGCATTATCTTGTTGAAAACTGAGGGGTATGCCGCGGAAATTTCTCAGACAAGGCACCAGGTGTCTTATTAACACTTCTTGTTAACTCATTACTATTCAAGCAAGGGGGACGGTTTCAAATTGAGGGAATCTTGGTAGTTTTCATTTTATACCGCTCAGTTAATAGGACTTGAGTGCGCGTAAATTTTTTTTATTTTTCCAAATTGCACAAATTTTTTTTTAAGTAATTTGCGTACTGCTTCATCATATTGTTTTAATTTGCGGGCAATAACACGCGTAGGTAATCAATTTTGCCATTTTCTCTCTCAGAAAGTTACAAAAAAAAAAACATAAAAACAAAATAAAAAATACCAGTATAGAGTATAGTTTTCGTTTTTTTTCACGTATTTTGGTAAAACTCAGTTTATTGAGAGGGTTTTTCACCCGACAGGGGGATAAGGTTATAGACCAGCTTAACTCAGATTTTAAATCGAAAAATAAGAGGTCTACAGGAGAGTTTTATATGTGAAATAAAAGATGGCAACCCGATTTAGGCACTCTTATATTGTTTTGAATAATTTTGATTTTTGCTACTTTGAATTCTTTGTCTTTATTTCTTTAAGAAATTATTGATTACTCTTTAGAGGTCTAATATCCATATTTAAAAAATCATAATCATAAATCAAAGTGAGGATAGTCCTTAAATATAATTCGTCGTCTTTATTGAACATTTCACCAAGATGGTGCTTCCTCATTAAATTCATCACCACTAAATTAATTCTATCGTCATCGCGATGGAGTTACCATGATTTTTTCATAAATTCATCACTCAGGTAGTACTCGTTGATCTCCAACGTTGGACACCTTGTGTAATATTGTGCCTCCGTATTTTTGTGGAAAAGTGGAAAATATTTTAAGATTCTAAAAAAAATTATTTCCCTAATTGGCCACCATTTTCAACTGTCTGATTTCCTGCATAAACTTTTTACTATTTAATTGTAGAAAAAGTCTTAACCGAACATCTCCGCCGCTCTCAAAAATGGTCCCAGACGAGCTCTTACTTGTACAAATTATAAAATATAGCCATAGTGCATTACCAACGTACTGGCAAATATTGGGAATAATCCTTCGACATTATAGAATAAATGTAATGCATGTAGCCCCTTTAGCTTCACCTAATGGTCGATTTTTGATGGTGCTGTATGCCCTAAAATAATTACAGGAAAAGTTTTTTATACGCTATGATTTCTTCGATGATTACTTCATAGGAGGCGAGTGAAATTATTTTTTCTTTGTATCTTAATTAAAGTTTTTCTTTGCCAAGTATGGGATTTACATTCAACTCTATTGGAAATTGGAAACTTTTATTCAAAGCCAGTGCGCGCATGCTCCTTTATATAATTTCGCACATTCGACTTTTTTTGAGTCCATTCCCTTTAACTCGTACACGAATTTGTCTGTCGATTTATTTATATATTTCTTTTTTACTATTTTCGACACTCTCGTAGACCCACTTCTCGTTATCACAGCGAGCTGAAATTTGGCACACAGGTTCACGTCGCGTGACAATTGAATCTATCAAAATTTGAACCGGAAATTTCCATGGAAAACCCGGAAAATTGGGAAAAATCATTTGGAAATTCGGTACAAATTTGATTAGTGATAAATCCGTTTTAGGATAAATGCAGTTTTCCGATTTTTCCGAAAAAAATTTCCGGAATTTTCCGACTTTTCCGGACAATTTTCCGGTAAAAACGTTTTCCAAATTTTGCAGGATCAAGTTCCCTATCAACTCGCATCATTACCTTCTCTCCGACAATGGTGAAAATTTGTAGAGAAAATCGAGGAAAATTCATGTAAAACGCTTTTCCGGAGTTTTTCAGACCAAGGAAGCGTTTGAGCGTTTTGCAACCTAAGACAAAGTTGTAGAGCGAAATGAGTTGCATAAAGTTGCTTTTGTGGAAAACTCCGTGGAAAACCAGGAAAAGCGGGAAAATCATCGGACAAATTTTCATCGATATGATTAGTGATAAATCTGTTTCAGGAAAAATGCAGAATTTTCCAATTTTTCTGGAAAATTTTCCGACAAAAAAGTTTTATAAGTTATGCGGAATCATCTTTTTCCATCCTACTGGCATCAATACTTTCTCTTCAACAATCATGAAAACTTGCATGAAAAATCGAGGAAAATTCATGTAAATTTTTTTAAAAAAATTCGTAGTAATAGGAAAAGTCTGTGGAAAGCATGGAAAGCAGCTCGTAATAACAATTTAGTTAACGTGATAAAGGCAGAAAATAAAATAAGTAAAATACGAGTTTTCAAACAAAACTGAGGCCAAGCCGCATGAAAAAGTAGAAAATAAACTTTTCTTCACACACAGAGGTGGACTCAGATTTTATTCGCTGACAATCACCGATATATTTCAGTATGATCAATCAGAGGTAATAAGTGATTTGATTCATGAAGAGAAAGAATATTCAAGAGAAATGTCCCAATCAAAAAATCTGAGTCCACCTCTGTGTGTGAAGAAAATTTATTTTCTCCCTTTTCATGCGGCTTGGCCTCAGTTTTGTTTGAAAACTCGTTTTTTATCTGGATATTTTCCGAGAGAAAATTATTTTTATTAGAGTGAATTCAAAGCTGCACACGTTTATTTATTTTTTTTTACTTGATTTTTCAATATATTATCGCTTCATTTATAGCTCTATTTTAATAATGTTGTTTTTTTTTCCAACAACTTGCATTTTCAAAGAAAACCTATTTCTTGTTAGAACGACACAACCCATTATACCAATTACTTTAATCAAAATGTCATCAAAAGTTAGTAGTACTCGCCCACTCGCATTCACGTGATCTGAACTCTAGAAATTATTAGGTTCACGTAAATTTCGCTATAGCACTGTTCTTTATTAACCGCAATCATCCAATGCGCACTATCCAACTTTTGTTAGAGTATTGCGACTAATTATTGAAGTAATTAATTTCAAAATTAATACTGTGAAGACCTCATGAACTAACTAGGTGAGTTATTAGCTTTCACCTTGTGTTGGACTTCAAGAGTCGACCTACAGAACGTTTTTCCTTGATTAAATCGATTCGATATACATTTAGTAGCGCGACTATAGAATTTCACTATTCTGGTAGTCACATGGGAAAAGTATTGTCATAATGCCGAAATCATTCTCACAGTGCGAGAATAGAGCAGTTGTCAACCACGATAGAATTATCAGTTGGTTCTTGTTGTATTGCACGCCAAACATCCCACGAGAATGGATAATTACTGTTCGCGCTACATCAAAATTCCCACCGACCGACGACAGCATATATAGCCAGCTGCAATGATGAGACCTTTTCGAATTAAATGGAAAACTGGCAATTTAGCTGCCGCTTGTAATTACGTTTGCCATTCATCCGTTGACCGCTTCAATTGATTACAAGAAGAAACATGGAGCCACCAGAACTCAATACCGCTGCTAATATAGCGCTATTGAAATGTTCATTTCAAATTACCTACAGAGGGGCGTTAATTAGCCAGAAGTCAAAGCGTTTTGTTTTTCAAGACAATAACTTTTAGGTTTGCTTTTGTTAGTTTTGCTTTTGTTGTTGCAAAAAGAAAAGAAAGAAAATAGAACGAGCGCCTATCTTTCTATTTTGAAAAAAAAAATATCATAAATATCGTTCCGGATGAAAATCTCAATTATTCCCGCGGAAGATAAGTGTGCTCTGAAAATTATGTTCAAAATGTGTAGGTACTTACTACCGAGCTGATGTTCTTCATATAAGACTCATTAAGCAATGTATGGTATACGAAACTCGCTCAAAAGTAGATGAGCTTTCAAACTGAATAAAACCATAAAATTCATTCTTCCTTATTATCATCCTTAAGTGACATTTAATACGATCCCCTTCTTACCATATGCCCTAATAGCGCTGTTTTTATCACTCCTCTACCAGCCAGAAACACTTTTCTTGTAAAGTTTTGCTCGTTGCTTAAGTTTATACGAGATTTTCGGCGATTAAATTAAAATTGAACTTTTGCCATCACTTGTAGCGATGAAGTTGTACATTGTTGGAATCACTACATTTTCGAAATTGTTTCGAATATATACTTGTCTTTCGAACTAATATTTATTTATGTAGAAACATTATGACTCCTGAAGGGCTGATAGTTTACGCAGATTGAATTCAAATGTTTAGTCCTCTGAATCCAAATTATACACAAAATTGTGTCAGCTACTATATGTCCGGGTGGCTAGTGATTAAATATTAGGGTACAATTCCATACACGGATTTATCCCAGAGTGTAAACTGTTTATCCTCTTCAATAACTGTTCAATAAATCTCCTTGTGGTAGCCCATATTAGTAATCAACTTTAAATGCTGGCATAAATATTGAGTGTTCATGGCCTTTCAACTTAGTATTAGTTTGAAGGCTAGTGAGAATATCTCTCTGCTACGAACCGGAAAACGAATCCTCCGAATAAGACTGACCATAAGTTATGAAACAATAAATTTCGATGCGACAGAGCATATTAGCTCGGGTATCGAGTATCCATCTTGTACTCTTGAGAAGATACAAAAAGCTCATGTGAGGTTTTACGTGGACACCTGCCAAGTATAGCTTAATCCCACTTCATTCTTCGGTCACGCTGCCTGGTTGCTTGAGTGCAGTATGCAAACGACCATACCTTCCTATCATAGGTAGTTGTACATAAAAATCTATATCCCCTGTGATAAGGAGGATGTCTGTTATGTCATGCTAGACTCGATTATATTCTCTGTGCCCACAATATCGGCCATCATCAGCCACTATATAATTGGTATGGCTGCGTAATCCAATGCCATAGGGCCATAGTTACTCCCCGTAGTTTTTCCATGCAGAATCCTTATTTGATGGGATTGGTTGGTCCATCCGGGCTTGATCTTATTAGTATCTTCTATAAATAGAAAGTTCCAGAGGAGACCACAAGGAGTTTAAGATGCTCCCTTCGAGTTTCGAGATGATTAAGATTACAGCCCAAAATTATAGCGGCCCAAGATTATAGCTGCGAAAGGTACTAGGATATGCAACTCTACTAGTTTGTATATTCTCCTTTCTCCTGTGCAGTATTGCGCGTCACAGACTCCCTTTCCAACGCCAATATTGAGAAGATACAATAGAATAGCAGCATAAAGAACGCGTTGGCATAAATTTCACTAAAAATAGCTAATCACCATTTTTAGGCAGGATTGTTATTACTGTTCGGTTACACACCATATTATGCTCTCACTGAAGAGTCTAAAGGAGTCTGGGGGCAAGCTCTACACTAGACTAAATAAGACGTTCAACTCTATTCCGACATGACAGTCATCGTAGCAACCTCCATTAAATTAGGTTCGTATGAAAAGTAATAGAAATATGTATGTAAATAAGTTTCTCCAGCGATTGTTGTTATGTAACTAAAATCAATTGGAAAAATTGTAAGATTAAAAATTAAACTTTTATCTGAGAATATTTCCGATTTGACACATCATTTCTTGGCACGTCCTTGTTTAAAAATGGACTCTAGATAGAGGAAGAGTTCATAAAAAAACTGTTGAGACTAAAATTGAAATTATACCGAATTATACTTTATGAATTTTCCTTTTGTTATTTTCTAGATTACCCATTTTCAGTAGAAATTTATATAATTTTCTTTTAGGTTACAAAATATGAAATTATTTGATTTTTTTCTATTCGATTCATACGAGATTTTAGTTTTTTTTTTCAAAAATTATACTTTAACGATAAAAAAATAATAATTTATTAATTTAATATAATTTTTCTTACCAAATTTTCTTTTATCTTTTCAGATACAGAATATTCTGGTTGGAAAACATTTTCCAGAAATTACGAATTATAATTTATAAATTAATTTAAAAAATTTTGAAAAAAAAACTACCACCATTTCGTCGATTGCGATTAAACGAAGGCCAGCGCTGCCGCAAACGCCAGCAAGTGCCCCACAAGTGTTGTCACCAAAACGACAGTGTCCTACTGTTGTACAACAATTTATACCAACAGCAGCGGCGGCAGCAACAGCAGCAGTAGCATTATCTAAAGTCGGTCATCAATTACAACATTCAGCGGCAATTCAACAATTACAACAACATCATCATCAGCATCATCATCATACATTAGGACAACAACTTCATCATACAGGACAAATTTTAGTTCCGGTTACAACACCACCAACTGTATCAACTACAAACATTCCAGCCAATTTAGGTATTTCTGTTGCAACTGCATTATCACCACAACTTGGAAATAGTTCAACGATTAATTCATCAATAAACGTTGCCGCTATCAATAATAATCTTAATACGACGACAAATAATAACATCAACAACAACAACCACAATACTAATAGCAATAACAACAATTCGAAGATGGAAAATCAAATGGCATTGGCTCCATTAGGACTATCACAAAGTATGGATTCTGTTAACACGGCCAGCAATGAAGAAGAGGTAAGTGAGAAAATTAAATCAAGTTTCTTTTTTTTTTGTTGAATATTGAAATTGATTTGAAAATTTAAGAATATCGAAAATTTTAACGATTCTACTACACTAGCATTTATGCATATGTATCCAATCATGTGTAGTTGATTAGTTCTATTTATTACAATCCAAAAAAGGATGAAGGATAATGAAGTAGATTCCTTTCTTGTGAGTTTACTTTTGACGAAATTGTTTAAAATTAAAAAGAAAAACAAACTTTAATATTTGAAGGGAAATATGCATACGAACCAGTGGCGGAACCAGCTAGGAACGCGGGGGGCTCGCGCCCCTCCTTGAAGACCACTGAAAAAAATTGCAATAGATCTTCTAAAGTTTTCTTAACAAAATCTATTCTACTGCCCTTTTAGTAAAAAATTTTAAAAAATTTTGGAAGCGTGCAATTTGATAGGTTTAAGAACGCAGTCTTGGCATTCGCTGCACTTCAGGTCGTGGCTGTCGAAGCCTATAGAAAAAACAGGAAATGCTGATACCTGTATATGGGTACATAGTGAGTTATTACATTTAAAGCAAAAGATTTATATTGGAATTTTTTTTTTTTATTATTTCGTAAAATCAAATAGTTTTACTAAAATACTTAGCTCAAAGATTAAGTAAAAACAAAATATAAATGCTTATTTGGAAACTCTCAATCAGTATCTTAGAGAAATTTATTGGTCCGTCTGTTTTGCTTTGAGGGATGTTGATGAATGTACATTAGATTTTAGTGACATTCTAAGTCTTGGCATGCATGAATACATTCCTTTCCTAGAGCATGTCTCAACAATAGCAAAATCACTCTCAATTTAACGATAATTCAATCAAGTAATAAGAACGAAAGAGTCTGCTTTTCACACCTATCAATTGCATTTATATCCATTTATATTAAAAGAAGTCTACAAGACTGCACGCAAGTCCATTATCCGGAGAGAAAAACTCCTTTTTGTCTAGAGAATGTTAGACCAAAAATCTTGGCAAGCCTCAAGGATAGCAAAGGCTTCTGGCACCTGCTCAAAACCATCAGGAACAACTTCACCAATTACTGTATAGTATATACTTTCACTACTTAACAATAGTGAAGTGATTGTGGACTCACTGGATAAAGCTAATATTTTGGCTGCTAGATTCGCTTCAAATTCTTGTTTTACATTCACTTCACACAAACCTATTTGACATCTCTCGTGTGGATGTATACAAGAGCCAATACACATCACATGTTCGAGGTCCTTAGCGCCTCTAAAGCCGTAGGTCCTGATAGTTTCTCACCCCTGTTAATTACAAGCTGTGCCTCATCCTTGGCTAAACCGTAGCGCAAACTATTGTACTTGTCTTATTCGACAGGAAAATTTCCCAATCAATTGCAGTCCCTTCGATTCTTTGAAAGGTTTTTGAATCTATTATTAACTCTAAATTAATGAAGTATCTAGAAACCATATAACGCATCAATGATCGCCATTATGGCTTCCGATTTGGACGCTCGTCTGGTGGTAGCTTTCTGACTTTTCTTACGGATCATTGGAACCGTATTCTTCACGATTTTGGTGAAGCCAAAATCATTGCTCTAGATATTTCAAAGGTCTTTTATATAGTCTGGCATCCAGCACTTTTAGTTTTTATCTGATCGCCTAATACCGGTTGAACTACGTGACGTTTGACCAGAACCTCACCCTATAAATGCCGATGATCCGAGGGCTTTCTCCATCCCTCTGTTTAATTTTCTTTAATGATCTGATTTCCCTTACTTTTAATCGAATCCATAGTTTTGCCTATTACTGTACCCTTGATTTCGCATACTGCTTTGACACTCTTAGGGACTACAGAGGGAATGTCACATCTGTAAATCGAGTTTGCATGATTAAATGATTGATTCACGACCGTGATAATATTCTCGCTTAGGGTAAAGCGAAACGCGTCGAATTCAAGGCATCTAAATCTCAAAGTTGTCTCATCTCTTTAAAATAGGATCATAACTCTTCCAGTCTTATTTCTTTTGATGGACCACTGATTTACAGTACACCGTTATTATGCATTCTTGACATTAATATTTCCTGTAAGTTAAGCTGGATAGATCACTTCTTTTCTGTTGCCAAAGAAGCATCGAAATGTCTTGGATTTCTAGTAAAATGTTAGAAATGTTTCAGCCTATAGAATCTAGTGCTCCTCTACAAGTCCTACATCAGACCCTTATCTGAGTCGGAACTGGGCCACACAGTTTTAGATTTTAGAGGCTTCAAGCGCCCGCCTCAATGGTCGATGCCTTTCGCTCCTTTTCCTTTGTCCTTCCTACAATGGTGTGCTTTGCATCATAGGGTATTTTCTGAGCTTGGCTTATTAGACAAACATTCATAACTTTTCTATGAAGTTGGATGATTCGGAAGAGTTACACTCCCATCATTTACAAACCAAAACAAAATAAATAATTTAGCACCTCGTTTGACTTTCGCAGATGGCAAAAGTATAGCATTGAGTAACTTTCTTCGTTAATAGTGGTAGCTTATCTGTTCGATCCGACTCTTCTATCTAAATGATATATTTTGTCCATTTGATATTTGCGAGTGGTGGCGAGTGTCTTCGAACTTTAGATCTGTTTCCAGCTTATACCGTTTTTAAACCATAGTTCCGCCCCTTCCTCACAAGAATCCTGGATCCGCCCCTGATACGGGCATTTTCTGAATGAAATTCAATATTTTATTTGTTTACCATAAAACACCAGTTAAAACCAAAGGAAGATTCTTCTATTTTCGAAGCTAAATCTTCAGTGCGCTCTAGTGGAAATGATAAAAAAACATCTTTCATAGTTCATATTTATTTAAAAAATTGTACACAAAATAATAATTTTAAAATTAATAATAACTATGACTTATACTATACGATAAATTAATAAAATTGATTCAAAAGTAAATAGCTAATACAGGAAGAGATAAACAAACATTAAAAAGAAGAAATCATATAAGCAAATTAATAAAGGAAATTAGCCTACTAAAACAAAGAATTATATCTATATATAAAAATCGAAAAGCAATATAACAATGAATCACCACAAATTATATGTCCGGAGTAACCTTCTAAAAGTATGCCCCCTGGATACCTCCAGGTAAATCATTCCAAGGACATATCCACTGAACAAGGAAAGAACCCTCTATGACTCGTTTAGAAAATTACGGAATCATAATTATTCGGTTTCTTTATTATAAAGCTAGCTAGGTTTGAGTGAAGTTATAAGTCCAAAGAGGAAAATAAATCCGCTGTAATGCAAGTATGTTTACAATGTATAGGGTAACAAGGATTTTCTGTAGGGTGTGATATGATCATAGCGTCGCAATCCATGGATAAACCGAAGAATGTCATTAAAAGCTACATCCATTCTACGTGCACCTATAGCGTCAAGTAAAGGATAGATAAAACTTCCAAAGAAGAAGTGAGGCAATCTTGACAAGCCTTTCGCGAGTGTTGGGTGGTAGTATATTAGCTAACATGACAAGCACAACATTCGCAGACCACAATAAATTTTCGTCAATTGTGCGCTGATATGTATGATCTGCGTACTTTAAAATGAAATTGATCATAGCTACAGGACTACATACATATAGTAGGGTTACAGAGTCGAAGCAAAGTGGTGGAAGCTGAACGGGGTCAAAGCCTGAGTTGAGAATGCTGAGAATTTCGCAGGATTTAACTTTGTATCAGTAATATGTGCTTACTTAGATTAGAGTACCAGATCCTTGTTAATGCAGTTCAAACTGTTGTCCATAAGATCGATAGAACTACCAAGTTAAATGTGCACGTAAACTGCATATAAATGAACTTTAGCAAATTGGATTTTCTATGACAAATCATTTATAAATAGAGAGAAAAGAAGTGGTCCAAGGTTAGAACCTTGTGGGACATCTCTATTCAAAGATAATAAACTAGAAAAATCACCATCAATTTTCACTCGTCGTTGCTTTGAATTTGACAGCAAGCTCATCACAAGCCTACAGGCTGATCTAGAGTAATTGAAGATATTTTTTAATTTAGATATAAGCTTAAAATGATATATCAGCTTTTCAAGGACTTTCGTCAGAAAGCATAAGACACTTAGTAGTGAGAGACATTGATAGGTGATTAATTTTTGGTGATTGGGATGACAGTGGCCTTTTTACATGAGGATGGAAAGGTAGATGTTGTAAGACACGCATTGAAGCGGAGCAGGATTGCAATTTAGATGCTAGTAAAATTATTTTAAAAAAGCGTGCAAGTAAGTCATCTGGCTAACAATATTAGATTTTATAGAAAAAATGGCCTTGGACGATTTATCATAGCCGACGAACTTGAAGGAAAATGAGTTTGGTAACCCTGGTGCCGTAGAGTTTACTAATGACTGTACCGAATTTTCGATTATGACCCCTGCCAATGATTGTAGCCACGCAGGAATTACGTTAGAAGTAAAATATTCATTTAGCTCATCAGAATGAAAATTGCATAATCTATTGTATAATTATGCTTCCGCAGGAAATGTTTCCCTATACTTCCGTCATATTTAAGCTTAGTTTGCTGGTTTAGAAAATGAAAAAGGTGCTTAAAAAAGACTTTAATTAACATTTCCAATTTAATTGTACCAGTAATTATTCTGAATGTTTGTACTGACTTTCCCGAGATAGTACAGCCATCAAAAGGCTTTCCTCTTATCCTAATTTTATTTAAATTTTACAAGACTTACATCGGTAGGGGTATGTTCGATCGGAAAACGGGTTTCTTTGTTCGCCTCAGGTCGTCACCAGCTACAATTCGTAGCCTTCGTAGCATAAAGTTTCCCTGTGCATTCTTTTAGGCTAGGGGGAGGAGCCCCCGGCTGGGGGGTGGTTCCAATACCGCATGTTGCATATCGTATTAAAAGCCTCGCCGAGAACTATCGGGTGGCTCAATATTTTTACCGATTCAGAAAACTTTCTCGAGACGTTTTTGTCACCATAAAACTAATTTTCAGCACTTGGGTCACATACACCCCAGCTATTATACATATATATGCCATTTATTGTTCGATTCTACTAATAATCGATATATGGAAGTTTATGGGGTTGCAAATTGTACTAAAGGAAAAATTTGTTTTGCTAAGGCATTCAACTTCGGAGGCTATGAAATCGTCGAAGGCTTGGAAATTGAACCCTTCAAAGCAGAAACGTTTTACCAATGACGTATCGAAGTATGATAAAGAATTCGTGCGAATTCAAATGTACGAAATTTGGCACAAAAACTTTAAAAAATGTTTCCCAATTTACAATGGTTTAACGGACAAATTTATTTGAAAATTAATTAAATTGGTCTTTAAAATTGAATAATATCTGCTTGAAATGAAGGTAAATTAAAATCAAACAAATTCGAAATCTGCAATTCTCAAAATCTCCCAGATATTTTTAGTCGAATCTGACAATAAGTGATAAAATTCGATAAAACTTCATGCTTCGAAGATTCGAAAATGAAGTCGGCGGTGACACCAACATATTAAAAGTAATTAGTGTACCGGAAAAAGGTCATGAAGTAAAAGTTCACGGTTATACCTTTATACTCTCATGGAGGAAGAACTGCGATTTCATCATAAACAGCTCCTATTGCTCCCACAGAAAAAGGAAGTTATAAAAAATTGCAACCCAAAATATTTTCTTTCTAATAGTGTTAAAAAAAAATTGCATGTAGAACAATGGAAAGTATGGTGTAAATGAGGCAAGAAGTGTATAATATCAGGCGCTAACCTCATGGTCTTTATATTGCGCGGGTTACGGGTAATGGCATGTAAGAACTGCTGCCTAGAATACTGAAGCGTATTTTCCTAGACTTTGTTAGATGTTAGTTCTTAGCTTTACACCCCATATACTCCTGCCCCTATCCTTTTCTCAGTTTTAGAACCATCGGTGGTTATCTTTTGTGTACCTAAACCTATTCCACCAAGCAATTCCAGCATAATTGATAATGGGTCTGTCTACTGATTTGTAAAGCCAAATCTTTATGTTTGCCTTGAGTCCCCATGTTGTGCCAGCCAGTTTTCTACAGATCCATAACGTTAGTGTACTGTTCAGGGCTATCTTGGAAGCTCAAAAAGCCTTCGGGGTAAAATTACGTCTTACACTTTCTACTAAAAATTAAAAGCTTTCTCCATTTTTTGCACCTTTTAATAAGAACGTTAAAAAAATTCCTCAGGGCGTATTTATAAGTTTACTATTGCAAGTATACAAAATTACTATATTCCTTGCTATAGATCCGAAATTTGCATATTTTCTAGATTATAAACTCTTAAACAAAAGTCAGAGAGGTCGACTCTTGTTAGAACAAAAATCCGTTGTATATCCGCGTATTGTGAGAAGAGGATTTTCACTCTAATTTTTTACTTTATACTCATATACCTACATCCTCCAACCTAAAACAGACTAAAAAACTGTAAACCAATTCTCTTTGTCTTATTTATATATATACATATATTAAATTGCACAAGCAAAAATGGCTTATCTATGTACTTCAAATAAAAAAAAATTATTTTACTACGTATAACTACCTACTCAACTTCCCTTTAATTAGAATAACGCGCAAAATCTGTGTAGAAATTTAGAAAATTAAAATCTAAGCTCCATATATCAACCCTAGGCATGCTAACAATTCCGTACAAAAAAAAAAAAAGTTTTTAATTAGTTATTTCATGTCGACACAGAAAATAGAAAGAAATTTTATGAATACTTCTAAAGTAATATGCTTTTGTCGGCGTATCTATGTAAGTAATCTGAACAGCACTCAATTTACATACCATATGCATGATTTATTGAGCCGTTATAGGAGCTCTATGTGTGGTGGTTCCATTGTATAAAAGGTTCACTTCAAAGGCATTGATTGAGTCACGGTTTGTGAAATACTCAAGAGTGCTGAGAATTTGAGAATCTGTTATACATAAATGGACTTAAGTCAATCGAGTTTGAAGAAAGTTCAGAAAGAATTAAAAAAATAAAAATAAAATTAAATAAATACCTACAGAAAATAACGACACGATAACAGATTTGTTTGTGTATTGGGAGAACTCATTCGACAAATGTTGGTTTTTCTCTTGAAGTATGATAAGCAATATGGCGGGCACAGTAGTAGGCATATTCGTAAGTCGTCATATTACAATCAGCTCTCAAATAACTCTGTGGCTTGCCGATCAGCTTTTTATTACATATATAATAACCACCACTGCAAATTTATATTGAAGTTATTTTCTGGTCTTTTATTAATTTGAATAAGATTTGTGGGCAACACTGGAATATGTTCGATGTAACTACTTTAATAGCAGAAATGATCGGATTTTATTGTTAATATTTAGTGAATTGTGTGAATACGGAACATTTTACCATCCCATATATTTTCTCGCATTGACAAGCTGTGTATACATCGGCAGCACGTCCGCCACACTACCTACTTTAGGTCTAAATTTCTCCTTCTCCTTATTCCTTTCCGCCTTGCATTTAAACTGGTTCACTATGGCTCCATAATTTATGTTCTCTTTTCTATTATATGTATGTAGGTATGTTGTAGAGTCCTTGTCATTCTTCCCTCATAATGATTTTTTTCTTGGCTTGTGTGAAATTCGGATTCAACAATGAAGTCATACTACCTTCTCTCAAACAAATTAAAACTCCATAAGCTTCCTCAACACCCTCAACCAACCACCCTCTATCCACACACTTGATTTTTATTGTTATTGAGATCATCGTCCCGTTTGTCGGCCCCTCATTACCCAACTTTTATTAAACGGAAAAGGGAATTTTTCTTGTGTTTGCAGGACATTAAGTAAATTTCCTTCACGTGTTACCAGTCATTGTCGTATATCTCTGATATAAATTAAAGGGATCTGTCACAGGGAATAAATGAAATGATATCGAGGTCCTGGAATAGGTTGTCCTCCTCGGCCATCGTCCATAATATTGCCGGGTTGGGTATAGATGAGACTCTTATAATCTATGTTGGTGTTGATGCGATGGGCAAGGATGGGAAGATGAATTTTCTTTTATCAGGATCAGGAGGTCTTAACTTTACAAATGCCAAAGTATTCAGGATATATCAGCCTAAAAGCCGTTCGCTACTTCATCTCAATAAAGTACACATGTCTATACATGATGAATGAAGTATATACTTAGATTTGACGGGGTTAGACATTGAGATAAGATTGCTGGACATATAGTTGCTGGGAGTTGCCTTTGCCTTTGTTTGAATTCATCAATGAAGTTTCAAAATGAATTTGGGAATCAGAGGGTTATGAGATGCAAGTGTAAATATATAGGTATGTATGTATGTGCTGTATATATCTGCTACATGCTCATCGCCTTCTGTCTGAGCCTTGAACATTTACTGTGAGATTCACCTTCTAATTTAAAGATCTTTCTATCGTCTCGAAGCAGAGAACTGTGGTAAGTAGTTAAGTTATGAAGGATAAAGGAGACGAAGGAACGAACGGTAAGCAGTTAGAGCGAAATGACTAAAGTCAAATATTAGACGGAATTTGTTCCAGGGCTTACGTTAATTAAAGATACTCTTTGTATTATTTGTGTTTCTCGTAGGATATTTCAGGGAATGTCGAATTGTGATGTAGGAGAACGGTACCCTTTCAAAAATGATAACGGCTTAAGGATATATTTGGGAAAAGAAAAAGAAGATTTTATTCCTTAATTGTGTTAGGAGATCATTGAGTAATTTTCTTTAATGGACTACCAAATAAAATTTACATATTAAAACTGCTAGTTTACCTGTTTGAATGTAGGAGTTATTTGGATTATGTTCATAATCAGAACTTCATCAGTTGTTGACTATTGTTGGATAGGTAGATAATTTAAATATTTCTACAGGATGTTATAATGTTACACTTTTCGGTAGGTGATATGGGGACTATAAAAACTGTTCTACAAAAGTCGGGGGGAAGTCAATTCCTAACATTTTCGAGATAAGGAGACTTTAATAGTTTTGGGTATGTTTTTATATGAATAGATCAACCTATACATATATCCTAGATATCCTAAATTATAAACATAATTTAAATTTTTGTTAGTCAAATTATTATTGGAGTTTTATCCAATGGTCATTTTAACTCATTTTTTTTTTTCAAATAAACCCGTCGTCAACATTAATTTTTCATATCGAATTTGACAATCGCAAAACATTCACTATAAAATTGCCTACATAAATTCAAAGTTCAGTAAATGCCTGAAGATATGCAGACAATTGTGTGAATGAGTTTTTTATGACATTTTAAGGAGATATGCTTACGAAAACGTTTAGTCAATGCAGAAAGGTTTATATATTTTGGATTGGTTAGCGTAGTAAATAATTTTAAAGCGAATATTGTGAGCTCCTTAAATTCGACATATAAAAAAGTAATTCTGATGATGGGCCTTTTGAGAAAAAAAAATTTTTTTTTTTAAAGGCATACACGTCTCTAACTTGAGGGCTGTCTTTGTCCATTAACTCTTTCTCAAAATCATGGAAACATTCTGTGATTATGCCACTACATAAAAACTTACTTGTTATTTTCGACACCTTGATCAATAATGTTATCTGTTTTTATTATGACCTTATCTTACATGTCGGAATCCTCATAAACGATAAATCTACCACTAACATCCTATTGGGATTTCCTTATTTTTATATCTGTATGATGTTAGACTTAGGAAAGCAGATTGACTGCATTTGCACTGATTTCAGTAAAGTCTTTGACAAATCTAGCTCAAGAATTTTATATTTTTTAAATTTCCAAATCTTTTTGAACAGTAGTTGCCCTTCTACTTATCCAATCGAATGCAAATTGTCTTATTTCATGGTGAGAACTGAGATTGCAAAGTTATCGGGAATGCCATAGAATATGACGTTGACTTGCGTTTTTATTTTCTATGCAGTTGAAGCTAAAATGTTGCACGTTGTCAGCCATAGATAATATTTTCTTTTAAATTCTAACTTAAAAATTGTTCGCAAGTCTTCCTTTAATATTAATATAAATTCACTGCAATGACTTTGCACGTACATAACAAGTCCAGTCATATACATAACTTTGGACGGAAGCTGATTATATAGCCTTAACAAAACTGAGAATATCTAGTAGCCATATACTCCCCGATCCTTCTATATCTGTTAAATAAAATAAAAAAATTAAACTTCAATAAAATTGTACTCTACATACATATATACTAATCGAACATACATACATACATATAACTTAATTCCGCACTTAACAGGTAAGAAATTTCAACAAAACATAAGCTTTTCTTTCTATCCAAGCTTCCTCTTTAATTCTTTACACCTGCTAAGCAGCTTAAAACCATACCAAAAGCAATAATTACTGAGCATCAGATCGACCGTGAAAAAATCACTTCTAACTTTCAGCAGCCAGCTAAGTGCCTTCCTTACTTGGACTCGTCTTTAATTAGATTCCCTTTCCGGCTGAGCGCAAAATTTTTAAAAACATTTTTTTTTTTCATCATAACCGATTCGATTTAAGTATGAAGACCTGAATCATTTCAGAGACTTAAAATGGATCGTTGTCATACAAATTTCAGCATTTCATGATTATGCAAAATAATATCACTTAAAATCCACCAAAAATCCCACACAGTCCGAACTGAAATTACAACGGTTGCTGACTTCCGGTCTTTTTATCGCTTGAGCTCAGCTTATTTGTTATTGTGGTCTTTGTTTCAACACTCACACTCCACTCAATGTCAGATGATAGGTTAACAAATCTGCGGTTGTAACTTGGGTGATGGCCCACATAATTTAATCATCCCAAAATGCTTTTTTACTTTCTTTTCTGGTTTTTTTCTATCACTAGAAGAAGCTAAATAATTCCCAGTGCAACTAGGCCTTCTTAAATTTTTATAAAGTGAGAAGACAGATTTGCTTTGGTTGGCAAATCCTCGACCTATACGTTTGCATAGGATTTAACATGCTCACCTGAGACAGTAAGCCGTGATTTAAGTAGTGGCTATATGGAAAAACTTTTACCGGTAGTGCACTAGTCGTCGCATTATATTTTCTTCCATCTTCCCTTCTTTTGTATCCTCCACGGAGTGTAAGAAAAAAAAAGCTTCTGACGCTGCCCAATCTCCGACGTTATTATCATGATGTTAGACTTTAATAAACTTCTGTTTATACGGGGTAAACATTTCAATCCACTGGTGTAAGGATGAATCTACCACATACAGTATTTCTGCTGCGTATCTTGGAGGATGGATCTGTGAGTTTCCCCACGGCTGAACAAAGTATTTTATAGTGAGGAGTGTTTGCGGAATTCTATCTAAAAAAAAAAAAAAGACCCTAGAGACCGCAAATGCATATAAATACGGATAAAAGCTAGAATAAGCTATCAACTGGGGAAAGGAAAGGTATCTTGTATGAATATACATAGAATACCTACAGACGTATGTACATACTAGATACATGATAAAGGTGCAACATTAGCCGCCATAATTTCGGCTTCTTTATTTTGTCTGAACTTTGAGATAACGCAAGAGGAGTCATTTGTTTGTATCAAACAATTCTGAGTTGGAACTGGAACACTTCCCGTTTATATGAATCAATAAATTGTGGGATTTTACTAGATAAAGGATGATGTCTTTTTTTTTCACTTATGCTGGTCGAGGAATGGCTGAGTTTAAATATTATGAGATAAGAAGTAAAATAAGTATTAATTGGAGGATGAAGACCAAATTTTGTTTACACCATAGGTAATCAGCTGTCTTTCTGTTTGTATAGGATGTGCCCGGAAGTTTGTTAAAACTAATTTTTTTTTCGACAATAGTATTTATCGGGACTAGAACTCATATTTTTTAGAATAGCAAACTTTTCCTCTTGTATTTCTTAACTTTAACTTGCAGATTAAGCCACAGTGGCTTTCAGCTGACAGTATAACTACTAACGATGAAAGCATACAAATAAATTGTCAATTTTTGCAATTTTATTTATTTTTTATCTTGTTCCATACGGGACTCGAAGGTTCCGGCTTCAAAACCCGGATGAGGCGGTTATTTTTTCTCTTGTATTTATTAAATTTATTTAGAATCGTAAAAATAAAAAGTCCTCTAAAATTTTTTTATTCCAACCATTAACTTAGTTGTCCGGATGTCTACAGAATGATAATTTGAAAACTTGTCGACTTATCCTGATTTTTCTCCTGACGAGAATCATCTAAAACCTTAAATTATGGTCTCGCTTAAAAAGCGTTTTTGGGCATCAGGTCTCACGTTTTAATAATGATTCTTAGATGCTATTTAGCAGCATTTTCTTCCATGGTAGTAGTTTGTAGTAGTAGAACACTTCCTATCATGTACATGCAATATACAATGTAGTTACATTTTCAAATAAAAAAACATTGGCAGACAATCTGAAGTCATGTTGACAACATAAAAATAAAATATATACGTTAATGATGACATCGTAATACATGAAGATTGTGTTCTTGATCCTAGTGCTGATGTTTAAATTCCTTTACGAATCTCATATGAGTGTTATAAAATTTTTAAAGAAAACCGAAGGGTTTACCTCTATGTTGTGGCCATACATGAATGAAGACGTGATTCTAATGTGATTCTTCATCAAGATCATATATTTGTATAATTTGTAATGAAATAGATTTAGGTAGTCCTAAAATTCTGAATATTATGCAGGCTATTTAATCTACCACCAGCTGGTGTAATTGGAAATGCCTTTCCACATCACTTTGTGAGAGTTTTATATGCAGAAGTGTCGTGTGGTCTCTCTGCACATAGATGCCAATATTACCGCCAGGTAAATCGCTACGAGCTCTGCCTGAAAGACAATACATTTGTCCGGCAGTCTATAAGACTCGTGCAACTGACTGTCTCGGATATACACTCCAGCCCCTGTGCCCGCACTTGTCTTGGATCCATACCCTAAAAATAGAAATATCGAGTCACTCCTGGTGGGCATCAACACATTGTCATCCCCTCCAAATGTTAAGAAAGGTATTTGATAGTAGTCAGTTTTTTTCTGGAATATCCGAAGTCTATCTTCCGGAGTATATTGTAATGCCCAAAACCCCTCTCCATCCACCAACCCCCCCCCCCCCCCCTCAATTGAAATTTGTTTCTATTTGTTTGGTTGTACCTGAGACAACTTACATTTAGATATATATGAAAACCTCAAAAAGAAACGATCCATATTTAAAACCACCTAATGACCCTCCCAATAGAAATCCCTATACATTCTCTCCCTCTCTCTCTGCTGTATTATGCCACATAAATTCTTCCTTTGGTTGAATATAAACTTAAAGAGCTTTGAAAAAGTGGTCTGGGTTTATATGGAGATTTTCTATTTCTATTTGTATGTTGTCTGTCGTTGTACACAACAAGTTATATTTCGTGTGGAGTTCTTGTTGATAAAATAAATAGCTCTTCTGGTATTCCTCAGGGCAGCCATCTAGGGCCACTGCTTTTCATAATTTACATCACATTTTTATACATTTTGCACGAGTGTGAAATGTGTAAATATGAACTTAAAAACCATTAATAGATGATGGTCTATAAAATGTCGTGCGGAACTATGTGTTATTTTATCATAAAATGAAGTTTGGTCTACTTTTTAGGGTTCCGTATCCAAGGATAAAAACGGGAACCCTATTACTAAGACTTCACTGTCCGTCCGTCACCAGGATGTATCTCATGAACCGTAATAGGTAGACAGTTGAAATTTTTACAGACTGCGTTTTTCTATTGGTGATATAACAACAAATAATAAAAATTAAATTAAATTAAAGGGGGGCCCCATACAAGAAACGTGATTTTTTCGGCGTTTTTTTTTCTCCTTTTATTCTCATTCATTATTATTATCATAAATAGGCATTTTTTTCAAATGACGCCCACTCTGATTTGAGAAAATAAATAAAAATTAAATAGTGTTAAATTTTGTACGATGGTACGAAAACCTTCGTGCACGAGTCCGACTCGCACTTGGCCGGTTATTTTCCTTTATTTTTGTTTGTATCCAAATAAATTCCTCTGATTTCTTGAATACTTTCAATATATCTCTTCCTGTTCGATCCTTGATGAATCATGACTTCTTTGATTATAACAGCGTTTGAAAGTGATTTTAATTAATAATTACCTTCCTTACTTACAGAATATATAAGCACTGTCAAAAGCAAAAGTCTTATATAAGTTTTTGTCTTTTACCGGATATATAACATCATAATCATCATGATATAGTTACCATACCGAAAGTAGACCTAGAAGTTTATATTGGTTAAGATTTCTGAAAACTGTAGTAATGACGTTTTTGAATATGTACATACGTATGTAGCTCAGACAGCTTTCATCTTTTGAATTTCTTAAAGAGAATAATTATTTTCTGCTCCAATATTTCATAAATTTGATTCATAAAATACCGTTAACGTAATATCCCTAAGTACATTAACAATACCCCGCCATTAAGATATTCAGATAAACTTCTTTTTCTAATGTACATATTACAGGAAGCGTGAAATTCAGTGATTTCGTCGTAATGCATTAAAAGAGACCCGCAACAGGTTAATATCAGATTTGCTCGACGAAGCACGAAATCATAATTAACCCTCATAGGATAGATAAAAGTGGTCAAAATATGAACCCCATAGTTTTAGCCATTGTTCAAAAGCTAATTTTATTGTATCTAGACGAAATAAAAATGCTTATGCCCTAAAAACCATAACGTTCGTACTGTTCCCTCCCACTAACTGCCCGGAAGTAGATAATCGTTATAGACATTGGCATAGATGCATATATCCATCGAACCGCACCTCTTCCATTATTATAAGATTTGGCATTTATTCTCTATATGAAAAGTTGTTGGAATTTCGTCCAGGTCGGTAAGTAACTATTTTTTTTTTTTGCTACCATTAGTAGCAAACAAACAGTTGTCGTTTACGTAAGCGTTCTTTTGGATGGATCTCTACTCTAATGACATGACATGATGAAGTGAGTTGCTTTTGTTCCGTCCATTGTTCTCAATTATATTTTTTTCGCTTTATATGTCATTCGTTGTTAATTTAATTCTCTTTTTTTTTTTTTTGTATTCACTCAATGGTGTATGTTCCACGCTGTTTTATACATATAATTATGAGCAAAACCCCACTGGAGAGAGCTCCAATGACAGAAAACTAGCAGCGATAAAAAGTGCAGATAAAAAATTAAACACATATTCAAGTTGGACATCCAATCCAATTCGCTCTTATATGTATAGGAGTCATTCAGTCCTTAGGTGATGCGAGTATGGAAGGTAGAAGAGGTAATGCCAACACCGTAGCACGCAACCAACCGACTTTTGTTGTTATGATCGACCGTGTGCTCACCGTTGCGTGATTCCTGTTCAAAAAAATAAAAAAAAAATAAAACAGCAACAAACATATTATGTAGAATCCCAGAGGGGGAAAATACCTTTTTTACCTGTACACAAAAAAAAAAAATACATATATTTCTGAACTTTACACTACCAAGGTTCATAAAGTTACATCATGACAGCGCATGTCGGTTTCTTGTCCTTTTCGAAATTATTTGTCCACCCGTCACACTGTGGCCAGTTCCAGTTGTAATTTTCCTTAATGTCCTGATGCTTATTTTATAATTGGTAGGGGTTAAATTGTAATTTATTGCACCATAAAGGTGACTTGTCTAAAAACAGAAAAAAAATGCACAATTAAAACAAAAGCCTAAAGCCAGTTAGTATAGTTAGAAAGTCATGCAAAATTTTCTGCAATTTCACCTTCGCCACACCGCACAACACACGTTGTCCTCATTTCTGAACGCAATGCAATTAAATTACAAAAAAAATGTCGTCGTGCGATGCTCTGTTTACGTTACGATTGTAATCGGTGACAGCAATGAAGTTAGATTTAGAGTAATATTGACGCTTGGCAGACTTAGAACAAACGAGAGATTTTATTTCCAGAATTTAATTTTAAATGCGCACAAGGTTTACTCATCCAAAGTGAAAAGAGATGAGTTTGTATTATGCAATGAAGGTCATTGTAATATTATCACGTTATATAACATTAATAGAATGTTGTAATTATTGTAAACATGTGTAATTGTCTTAAATTCTTTCCGGAACAATAGCTGGACTCTTGTGGAGATCGAAACTAATCTTGATCTAAACTTCAATTCCTCGATTCTATGGAAAATTCTTAAGAATTTTTGTCTACCACCTCGCCCCCTCTGCAACTCGGGTCAAGTAGGTTTTGCGCCATTTTCTTCTTTCAGTTGTCGTCTTTTCCCTCGATGTTCTCTTTATTGTCTTCTTTTGATCCTTGCGGCTCATCTTTAGCCCTCAGTTCGGTTTGATGTCGTCTCTTGTCCTCTTGTTGACTGTTTGTCCTCTCTATTCTTTGGAACTTTCCATTTCGCTTTCATCTTTTCCTTTACGGATTATGCGCTATATCAGCCGTCCTGTATGTCATTCTCTCTTTGGAGTTAGTTATTAGTGGGAGGAAGGATAGGATGTGGATCGTTGAGAGAGTTCAGGAATCGAAAGCTCCTAAAGAATTGGTGTGCTTCAGAGACACTCTCTAAGTAAACGTGGCTAGAAAGTGACTACTAGAAGTAGTAATCACCGTATGGTCGTAGAAACTTAATCTACCATCAGGTGTGAGAGGTATTTAAACGTTGCCAATATGAGAAGGTCCGGCAAGTTGTTTATAACTGGGTTTGGGTGGTTAGGAATTTTATCGACCTGTTTGTACGCAAGTTCGAAAAGGTACTCCTTTATTGGGCTGATGTTGGCTGATTCGTAGACTGCCCACTTTGGGAAGTGTTTCCCGTTGGCGCTTCTATGGAGCCATGTGCATGCTCTTAGAACTTTCCGTTCGAATATACTGTAGCTCTCCATGTAGGTGGGAGAGATGTTGTGCCATATGGTGAAACAATAGGTGAGTACTGGTCTAATTAATTGCTTATAGAGCAACAGTTTTGTTTTTGTGGAGAGTTCGTCCCTGACATGTAGGCTGTAGACGCAGTTAGCTTTTCTAATGACTGCTTTGGCATGGAGATTGAAACGCAGAAGTGCATTGAATTAACACCCAAATACTTGGACTTATCTGTGGGTTTGATTATTCTCTCATTTTAGGTGGGCTATCGGACGTAGATGATAGAGTCATCTGCATAAAGAAATGACGTGCCATTTTCATTTCGGGGTTGGTTCGAGGTATTCAGATTAAAGACTATTGGGCCTAATATGGAGCCTTGATAGACCACAGCTTCGACTGCCTTGAGTGATGATTTATGATTTTCAAGCTCCACATAAAATTTTCTAGAGCTAAGAAAATTGTGAATTAATCTGGTTAGGTGAGCAGGAAAACCGAATTGGCTTAACTTGTAGGTAAGCCCTACTGTCCATATTGATTCGAAATATTTTGTCAATTTCGATGTATAGATGCCATTGTACTTATAAAATCGTTCTGATGCAATCTGATTAGATCAATTCCAATGGCATTTGATTTAAGAATTTTAATAGAAAAAATTATCAATAGAAATACAATGTTGCTCCTCAGTCTAACATTTCGTATTGCATTTTCTTTAATCTTCGACATGTGAACCTGGTGAAAAGAATATTAGCTCGAACAAACAAAAAATATTTTGTCAATTTAATTTAAATATATTTTCTCAGAACAATCTCCTTGCTCGGACAGCCAAGCAGCTGTCAAAACTTTGTCCAAACCCTTTTCAACCTCTAAACTGGTATTGGAGTGTAAAACCACCCTTAATTACCTCTCTCGGTATAACAGGGCACTCTTTTTTTGGGTCCCAGATAACAACGATATCAGCGGGAACAAAAATCGGAATAGCATGCTCATCTTGGTGCACACTCGGAGTGATCCTCCTCCACAAAGGGGATTGTACCAAAACACCTTTGCTCTAATATTTCAATTTATGTCGACCAGTTAGATGACCCTTCGGGTGGAACTACAAATGAACTGTGAAGTAAACCTAACCCAAATCTAACGAATAAGCTAAACAAACCAATAGTGTCACTCACTGGACACTCTTTTTTCAGGGGTCACCTACACAGGATCGGACTTGTTGTATACTAGAGATGCGGAGAGGAATCCTATACGATGATTCACTTTATTTGTCACTGTCCGACTCTCTCAGTAAAGCGTTAGAAATTTCCTTGGCTCATACCTTCTGGACAAACTGCATGAATCCAGCAAGGATAGTTGGGTCCAATATTGAACTTTGTAGGAGCGTGCGTTTGGGACATATGAGCAATATGTCAAAAGTATGGAGGGTGAACAATGGGCCTTGTTGTGGCCTACAATCCAGGGACCCCGTCGTGGTCTTAACCCTTCTTCAATTCATTCATTAAATATATACTACAATTCTTTTCCAAAATGCGTTTGTAACAGTCTTTCAGCATCTCAATTGTCAGAAAAAAATTCACAAGGTCTTGTTAAACGTATAAAACAAGGCGTGCATTTCCGTTTATCAAAAAAAAAGAAAAACAAAAACAAAAAATTAATTACTAATCATAGAAATCTTTATATACCCAGGTATACTCAAATAGCTCTCAGTTTTAAGACTGCTTATATTTAAAAACAGAAAAGCACTCATAGAAATAAAAATACTTTCAACGTTCAGATATTATATTTCCTGACCTATTGCTACTGCTCTTTACTTTCATATCCTTTTAATACTCAGCACAAAGGGACTAGGTACCTTGTTATGTACCAATTTTCTTTAAAATATAAAACTTTTGGGGCAAAAAAAAAATAAATATCTTCCTTCCTCTCAGAATTGGCGCGCTGCCAATTTTTAATTTATTTAAGTGAAGAAACTGAAAAATTACCAAAAAATTAACAGAGTAGGGAGGTTGCCTAATTGCCACGTCCTTAATTACCTACCCTTACCAATGGGGCAGGGCATTGCAGGCACAGTAAATTGAATTAAAAAAAAAAACCCGAAAGAAAATCTCCACTGAAACATCTCCATTTGTTTCCTACAGGCATGCAGGCAAGCCTTAGCGTTATACTTGCATCCGTTGTACCCTATATTTTTAATGCAGTCTACACGATACCGTTGGGAGTTTTACTGAGAAATTGTAGATTTCCTAGTATTTCGGCAATTTTTATATCCTTTTCTACAATTTTTCGTTTTTCTCAAACTTAAGTTGCTGTCGATACAAGCTTGTCCAAAGTAAGTGTGTACGTAAAGCGAAGGACCAGCGCAGTTTGAATGGAAAACGAACATAGCGAATCGTATCCCCATTGGACCATTTGCTAATTTTTTATTGATAGAATTTCTCGTCCTTGTTGACTAATACAATTTGTGGGACCAAGACCAGACCAAGTCATCGTATCTGCAGTGAATGAAAATATTTCCTCCTATAGGAATACAAGAAAAAAGACATACAAAAAGTGAAAGAAAATGCTTTTCTTTTTCATGCATTTTTATGTTGATTTATTTTCCGGAAATTATTCAAGAAACTATTAAGTCGCAGTGAATTCACATCGTGTCGCGGCTGTCCTGCTAAGTATACTGCCATACATACATTCATACTTATGTACATAGGTAAACTACCAGCTGAGGCGTCTCGCAAAGGTAAACAAACTTGAGGAGATATTCATGAGTTCCAAGATTACTCCGTAGATTATATTATTGTAAATTCCCCCCCTTCAACTCCCGTTTAGATAATTTGGTTCACAGCACACAGTCAGTCTAGCGTAGGATTAACGTTCACTGATTTAAACTGACCTGGGTCGGTCAATTCACTCTAAACTTTCACGTCGTTGACTTGTGATAAGTAAATTCAGTGAAGCGATTGCAAAAAAAAATAAAAAAATTATTTCATAAGCCGTTTCTGGTCATAAAAATTCATTTCTGTACCACTCCAGTACCCTTCTTGAGGGTACTCACCTGCATCTTACCTTCTTTCTTGGGGGGCAATTAATATCTGTCGGGGTAAAAATTGAAAAGGATCTGGCTGCTTTCTTTTCTGATGTGCTTAAAAGCCAAAGAATAAGAGCTTTCTAGCGCCAATGGCTGGCTTTTGAGCAGTTTTACTTCCACTCGTGATGAATTGCCTTCCTAAATAATTCACAAGATGACAAACTGAAGATACGTAGGTAGGTAGATACCTACTATATGAGTACATGGTTTGGTGGATGGTTTCCCGTGTACCTATATAAAATATGCCACACTGGCACTGTTTGCTACTATAGCTAGCCTGCCCGGCATTAGTATCAAGAAGATCTATAAAGTAACAGAAGCAGTTTTCCTTTATAGCAGAAGGGCAAATGTTCTTTCAATGAAATATAAATGAGAACAGGAGCACCAGAAGCAATGTCGGCTGTAGATCTGTATAAGTTCATTATATATGAATGTATACATACATATATGGAAGGCCTTCTTTGGTGTTAAATTCTGGTCATATAAGCGCTCGCAAAGCAAGCAGGCAGAAAGCCTGGTTGACGGCAATATATGTGTCTACTGCACATGCACTTCCGCAAGCAATTGATGGTTCAAGTGGCGCCGGGAAGCTTCATAAAGGGCATGCTACCACCCTTATGTATGTATGTAAGTATACCTATATCCCCCAGTTCCCTTATAAAAACTTAATTCAAAATTCTGGGGCGTGACTGAATAACCCTCTCTTGCCAGTTACCTGGAAAAATTATTGTATACAGACATCTGTAGTATTACCAGATGTGTGTTGCAATTTATTATCGATATTACAAAGGTAAGACTTAAAGCACCTTTAAAAAATCATAGGCTCCTAAATAGCTGCTTTAAGTTGTAATCGGATTAAAAGTGCGACCAGCACTATTTAAATCTTAAAGATATTTTCTGTTTTTTTTTCACGGCATGCAATTAATTTATTATTAAACAAAAAACAAAACAAGCAAAACTGAAGCCGTAATGGAAGCCATGAGCCAAAAACATAATGTTCTTTATTATTTCCTCTCTTTCTTTTTTTTACCTTTTTCAAAATTGCTAATTCGAAGACAGTTGGCAAGGCAATCAATAGCGCCGCACCTAAATCGGTTCTGATAAATATATCTACTCTGCAGGAAAGTCAGTACCTATGTAAGTATGTAGGCTAAAAAAAATCGGCAGGATATAATTCAGCTGATGAAGACGACAACGACTATGTCGACAGGTGATAGCAGCACATAGTGTCATGTGTCTCAGAGACTCATTTAATTCACCCTGGACGAAGTGCCTTACCTCACCATACCTCTTCATTTACCTACTTACCTATCCAACATATATGCAGATGGAATATATAAATGCAAACATAAAAAGCAGAAACAAAAAATCTTCCAGAATCAACAACACTAAAAAGAATATATATACGGGCAGTCTATAGACGACTATGCTCCCCTCCGGTAAGGAAAACAAGGGATCTTGTACCTGCCTTTGGTTGAAGCTGTTTATGAGGAAGGATATCACCTGCCACATGACTTGCCAAACAACTGGGATCCTTTGAGGGCTGACAGCGCGGTTATACATACGTCGGAGTTTTATTTCATGTCCAGGGGAATGAAAATATTAAGGAGTAGGAAAATTTCTGTCATATTTTTTTATTTTTTTTTTAAATTGTTTCCCTGAATGACAGGAAGCTTGGGATGTTGGATTTTTTTATTTATTTATTTATTTTAAAGAAAACTTTAAAGTGCGAATGTTGGCTTTTTTTTGTGACAGTTTTATATAAAAGCAATAAAACCAGGATGTCATAGGATAAGACACCGAGAAGGTAAATAATGGTCGAACAATTGCTATGTCGTAGGTATAGCGTAAATTTTATTGAAATCATAAATGTATAGAAAAGCCCGGAATCTGTCTGTAAAGCGACCCAGACATGGCAAATATTTTGTCCAAGTTGGTTTGTCGTTTTTCCTCCACACACACGTGTCAAACATGTTGTCCAACATCAGGACAGGAACACATACCAAGAGCTGCTAGAACTGTTAACTGTTATTTTTTCTTCAATAGAGTTCAGTCAATGTGTGACAAACTCTACACGGTCAAATCTGCGTGACAACATCGTTTTCCTATTCGAGTTGGCCAATATGCGTGACCGTGTATGAGCTCCTTAACACGGACGAATACCAGCATGCTTTTTTTAATGAAAAATATATTTAAAAAAAATATATATAAATAAAAAAATTAAATAAATCAAAAAAAAAGTTTGAAAAATTTAAAAAAAAACATAAGTCAATAAAAAAACAAATTTACAAACTTAAGAGAGTTAAGTTCTGAGGACGGACAACTTCAGCTAGTTATAGAAGAGTCATGCATGACACCATGGTATGGCGAAAGCTAATAAAATCTAGCGTAACTACCCGAATTCAATAATTTTTGTCTAAGGAACCTGCGGCAAATAAGGCCCACCTAATTTGAAAATGCAATAAATCGAATATGTATTTGGTGATAGAGAACTACAAAAATAAGTTTTCCGTGAGGTTTATTTGTTTACACAACTAAAAAAATAGAAAAACTATAACTGAAGTGCGTATTTGAAATAATAATTCAGTTTTATAAAACCTTTTCCAAGGTCACAGTATAATAAGGCCCAAAGCAAAAATTAACTTTTTCAAAATCTTAATCAGAGGAATGATTCCCTTTAAACTTCCTAAAACTAAGAAAATCAACAAAATTCGGTTATTTTTAATAGTTTCGAATAAAAATGCAAATGGACCTTTTTACCCCCTAGGTGGATAATAAGGCCCCCAACAGCTTTAGTTATAAACGTACAACAATCAATCAAACGTACAACAGTCAATCCAAATAGTATTCAATCTTTGGAACAAAAATAATGTCACAATCATAATCCTATACTATAGGGAGATTAGTTTCATTGAGAATTTAGGTTAGGTAAGGTAATATAAGGCCCACGGTCTATTTCCGTAGATCTTATTAAACCTATGACAAGATTTTACAAAATTACTCCTTAATGAAATAAACACAATGGTGGGCAAAAATAAACACCGAAATCATAAACTACATAACCGAACGTTCAAACTAAACAAGTTATTACATGTGGAAATAGCAATTAAATAACAGAACTTATGATTTATAATTCCAAGCAGCCCTACTCCTCTCGGTGACGTACAGTTTGTTACTGGCAAGATGGCGGCGCGAGCTGCCAGACGCCCCCTCGACAGCGATCGTCGACTTAATGCATCTGCGCATAACTTATGAGGTTGCTGCGATTCATTTTAGTAGGAGTTTTTAAATGTGGGCCTTATTATCTTCCGGGCTTTATTTGCCGCAGGTACCTTATACCTGCTGGATAAGCTCCTTCTTGGCTGCAGTTCATTTTCGTAATCTGTCGAAGTTTCTCTGAAGTTAACAACCTACGGTATATCGACAACATTATGAGCTTGCTTTGGAAAAAACAAAATTGTTGTGCTTCTAAAGAGGACGTGTAAGGACTCGTAAAAGTGGCTAGTATATTGGCAACTGGGAGATAGATGACCAAGCGACTTGGCTGGGAACAACTATTAATTCACACTACGTTCCTACCTACTATTAGCTGTGGGGAAGATATAGTGAACATTCCTCCCTCTTCTGTATGAGATTGACTTTATTTGGGGCCTGACACCAGGCTCTAGGTGACTTGTTTCTTAACCATTTTAACAAGATCTTCGATTAAAATTATAGATATTCCTCATTTTCTGAACAATACAGGTTGAATTGGCAGATTCCACCTTGCTGTCTGATTTTCTAAACGAAGGACTAAAAAAACCTAATTAGATAAGCTGTGGTACTTAATAATTGCACTCCCAATAGAATAAACCAACCAATCAATAATCAAGGCGTTCTAGGAATATTTGGCAACCGACTAGCTATGAATAGATTGAGACATGCTACGTTGATGATAAACAGTTTTGGAAGATGCGGGAAGCTGTGAAAGTTTCGAATCACGCTATAAAATCCCTGATAATGGCTTTAAAATTATCAGATTGTAGCTTTACAATGGCCTAAAATTCTTTTTACACTTCTTCCTTGCATTTCGAGGTTAGAAAAATCAAAATTTGAGAAATCTAACTTTTGTTTTTTCACCCATTTTTTTTTTTTACAAAAACTACAAATCAACGAAATTTTTTTATACTGATTTTCACTTTAAGACGGGATATCACACTGGCCATCTTTAGCTAGAACCAAAACCCTCGAGAATACTTGCCAAGCCAAGAAACAGAAATCTAAATGTGTGCCTATGAGCCCATTCCCTAATATGTTCTATATCGATACAGATTGATTCAAAATCATCGGACCACGGCACATTCACTTATGCAATTATTACTCAGTTGAGAGTATTTGTTTGGGGAATCGTAGTCCTTTGGTTAAGATAAATTTTGTTAAGAAAGATATGAAAATTTTATTACGGTTGGGAAGATAAAAAAATATGCTTAAGATTATCAGTAGACAATTTTTCTGTATGAATAGTAGTTTGGGGCGGAAGAGCTATTCACATCAAACTTTTGTCAGTCTTCCATAAGAACACTGCAAATATTTTAGAAAGCTAGGAATCAGTTTGGGCTCCCATGTCGTAGTGAGGGTGTCTGTTTCATGACTTGTGAAGTATTCTCGAAGGTTTTGCCAGGACTCATGTCACTTTGGTATATGGGGGCACACTAACAGAAATTATTTTCCAAACTATTTTGGGTTATCCACAGGAATAAATGACATTCTAGTTATACTAGTGCGAGCATTTTCGAAAAAGTTATACTCATACAAGAGATACTTTCCTTTTTTTCTTAATTTGCAAAATTATGGATGACTTCTTCAAAGTCTATTTCTTTAAGTATATAGTTATCTATAGACATTCGCGACAAACTGCTCAATCTTTATTGAAGCATTGTGCGATAATTTATTATCATGTACAGAATTTCGAATAAATCCCATGGTCTATAATTTCCGTGGCTAAACTCTAACAGGTAAACTAACTTGTAATACGTTGTTTTATAGGTAAACAAAATTGTCATTGGTTCGTCTACTATCACTGGTGCTAGAGGACCCCATGGATCGCCAAGCTCTGAACGCAAGCGTAGCAGCCCTATGCATAAAGATTGCCACTGATCACACTCTATAATCATAATGTATACTTTCGTGTTTTTTTTTTTAATTTTTCTTCATTTTAATACTGCGGAAAACCATCTTGAAAACCCCATTCACAGATGAGAATTGCCTACTCTTACACATATTTTAGGGTTTTTCGTTAAATTTAAAAGAAAAGTTACATAAATCTACAAAGGATTCCATTAAAAATGGTAGTCAAATGAACAAAGTTTATTTAATATCCCGAAATTTCTTTTTCTTTTTCTTCAAAATCCTAAACAGAGGGAAAGAGGGGAGGGCAACCCTTTTTTAACCGTTCACACCATCTAAACCTTTAAGATTTACTTTCTCCGACCCGACTATAAAACTGCTAGCTCTTTTCACCGAAATCTATCCATATAACGCAAGTCAAATATTTATAAAATTTACTCTAAATGCAACTATAAGAACTGGTTTATAATTTACTACCCACCCGAAGCTACTAATCGCCGAGCCTTTTTTAAAACGCTTTATATTGTTGGTCACGTTTTTGTACAGATCAAAAGTATTAGATCCTAAAACTCAGGTTGATCTTACATATACGCAAAAACTAAACAAGTTTTATTTGATGTTGACTTTGGGTTGGTACGAGCGTATGTACTTATATCTCCTAGGCAGTCTACACGAAACCGATCACCTTGGAACCCGACCATCTCCGATTTGAATGAAACTTTCACAGTTTGTAGGGAATACCAAAATAGCTCACCCATATTTTTTGTTTCCCCCCCAACACCCACTAGAGAGAACGGACCAACCGAATTTCTCTGATTTAAATGCCAAATGAAGCTTAATGCTTACAAGATATAGCAGCACTAAACGAAAAAAAATTTTGTTAATAATAGTTTTTTTTTGTTTTTTTTTCAAAAAAATAGTATTATTCAAAAGAGAGGACTTCTACAATTTCTTTTTTTTTACTTTTATTTTGAAGCTAGAAACCATATTTATCTATGTGCAGAAAATTGCAATGGGCCGCGATATCCTACAACCTTGACAAAAATAAATGCCACAACAAGTTCATTCGTTTGATTTTGTTGGTAGTACTGCAGCGACGACGGAAAAATTAGAAATTGATCAATCCCGACGGCAACTTCGTCGACAGCTGACCGTCGCCCGTCGTAATTTGGGCATTCGCATAAGACTATATGCTTTTAGAAGTTCGACAGCAGCATTTTTTCGTCATTTGCCGTTGCCCGTCGCAATTGTATTTTAGCCTTGACTTAACAAATTTTTGTTTTACGGTTCTTCCTGTAGAACCCGACTTATGGAATCAACGTCTTGCCACCCGTTGATTTTTCATAGCGACACTGTGCACGAAAACAAGGCGAGGCGAGGCGATGCGTGGCTAGGCAGTTTGGCGAGGCGAGGTGAAGATATATCTCGAGGTGTATTATTTACAACAAGGCGTTCAGCTTCTTGGTAAATCGTGAAGTGAGAGTATAAATTATGTCATCAGATTCAGAAGAAGAAATTTTGTGTTTGTCAAGTAATGCAACTATATGGAATTTTTGACCTAAGTGTACTTTCCGCTCTTTTGCTTGCCACCCGATAAAGACGAATTGTCTGGAATTTGGCGAATTCATCATTCATGTGAAGATTTTCGGACTGATCCTGATAGATTCTTCCAATATATGAAAAGACCCCTTCGATTATATCAAAGAAAAAAACCTATAAAAATATGCCATCTATCAAAATTAGTGCGCTGCACCTCGCGAAAAAATTCTCGAGCGATTTACCTCGAGGTGTCTCGGCATATCGCACGCTACCACAGCATTTTTATGAATTCTCTCATAGTACATCGTGCAATTATTTTATTTCTTTAACTCTTGATATATCCTTGCCACACTTCGCCATGTTGTGCACGTACCTTTAGAAATATAGTTGTAAATTGTTCTTAAGAATTTGAGTGATTAACTATTCACCGACAAAAGTCCAAACGAATTGGTGTATTGATGCTGGTGGTTCTCTCTTTCGACAGGGGCACAAGCATTCAGTTTTCTTAGAAAGATCTGAAAATTTTTCTTTAGATTTTTCATGGCGGCGGACAATGGTTCCAAAGAGTTATATTGATTCAGGTGTCTTGGCTGATCAGTGTCGGTAAAGATATTTATGAGCGTTGGCAACCATACATTTTGTTCTTAAAAATTTTATTGAACATTTTTCTTTCGAATTGTTATACACTATTGGTTGCTGAAAACGATCAGTTGGATTGATGCCACTAAAATTAATTCTACAATTTTTCTTCACAATTTTTACGGCAAGACTATAAAAATAAAAACCATTCGCTTTCCTCTGCCTGCGGTAATTGCCGTTGCTTTGCTTATACTTTCATATGAATTCAAGTAATGTTGTTTAACTTAACTTCACGTTTACTTTTAATTTATAGTTAGCGATGGAGGTAGAAATAGTTGCGAAAGTGGAAAGCAGAAGCCTGATCAGCATATTGATAACTTTTTTCAGAAGAAAGCAAGATCAATTAAGTTCCCATCAAAAGAAATAGTTAGTGACATATCAGGCACTTCTACTCCTATTCCTCTGAATGTGAATAAAGGTGCAAGCTCTCACTCTCTGTCATTTACTTCAGCCTTGACAGAATCGGTTGCATCACATCAATGTCTACAATCTTTGCACGGGGAAGAGTATCTGTATATGAGTCCGTAATGTCTGTCCACTCTGAGATCGACATTGATGTGGATAATATTATGGACAGGTTTTCAAAATCAAACCAAAAATTGAGTTTTGTGATATCTAACTTAAATATGATAAAAAAAAATTTTTAAAGCGACTACTTCCGACTTTTTCCTCCCACCTCGAACATTTTAGTTGTGACCCCCCCCCCCCCCCCCCCCAAGCTGCAGGTCTGAATACGCGCCTGAAGTAACGCACTATGAAAGCACTGCACTGAGAGGAGTGTATCGTTTTTTTCTACTGGGGACATCTTCCACCTTTTTTTTTGTATTCTAATTCTGAGGCTAGAAGCCTTCCATATCTATCTAGATGCACAAAATTCGAGAGTTTTTCTTTCAATTACCGAATAATCTCTTCAGTGTCTTTGTCTGCTTCAACTTCTTCAGTTACGTATATTCAAAGGAACTTCGAGTATCTTCTCGTTTATTTTATTGCATGCATTAGAACATTTTGAGGCAGCATAGCTTCCTTTCTTAAGTCTGTTCCTAGCCACTGGAGAGCTTTACACAGAAATTAAGGTTAAATAAATCCCTCGGAATTTCCGGTGGTCGTGCGCGTGTAGAGCCTGCATTTGATGAACGAAGTAAATCAACGTCAAGATTTGGCTGGCTGTATGGCACCATAGATTGGTTACTTTAAAGTAGGTAATACAACACACTTTTTTACCTACCCCGAATACCATATTCAGAATTTTCGCGTAGCAATCCGAAATGTATCTCTACTTTTTTTTTTGTAACGTTCGCAACTACTGCACCTCCAATTCAATATACTTTTTCTTCAATATAATATAGGTAAATACTATTTTTGTCACTACACATTTTTTTTTATTTTTTAAATGAGATAAACTATAAACTAAATTGGTACGAATAAGGTATTTCAATCGCTTTACTTATTCAATTCACACTTTGAATTGATCTTACTTACTTGTTCGGTAAAAGATACAAACTGCGAATCACTGAATTGCTAAATTACTCAATACGAAAATGTGCCGGGTCGCAAGCCTAAAATCCCAGGTATAGGCTAGATACATTTAAATCTGCAGGAATTAAAACTTGATCTGCCAATGACATTGGAAAGTACAATTCATTATCAAATTAACCTTCAAGGGAGAATTTTAGGAAAATGTATTCTCTTCTGATCCGTAAATCGAAAAACAATCCAAACCCAAAATGACATGCGTTAAAACAATGCACACAAATGCAGTTTCTGGAAGAGATAGAAAAACATATACAACTTACTGCTGTTTCTTACCAATAGATAAACTACACCAGATAAGTCAATAAAATTTCCGAAGCACAGAAATGAATATACGGGGTGAATTTAAGAATTAATATCGCCAAAAACCATCGAAATTTTTTTGCACATAGCTAACGCTCCTTGTTTAAAAAAACAAATACAAAAACAAAGAGTTCTAGTGGTGCCCAGGAGAACACAATACTTTCCTCTGAGTGCATTGAATCCAAAGGAAAGATTAACAAACCTCAATCTTCGATAGAAATTTTATAATAAATTACGGCAAAACTTTTGATCTCTTCTCTTTTCAACTGGCATTTATTGTATCATTCGTTACATTTCCTCCATGTATATGTCCTTTATCCTTATTGTATGAGTATCTAGCACTTCAATTACCAGCATTAGCCTTAATTTTCATAAAAACATTTTCCACCAATTAATCAAAAATTGCTTTTACATATTTAAAGGGCATAGGATGGAGTGAATCACTTCATTCTGGAAACAGAATTCCCCTTTATTGTCAGTTTTCCATTAAGTGAATGCGTCAGTAAAACAAAAGTCATTCACTTAAATCTTATACTATTTAACCACACCAACCGAACTGCCTATATTAATTGAGCTGCGGTACTGGGGTTGTATTTTTTTAGACTACCTCTTCTACATACTCCTCCATACAAAATCTTTCATTTTTCTGACTGGCAGCCAAACAAGAAAGGAAAAAAATGCCGGTCAAATGTCTGCGATACTTAATATTTTTTTTTTCATTTTTATTTCCCTCGTTGTCGGAACAGACAGATTCTGACTCCTACTGGAGGAGCTTCTTTTTAGATTTGTTTTCATTTCTCTGATATTTTTCAGAAAGCAGCAGGCAAATTTATACTTAGTAAGTGAAAAAGACTTATCAAAAGAGCGCTCCTTTCAGTGGGAATTTCTATACAGAGGTGGATATACATATCCAAGCCTCACAAGTATATACTTGGCTTCCTTATAAAGGGTGATTCAAAAATGTAAACCCCACAAGCTTGTAGACTTGATATTTCTCCCCTTTTATTGCTTTTTACTAAATATTTTCATCTTTTCAAGTTTCAAATAAATCTTTTTGCTTTATATAGAGACTAAAAACAAATCAAGCTTCATTTATGCAGAGCCCTTGTTGATAAAGTAGCTCTGATCTTAATGTAAGTACTTTTAGTTTTTCAGGTGTATATACAAAAATTTTGTAGATATGTTATAAACTTATTCCTATATACATATATATTCATATTTATTTTTCTTCATACCGAAAATTTAGTTTTGAAATAACCTAAAACGCACCTAAAAGTGTAAATTTACATTATAAGTAATTTAGTACTTGTCCGAAACATAATGAATGAATATTTCCATCTTGTCCTTGTGTTGTATGGATCCTTCTTAAGAAGAGTTGAAAGTAAGAAGAATGCTTACAACAAAGCCTTAAGATTTACAGAATTCCTATTAAGAAGAACGATTCATATTCACTAATAAAGTTCAACCTCCGCGAAGGAGTATTATAATCTTGTTCAAATAGAGAATCAACTATAATTCAATATTCGAGATAGTGAATAACAATACTAAAATCATTGAAAATGATCAATCATTTCATTAGCCAATTCGAAATAAAATAATTGAGTTAAATTTTTGAAATATGTTTTCACAATTTCCACGCAGTCATGTGTGGAAAATAAAATCTCAATTTTATTATAAACTCTAAAAAAATGTGTAAATTTACACAGTTTTACACCTCAATGAGTAATATATTAAAACTTCATAAAACGTGGAAAAATTCACTTATGAAATTATGAACTGTAGCATTCACGTAGTATTTGTCTATTTCGGTAGTAAATTTGATTTAATTTACGTAATAAAAATTCTCTCTTACTATAAATATACAAAACGTGATTGGAAAAATGCTTTATGTGTAATTTAAACTTGCAAAACTCATAAAGTGTAAGTGTGTAAAGAAACAGAAATAATGCAAAGATTAAGTGTAGTTTTTACAACAACAAAATAAATAGCTGTAGTCTGCACATACCTACATAATTACATCAATGACAGATGTACATATAATTGAAACTCTCGAAAGTGCAATTTTACACGTAAAGAGTAAAATTACACGGCTATTTTTTATGTAAAAAAATGTTCCGGACAAGCAAGTCGACAAACCCGTAAGCAAAGTGATGTTAATGTTCGTATTCTGCCCGTAGTACGAGCGAAAATGAGATTAATTAACAAAGTTGCCTTGAACTCTAACGCACAGTGATCTGTAAAAGGACAGGTCTTTAAACAAAAAAATTAATCTTCTCTTGCAGGAATTTATTAAATTCAATTCATTTATGTGCAATGATTAGGTCTGAGACTTAATGTAGTTACCTACATGCAAATATGAGTTAAATTCAGGTCTGAGAAATTAAAGTATAATAATGATAAAGTGGATAATAACACGATAATATGTTTGGCAGTCTAGAGCCCATCCAAGAATGCCTTTGAACGCAAGGCAGGAAAATTTCAGGAAGGTATTAATTAATAGCAGTTTGATCTTAACGAAGTCGAAGTACTGCTAGTATATTGTATTCTTTGGATCCGTATATGATTGTCCCTCGATGAATAGATCTTCATATTGGTGTCATATGTATCTTTGGGGCTTTTATTTGGTCCACAGATCGATAATGTCGTAGTTTCCTTCCTCGTTGGTTGTTGTCCCCTTGATTTCGCAACTACGTTGTCTTCTACGTATTTCATGGTTGTTGCACTACGTTAGCCTTAGCTTTTGATCTTATTCAGTTAGTTGAGTTATTTGGGAGGGAATGCGAAGTAGGAATAGGAAGGTTGGGTATATAGGTTAATTAAGGATTAGCAGTTCCTAAGTAATTGGTTAAGACTGTCAGAAACCAAATTGACTGGGTAGCTATGACCTTCGATAGTAGTTACTTTTGTGATCGTAGAAAGATATTTTTCCATCTTGGAAATAAATATTTGATGTATCAGCCTTTTTTAGGAGTAGCAGTGATAGGTATCGAAAACCTTGTTCAGGTATAAGTAGATCTGATAAATTATTAATGACTGGGTTGGGGTTATCTGGGATTTGAAGAGGTATCCTTGTATAGGGGTTACATTAGCGGCTTCATAAATCACTTTATTGGTGACGAATTTGATCTTAACAAGTCAATGCCTCAATCATGGAAGAGGAATGCACATGATCTGCTCGCCCTTTTACTAATGTATCCCCACCACAAGCCAAATCCGAATTCATTATGAAATTGTTGTGATGTTTTTCACTCAATATTGGCTGGCGATGTTTTGATGTAGATCGATGATTGTGAGTTGTCTGTGCCCTGTGGTGAGTTTGATGAATAATACCATAAGCTTGTTTGAGATATTAGAGGAGGAATACGGAATATGGAAGCTTGAGATTGATTACAATTTGGTTGTTTTATGTCTTTTAATTGTTGGCTTAGTTTCAGATTACCATGGATTCTTATAAATATCATCTTAAGCAAATAATTTTAGTTTAAACTGGGTTTACTTTCTCTGTTTCTCCCTTTTATTTTATGTCGGTCAGACAAAAAGTGGTGGAAAATATAAGAATAATTTAACCCTTATGTCTACAAATAGACTAATTGATTAATTTGACAAGTTTTTTTTTTCCATACAAATATTTCATGTCCAGGGATGCTCTTCCATGATTTTCATTTTAGTTTGAACACCTAAAATCTTATTTCTCTATTTTTCCTTGTATGTAGCCCTCCACAGACTTATGGTATAGATACAAGAGTTAAGGTCAAAAATTCAGAGGTTTATTCTCTTTCACCATCTAGTCTACTACACCTAAACTAAAACTTTATAATTCAACAAATACTATAAATTATTTAATATTGTATTTTAGTATTATTAAATTTTTTACATGGTTTCGTTTGGGATATTCTTGTTTCAGTCAATACTCGAAACATTCCAGACGATACCTCCAGAATAAAGTGAAGTTTGTAATTCTTACTGTAATCGATATCCCCAGTAAGAAGCATTATTTCCATCGATAGCCGAATAAAGTCTATATATATTTGTAAATAGGAAATATATTACTATGCTAAATTTGAGATCGAGACAAGTCAGATTGTGGTTTATATTGCCCATTATGTGCGTACGGTATCTTCAAAGAATGGCTTTCAAAGGCGCATATCAACAATAACTTGGCATAGCAATTGCATTTAATTATTTGTTGTTTGTAGTGTTACCGTTTCGTATAAATTTTTTTCAAATAATTTCCGGCTAATTACAAATTTCTTGATTACTCAATTTTATCCTAAATTTTAAATATTTTAGGCACATTACAAATTTTTTAGCTTAAATCTAATTATTAAGTATGCATGCAGTGAACTGCCTGTGTGCAGTTGCTGCTGATTGGTTCGTTTGCCAATTTAAGCCTCTGGTACAATTTTTTTCTTAAGCCAGCATTACATCGCAGTTTTTTGATTGGTTTTGTTCATATCAGGACTCTTACGAATCGCTTTATTACCTATTATTCCAACAAAAATAATATAATATAAAAGTAAAAACAATGCTAACCAATTATGTCTTTATATTGTCACGTACATTGATACAATCTGGTTTTCTACTCATACATTAGAAAGTAAATGGCTTAATAAACAATAAATAGATTTTTCTACATGTCAAAGTACCATCTTTACTTTAACGCAGCTGTGAAGAACAACTACTAATGCACTATGAGTAAAATTACATTTCTGCTATGTAAAAATAATGAAAACGAAGGAAAGGACAAGAAAGGATACTTTCTTTCCGTTCTGAATTATTATTACTTTTATAAAAAAATAATTCTTTCCATCCACAATCAGTGCAAGATATAAAACTTACTGCAAGAACAAAGTGATGCACTATCATAAAAGTTTGAAAACTATATGTGCCAACGATTATCGTAGTAAAATTACACCAACTTTTTTTTCACAGTGTATACGGCACAGTCTCATACTTGATCAATATTTACCAGTGAACTATTACCGCATCAATTTTGGGTATATAATATGAATTCGTTTCATCATTTATTAAAAAAAAAATGAAGAGAGGGGAGAGGTACAGGGAGCCCTTTTCGCAATGAAAAAATTCGCAATGTCACTGCTTTCATGCCGCAGCTTATCAATTTCAATCCCCAGACAATTTTGCATATTGAATCGTTTGCCTGGATGATATCATCCTGACAGTCCTAGACAGTTCTACTGAATTGTGGGTAGCATTTGAACGATAAAAATTTTCTGCCTGGGAATAGGCCGTGAAAGTCAAATATGTGCCTGGTATCAGGAAAGATATCTGAAAATTCTACCAAATGTCGCTTAAAAAAAATTTACTAAATTAAATTGCCTAAGAGAGGATAATAAAAAATATATATATATATAACGGACGGTAGTTTCCTTTTTATTTGAATTAATCTTCACAAACTCTAGTGGTTCATTGAACTGGAGAATAATAAGAGTTGCCCACACCACACCCCTTTACTCCCGCTTAGTATTTGTATATAGAATATAGTATTGGTCTAGAATGATATTGTTCTCAACTAAATATAATAGGAATCAGCGACCTCCGCACTGCTGCTGATTGTTAGAGTGTAATCAAACCTCGATTAATCCTACAAAGTGCACTTGATTGCATTATGAGCAGGAGTAGGTACCATGGAATACAGGTGTGCCCTATTTTCAATGAAGCTAGCTACCTTGCAGTCTGCCTGTCTACCTGGCTGCCTGCCTGCCTGCCTGCCTGACTGCCTTAACGTACCTAATGCCTGCAGCCATTCCTTTTTATGCAGGGAATTTTGAGGATAACTGCTCAACACAAGCAAGTAGGTGTATGCCTTCGAAGCATAGTGGCATAAAATATGCATGGACCCCTTCAGGATTTTAATTGGTTCATCATAAATTCACCATGTAAAGGCATCATATGTTCCATAAAGAGGTGGAAAATGTTGGTTAGATGTGGATAGATGGTCCTCCACCACTTCAGTCACTGTATATTGTGAAAAATTATTTCGGTCACACGTTAAATATTCATCAATCATGGCGCGTTTATAAAATGTCCTTGTTCCTTATTCCACAGTCCTCATTTCCTCTCCATTTTCTCCTGTCATAGAGAGAGAGGTACCTTGTAGGTTATATCCACTAAATTCCATTCTTTTCGCTTTTCTGGTTTGTTTATATTTTGAAATTTTTCCTATAACATCGCGGTCGGCCTAACTATACAGTTTCAGAAGGACGGTTGAGCTAGGGAGAGGTGAAATGAGAAATGTTGGTAAATGGTTGTTGGTAACCAAAGTAGCACAGAGTGACAAACATAAAAAATTGCTGGGACATGAGGTTTAACGCTTAGGGAGGTGAGAGAGGATGGGGAACTGTGAACAGTGGTATTCTTTCAACAAAGCTTGAAAAAAAAATCTCAACATTTTAAGCTTTAAACTTAATAGAAAAGTGTAAGCTACCGTGGTACTCAGAGCTAGTGTATACCCTTTTTCTCTTTCTTTTTTTTTAGATGGAGTGGTGACATTGTTTTTTTTTTATTCATTCATGAATTCATTAACGTCAGTTCGTCAAAGTGGAAAGCTCTGCTATACAAGGGACAACTTTGTACCTTTTTTTTATTTCTTGCTGAGAAAGATTTTCGTTACTTTCGTGTGGTTCGTAATGGCATAATAAAATCCAAATAAAAGTCGGGCATGCCTTAAATATGAATAATATCTTGATAAATGGAGTAAGTGTGGCGTTTGGCATTTCAATGGATTCCATAAGGAACAGAAGTTTTGAAGTTTCCTAAGTCGTTGTTTAGATAATTTTACGAACGATAAGTGCGTTTACACTTGTTTCAGATGCATCTACACACTGTATACTTCATCGTATTTAAAATCATTCAATTTAGGAAGCTCTTATCGTAGGTCCATCACTTTATAATTCAAACACTAAACTGTGACGCTTTAGTTTTTCATATTATTTCTTCCGGTAAATGCCCTCGGGATTGGAATACAGTCGTTGGAAATATTATAGCTTTCGACTACCATATACTTTAAGATTTTGACCTCAACCAAGCTGACTCAGCTTTTTAAGAGGTTTTAAAATTGATATTTTCAGAGAATGTTTGGGAAAAGATAAAATGCGCGATATACAAACAATATATTCATTGCTAACCTAAATAAATCTCAAATTTCAAATTGAGTGCGGACGTCATTTCATATCAAATAGGCAATAAGTGTGACATGACCATAACCAATTTTTTTTTAATTTTACGTACTTGGAGGGCTTGCGAAAATGAAAGTTCAAGTTAACAATTCTTCTTCTCTGCGAGTTATGGCATTTTCAAAATTTCACAGAAATGTTGTCCTGGTCTTCTTTAAAAATTCATATTTACTTTTCTGTTTATGGTAGAACAGTGAAATATGGCTCATTTGAAAGATAGAATCTTGAAAATATACGCAGAAAAGGACATCAAGGATTAGGATTTTATCCTTGAATATATTATATTATTCACTAAAACATAGTGAAATTTCAACTTGGGATCTCAATGGGACCAAGGAGTAAAAATCAAGAAAATTTCACAAAAATGCATTTATAACTACCTACAAATAAAATAAAATTGTTTCTATACAGGGTGACCCGTATGTGGTCTTGCGTCTGAAGGCTCTGGAAAGGCCATGCTTAGGCAAGTAAAAATTTTATGGGGGGGGGGGGGTGGTTCTTACTGTTTTCGAGATAATGGGATTTAAAAATATTTGAGTGTGTTTTTAAATATCACCCTGTAACTTCTTAAAGTTGCAGCCTATGATGATCTTTTAAAATTTCGTATATTGATAATCGTTGGACCTCTCCAATGGAATAAAAATTTTACCTCGCCTCTTTTTCGTTTTGAAGTTATAATTCAACATATTTAAAATTTCGGTTTTTTAAAGCAGAAAGGGTTACATTTTTGGTACAGGGTGTGATAAATTATGTTAAAGGGAAGCTTTTGGGCTTCTTAAATTCAATATGAAAAATTGGTGTTGATGACGTGTTTTTTGATAAATATAGTAGTTAAAAAACCGAGTTAAAAATCCGAAATTTTAACTTTGTTTAGCCATAACTTTAAAATGAAGATGAGGAGAAGAAAAGTTTAATACAATTGGAATGGTCCAAATATTATCAATAAAAAAAAATTTTTTGAATCATCATAATAGGCTGTAACGTTTAGAAGCTACAGGGTGATATATAAAAATATACCCAAATATTTTTAAATCCTGTTATCTCGAAAACCGTAAGGATTTCCTCCATCCCCCATACAATTTTTTGCTTGTCTAAGGAAGGCCTCTCCAGAGCCTTGAGACGCAAGACCACATACGGGTCACCCTGTATAGAAACAATTTTATTTTATTTGTAGGTAGTTATAAATGTATTTTTTGTGAAACTTTCTTGATTTTTACTACTTGGTCCCATTGAGATCTCAAGTTGAAATTTCACTATGTTTTAGTGAATAATATAATATATTCAAGGATAAAATCCTTATCACTGAAGTCCTTTTCCGAGTATATTTTTAAGATTTCTTGTATAGCTTGATATCCTACCTTTCAAATGAGCCATATTTCACTTTCCTACCATAAATAGAAAAATGAAAATGAATTTTTCAAGAAGAGCAGGACAACATTTTTGCGAAATTTTGAAAATGCTATAATTCGTGAAATACGCATTGTAGAAGAAAAAATGTTAATTTGAACTTTTATTTTCGCAAACCCATCAAGTATGTAAAATTTCAAAAAAATTGGTTATGATCATGTCACACTTTTTGTGATTTTTGGTCGGTTTGCTATAGAATGACCCGCGGGAAGATTTCTTAGCCATGTATACCTATTAAATATAACTATTATAAATTTTGAAATTAGCGAATCAATGCAGATTATCAGAGATTGAACAATGCAAACACCAGGACCAGATGTTGGCATCCTGCACTTTTAGCCAAACTTAAAGCAATTGACCTCTCAACTCCTCGTGTATTATGGATTGACAGTTATTTATCTGATCGCCTAGTACGGGTTGTATTATATGGCGTTACACCTCACCTCTATAAACCTCACTCTATAAATGATGGTATGCCCAAGGGCTCTTTTATCTTTCTGTCTTTCTTCCTAATATTCTTTAATGATTTGATTTCCCTTATTTTTAATCTCATCGATAGTTTCGCCGATGACCGTACCATTGGTTATTACGCCTATTCCTTTGACAATCTTGTGGAATGCCGCATGCTTGAAACGAGATTGCATAATTAGACATTGAATAACGATCTTCACACAATATCCGCACTTGAAGCAAAGCGAATTGCATCTAAGTACCAAAGCTGTCTCGTCTCTTTAAAACAAGATCATCACTGAACGAACCACTCCTGATTCTTTTGATGAAGCACTTATTTCCGATACGCTGTCACTAAGCATTCTTAGCATTAATGTTTCCAGTGAGTTAAGCTGGACAGATCACTTCTTCACTGTTGCCGAAGAAACATTGCAATATCTTGGCTTTCTGAAAAGGTGGAAGAAATATATGAGATCATTAAATCTAGCGTTCTCCTACAAGTCCTATATCATGCTTAAATTAGAAGTCATATACACGTAAAATGCATCAGCAATAGCGCATCAGTGAACATAGATATGTAGATTAATTACTGTATACCGATCTGGAAAGAAACTATGTTGATTATTTGGTATTTGTGACTTGACTTGTTTATATACAATTTAAGAAATAAATTTTTCAAAGCATTTGATACGATGACAGGTGGAAATTTTCTGACATTCTGTTTATTATCCGATATTTAAAGACTGCGGGTACACAAAAGGACGCTTCAACTTAGTAGGCAAAATTCTGTCTTTAATGGATGAATTGAATAATTTGGAAATCGGTTACGCAAGGGCTATACGTAAATGATTTATAGAAGAGCTTCCACAATTATAGTCAACATATTGTTACGAGCGTGCCCTTAGTTCGTTATTTAAAACACAATATTTCAATAATCGTTCAAAAGTTCTTTCTTTATTTAACTTTACTGTTTACTCTCACAAATTCACAAATAGTTATCAAATCAAATTTTTATAGTTATCGCTAGTACTGTACTTCTAATTATCGCAATTCAAATAGTTTACTTCGTTCACTTCACTGTCTGAAATAAGACTCCGCCTCCTAGCTGTCAGAGCGCCGTATTTATACTCTACGAATTATCCTAGAACCTTCCTGAATATTCCGTTCTCCGAGCCCAAAGTTTACTAAGATGACACTAAAATAAAGTTGCTTCCATTCCCAACAGATGTCTCTTGATTCACTTTGTGGCACGTAACAATATATATACTACTATAGTCGGTATCAGAAAAGATCTTATAGGTAACGGAAACTAGATGAGAGACGGAAGCTCTGTCTGCATCCCCCCACGAAATAATAATAATAAAATACCATTATGATAATACAGTGTGCATTAAAATTTCCACATCATCAAAAGAGAACCAAGTGGCACATTGTGAGGTGACCATTCCTGATTGTCCATCAAGCCTTATTTTCCGGCAGTGCTACAATTCATAGAAGTCTCTCTAAATATACCTTAAGGAACTGAACATAACGAAAAGAAATGTAGCGTGACATAAACATGGCTACATGAATTTCATCATCAATTTCAGTTTCAATTTCAATTCATTGTTTAAATATATCTAAACAATTAAGGAGACAATGAAAATACAAATAACTCAACAGGTAAAGTTATGATATGCATATTCTATAATAATAAGAAATAAAATAATAATAGTAAATAGAATAGGAAAAGGAATTAAAACAAAAGTGGAATGGGAAAAAGAATTAAAACAAAAGTAAAAAGGAAATAAATAGCTACCTATCTTGCAGGAAGCCTATTAAACCTGGACAAAACCCCAGACTGCTGCTATTATTCTTGAGTTCATGGGGAAGAGTTTTCCATAGTCTGCTGGCCTGGACTAGGAACTGACACTGAAAAACCCGATTACTGTAGCTTGAAATAATTAAATTCATTGTTATTCTATTCCGTAAAAAACTGAACTTTTGATACAAATAAGTTGCAGAAAAGAGATCATGCGAACGTCCAAATATGTACGAAGTGTGCAACAAAAGATTAAATTCACATAAGGAAAAACATGGTCATATCGCCGAAGCCCAAAACAATAACGTATAGCAGAGTTGAAAGCTACAATAAGTTGTCTCTGGGAAGTGGCACTAGAAGGCCTTTAATTAAAAATATTCGAGTCGGGACGAGTATGTACGATACAGATAAAAATAATTTGAGATGAGTTGCGTATATTCTTGACACAACAGATTTGACATGATCCGACCCAATTAAAATTCGATACAATGTTACACAAAGAGCTTTTACAGCGTTATTATAGGGAATCATTTCGTTATTCATACTGAGTACAGGGCAATTGGCTGTGTCAATTACGGTGTTTTTTATGTATAATTATGACACTAGACTTAGAAGTGTTCAGAACTAGCTTGTTTTCAACAATCCAATTATAGACGTTTCCTAAATCAGCATTTAGGTATTCTAAAGCATCACCAATTATTATGCCTAGATATATACAACTGAGCATCGTCAGCATACAAGTGGTATCTACAATGAAGAATAACACTGGTAAAGTCATTGATGAAGATGGTAAACATTAAAGGCCGTAGAATAGATCCTTGTGGAACACCACTAAATACTAGCATGAAATCAGAAACTCTGCCGTCACAACAAAAATCTGTTGCTGCCGGCCTATGACTTGACTGTTAATAAGTTTATATGATGGAGTAATGTGTAATGAGTTTATTAACTAAGACGGCATAATCAATTCCATCAAACGCTTTGGAAAAAACTAATAGGCTTATTATAGTTGAATAGTTTAATGTCATTACTTATTTTAATCAAAGCTCTGATGCAGTATCGAAATGGGGCACGATATATTTAACTAATCTAAATAAATAATCAAAATTTATTCTGTTTTTATAAGCTTGGAATATTACTTTTCCGTATATACTGTGCCCTAAGAAACCCCACCTTCACGTCACAGTTCAGTCTAAATTGTTTCGCTTTTTCGTTGAAAATTGTATTTTCAAAACTTCAATAATACCAAAACTTCCGAACAAACCAAATTCGTGACAAAATTAAAACGTCCAAAGATCTAAAAAAAAGTTGTTATTGCCTTTCTCATACTCTAACAAAACAAAAAAAATGTCACCAAAACTTCCACCCCCTTACACCCCCGATTCGATTATTTTGCTGAAATAACATCTTTTCGTATATACATAGCACATGGATGGAAAGTCAGTTCGCAAGCAAGATGACACCAAATGTCTATGAATTATAACTAGAAAAAAGTGCCAAAGCATATGTTGTCACTCTCTTGATTTTAAGGCATGGCGATGTCATATGTATGCCAAGCAAAAAACATTCCATTGATAGCCTCCATCGCCAAAGCAAAAAACAGCTATTCATGCAACACGTTAGAAGTATGCAGAAGATAGGATACCACAATATCCCTGCAGTCTCTCTAACAGAAGGTTAACATGGGTGCGGATTTCCTAAAGATATTTGAAATTCTTGAGATGTTCCACACTATTTAAGATCGGGGCCAAAGAAGAAACATCAGTCTGAACTGAATGCAAAGTAGGCTCCAAGCTGTGTCAGCAGCCTCATGGGCGGTTATGATGGCAAAGTGCACTACTTCATTGGATTCAGTTTTTTTTTTTTTTTTTGTGAATAAGCCCTAAATCCTGCTGAAATTTCGTTATGTAAGACGGAAATTTGACGGGAAAAGTTTTCCAAAGCAATCAACTTTTTTTTGCCTTATGGCCAATCTTTAGCACTTACTGAATGGTTATGACTGCGGTAAAAATTTAAAATGCCGGTAAATATATGTTGTGATGATTTTAAATTTAAATTTGTAAGGAAAAGTTAAGGACTTACCTGAAACACTGCGAAAAATCCTTCCGGTTTAAAAAGTTTTCACCTTTATTGGTATAAGACTGAATTATAATTCCAAAGATTTTATGAAGTATACTACACACATACATATGTAGGTTAGGTAGTTCGTCATTCAATACAGTTTTAATTTTTATGCGGCAGACTGTCTTACGTAAGTTAAAGGGGAGACTTACTTCGATGTCAGGTTTAGAAAATTTGTGATTTTTATGTGGTAAAATAAATGTGTAAGAAGTGCCTTTTTTTAATCAATCACCTCCCTTAATTTGCATGTAACGAACTGGTGGATGATTTACGTAATTCTGTAGGTAACCTTTCCGATCAAAGATTAAACTTAAATCAACTCAATAGTTTTCATGATAGTATTTTGTATTTAGGGAGAGACCCTGATTGGGACTCGATCCTACAAATATCATTTAATCTATGTATTATCAAATAATGTCATTAATGTTTTGTTGGCGTAATGAACAAGACTTTAATGGCATTATTTTGTTAACGAAAACTATCTTGCTGTTGTGCAATTTTTTTGTTATCTAACTCAGAACATGCGGTATGTATTGTATGATTGTATACGATCATTCCAAAATTCTTGTACCAGCTGAACCCAATAATAGATCGCCTTTAAGTGATCTCTGCTAAAAGGGGGAAAATGTAGATAAAAAACTATTCAATATTAGTAAAATGATAAATTTTGTGGCGACATGGTTGAGAATCCAGCGTGTCCAATTTTTGGATCAAATTCCTGTCCTATGTGTAAGAAATTCTGCTTGAGTAACAGTGTTACTTTAGAGTATGTGGTGTGATCTATTAACGATTAGATCTTCTCTATCCTTAAAAAAAAAATTCTCAATAGCTCTGCGATTATAAATATCAAACTCCAAACCTTTTCGTGGATTGAATATGCGTAAACGAGTATAGACAGGCATAAATGGCGCAAATGCAAGTATACCCAGCACGCAAGATCTTCAACTTATGGTTCGCATCTATGGTACCATTTTCAAGAACATCGATGATGAAGCTAATTTTATTTTATTTACATATATTTAAATTTTTCCTTGTAAAAATTTTAGTTATTTTCATCAGCTACTTTGTTTGTCCCAGTAAATGTTATGGCCTAAAAATTAGAAAACGAGGAAAAAAACTAAGGCCGCTTGCAGATTGGCGAGCGGTGAGCGTTTAGCGGTGCACGATAAAATGCACTTAGATCGTCAACAGACATAATGATCTTCACTCTAGAAAAATATTTACACCGCTCATCGCTCATCAATATGAAATCGACCTAATGCCCAGCGTTCTATAAGCTTGCTGAGCTGCCTTAACTCATTTGTACTTCCATTAATAGCCAGCTTTACTATTTCTACAGCACCGCCTAGTCTATGTTGTATGCCCTGCACGATTCCAAATTTGCCCATTGTCCTCTATTTCCAAATTTTTTTTTTTTTTTCAAAATTCAACATTTAAAAAAATCAGATTTCTCTCAGGGGAAAGGGTTTTTAAATAATTTTTAGTGCGAATAAGGCGATTTTTGAGTAATTATTCCTTTTTAAATTAAAATAACTTTATAGTAACAAAACAAACTTTTTCGTAAAAAGTTACAAAATATATGATCAAACAAAAAATTCACTGGAAAAATTAGTCATTTTTTGAATAATTTTGAATAATTTGGGAAATTTGTCTTAAAAAATCTCAGTTTCTGTGCGTTCTTCGTATTCGTTCAACACATTTTCCACATTTTCCATTCTTCCTGTTTCCTTTAAAAACAAACATACATACATACATACATACATACCATTGATACCATTTTTTTAAATCGGAATTTTATTAAATGATTTTATAATTTCAGACACAGTAGATATTTTTTAAAAATAGACCTACTTCGATACAGGGTGGTCGAAATAAGTTTGGTTAGCTGATAGTCGTAGTACCTATTTTCAATTTTTCTTTGTTGTAGTATCCTGGACGGAAGAGCTTATTTTAAAAGTCTGCTTGGCTTTTATTAGGCAATTTGACTTTGGTCTATAGTAAAACTATACCAAGCTCACATCTCCTTGTTTTTTTTCTTAAATTTTTTTATTGTACTCCGTAGTTGCTCTTTTTTTCTATATACCTTTTCTATCCGACCCAAGACGCAATATAACCAATATAACAGGAAAATAATGTTTTATAATTATTAGCAATTAGCTTGCTGCTTTCCAGAAAGTCCATTAAAGTAGTGAACATAATAATATTGTTATTTTGCGAGGTGCATCGACGTTGGGAAAACTGCTAAGTAAGTTTTCTGGAAAGTTAATTATTTCAGAGGCAACTTATTTTGTACCTCGTGCCCCTCCGTTTCAGTCCATATTTAGAATGCGCCATTTTGTTTCGTCGATTTTTTTGTTATATATTGTCCGGAGTAGAAAATTTCATTTACGGACAGCTTCGGCAAAGGTTGGTTTTCTGGAGATCAAATAAAATATGTATTATATTTGTATCTTCTTTAAGGTTGTAAATCATTGAATGAAATTTTTAGTCCGCATTTCATGGAGTCTGCTTTTTCCCGAATATATTCAGCCACTGGCCGAGATGTTCCTTTTCTTGACCCCAGCTTCAGGTACCATATAAAATTCACATGTTGAACAGGTATCGATGTGAGGATTTCTAAACTCGAAATTAAACTTGGAGTAAATTTTTTTTTTGTATAAGTATATATATAAATTTGGAAAGTGAACAGAATTATTCTCCTTTTACAATTCAATCTTTTTCAAATATTTCAAACATTTTTTTTAAGTTTAATTCCGGTGGCATGTAACTCCTGTGGGATTATGAATTTCTTGGCATCGAAATGAAGAAATTTGTTTTATAATGTTTTTAGCAACTTTTTTTTTATCAGGCTCTAGATTTTTTGGAAGCAATTTTCTCGCAAGTATACGTCAATTGATTTGGGTGTTGAATTTTGCTTTTTGTTTTTGTCTTATAAATTTTTATTTATCATAAGGTGGAAATTTTTTACTAGCGAATTGGTTTTGGATTTTGTTGTGTTATATTGACAGAAATAAGTAAATTTCTTAAGTTACAAAAGCAAATGCCGTTTAAAATCATTTAATAAAAAATATTGCTGTAAATTGCTTCGAAAGTGAATAAGTGCTTAGAGGACAACTAAGAAATTTCCTATTAAAATGTACTCCTTGAACTTTAGTAAGAATTATTGAAATTGAAACAAGCCACCATATGACGTAGGTGCACATTGACAGTTCAGGAAAATCATACCTTGCTAACTTTTATATATCATAGCTCTAGCCTAATTATATTAAATCCCCAAATGGAATATCGCTAGAAACTTTTAGCAACCCGAATCACACAGAATACCAGAGTCTTTGCTTCTGTGTGGTCTAACACTAATCAAACAATTAAAAGAAATTTTATGGCATAAAAGTAAGAAATTTACGAAAGGAGGGTTCCATAATTACCGCCAAATAATATAACAATAAACCCCCTTTTCTACTGTGATTTCTTAATAATGTAAAAAAATCACCATTTTACCACAAATAATGTATGTAGGTACTGAAAAAATTTTCAAACTACGTCCATCAGTCAAAATCTAACATCAATAGTAGTAATATAAGGAAATTTATAGCTTTGAACTATATAGGGTACTTTTTCATAAATTCTATAAATTGAATACAGTTATGAGCCATTCAGAAATTTACACCTTACTACACTGGTGTTTAGGAACTAACTACAGTGGCGTTTAGAAAACAAAATTCCTTCATATGACCTCTGAAGTAATAATTTTGTTGTGTACAGTAAATATTCATGCCTTTATGATGTACTGTCACGAAATACAATTCTAAGATTTTACGATACCCATCAGTGCCATCTATTGGAAATAAGAATTTATTAGGGTCGATACCTTTGGAACTTGTCTTCCCTCACGAAGAGCGGCGTATTTTTCTTTTGAATTCCATTTGTTTTCTTAGTTATTCCCTAGCTATAGTTCTATAGTATACGAAGTCATCTCCGATATATATATATATATATATATATATGTGTATATGTATGTATGTATGCTATTTACATTTTCGTAGATCTTTTGCACAGTCCACCTAGTCGTATTCATGTTGAAATTGGTATTCATGTCTGCTGCTTAGTCACTTGTGTAGAATCGATACAACTACTAGATGCCAACTCGTTTTTCTATTCAATCGAATAACAGCTCACTTGGAATTTGGGATTTAAATTGAAGTGGGGTTGAATTTAGAAAGAGGATATTTTAAGGAGTTGCTTGTTTGAATTGCCCAATTTATTCTTAACTAAGAAATACTAGCAGTACAAAAATGAATATCATAAAAGAGACTAACATGGATCTGTTTATTTCCTATATCCATAAATCACTAAATTTAGTCAGAGATGGCCTTCCTTCCCTCCCCAACCACTTGGGCAATTTGAACAATTTCTGTCTACACCAATGGTACAACATAGAGACGAAAAAGATTTTTTTTTAAGCAATCTTTCTTAAATAAAATCGTTTTCCAATTAAAAGAGCAATGCCAGAACCCCCCAACATATGTTGCGTTGTGGTTCCTTATCTCGTTCTTTTTCTCAGGCCAAACCAGGGGCGGATGAAGACTCTTTTCGCCCTTGGGCGATCAAAAGTGTTTCGCCTTTTCCTGGGCCCTCCCTTCAATTTTTTAATAAAAAGATACTTGAGGACAGTGATGCCAGATTGGGGGGCGCTTTTCCGCAAATTGAGCTATCTTTTTACAAAATTTTCGCTTCGATTTTCATAAAAAGCGCCCAACGCCGAATTGGGCGCGACACTGCTTTTTCCGCGGTTTTTGGGCTCTATTGAAGGATATAAAATAGAATGGAAAATGGGTTTTATTCACATTATTCACATTCTTGGACATGTCATTCTAACTAAAAAGAAAAAAGTTTGGAATTTAATTAAGGTAATATTTTATATTTGTTCAGAAAATGTTCAGTTCACAGCAAAAACAAAAGCATATATGTATGTACATTATACATTAAGGTAAGGGTGGCCCAAAAATATATGGATTTGCAAAAGTGTTAAAATGTTCATTTAGAATTTGTTAGATAATACAATTTCAAAGTTCTATGCAAAATTTCAGTGAGATTCAGTAATGTTTACAGCCGCTCAAATCGAGAATGGCGATTTTTTGGCTGTTGGTGTGGTGTGGTTGGGTGGACTGTCACTAAAGCCGTTTCAATATTTCCTTCATAACTTTTTAAATTGACATTTTTTTTTTTCATTTTAAGGAAGCTTAATTATCAACTTATTGCAGTGAAAGCAGTTTTAAAAATTGAATATTTCTATTTTTTATAAATTTTTTAAAACGAAAATTCGGACCTGTAACGAAAAGTATCGCACATGTATACTTTTTCTAGCATAATGCAATCTATAATCGATTAAATCGTTAAAAACTAATCATATAGCAACCACTTTATCAGAAATTCAGCCTTATTAAAAATAAACATTTCGTCGCCTTTTGGGCTATCTTTTTTCTTTATTTGGACGCTTAGTCCATGGCATAATCTGGCATCACTGCTTGAAGAAAGAAAAAAAGACTTATTTTTTTTATTAGGAAATTCTAGACAGTATTTGTGACTAATACTGATACAAAACTATAAATTTGAACTAAAAGTAAACATTCGGAGAAGCATCTTAACAATTTTTTCTTTGTTTTATTTACATATATAGATTTATTTATAATTTTATCTTCAGAAATAGAATTCAAAACTTCATGACAAATTTCATGATTAGTGCAAGGTTCCTTGTCTTTTCCTCTGAAATCCTTAATGTGGAAAAGAACTGCACTGCAGAGATAAATTCTTAGTACTACGACTACCTCGATTTTCAGATAATAAACTTTGTACAAGTTCTCCCAAATTTAGTCTGCCTTCGTGACCACTACGAATCAAAAAATATATATAATTGAATACCTACCTGAGGAAAATAATCATCCAGATCGTTTTTATATATGTATGTCTTTAAGTTGCTGGGCTTTTGTTCTTATTTCCTCGTCAGATGATAATGCATTTTTTTCTAACAACCCAAACAGATCCAAAAATTTTGTCATATACTATTTTTCTTTTTGTTAGATCTGTAACAAGTTTGTCTATAATTGTAATGAAAACATTTACTCGCATATTCTCCCTTCCATTAAATTGCGTCTTATTTAATCTAGTTGTGTCTGTCGTCTTTCTTTTCCTGGCTCTTTGGTTATAATAATAAATAATCCTGACACCCAGTAATTTTTTCCTACTTCTTCAAAATCATTGAAATTATTTCTCAAACTTTTTTTAAATCCTTGTGATGATTCATAAAATTTCAAAACCAAAAGGATATCCGTATTTATGTTTTGTAGCGTTTTTCTGGTCTTCCAAAAAGCTAGTAGAACTCCAGTTTCGAAAGCTTCCATGCCCCTCGTTTGAACTTGGACATTAGATGGTTGTGGTTATTCATTGTTACACTTTTCCAAAACAAAAGTGAAAGCTTCATAGCCCTTATACATTGCCTTTACTGCAACTGTTCTTGCTAACCATCTTGTCGTCGAATTTTTGGAAGACAAAAATAAAGGTATAAAGCTCGTTGACAAACATAAAAAATTATGTAGTACTCAAGCAGCATTCGGCAGAATAACTTCCTACTAAATTTAGCGAATATGTAGCGCAAGAAATGTAGAAAGCTAATCATTATGCTTCTTTATTCGTGCTTGTAACCCGGCGTATTCACCCGACATATTGCTTGCGTTGTCATAAGCTTTCCCTCTGTTTCCTCCATGCCCGAAGCTTTGTGTCCGACTCTACTTATGAATTTGACAAAACGTTCAGCCACTTTACCATTCTGATCGGTGTATCTCATTATGAAAGTCTGGTCTGTTCGGGATATATCAGGGGTTGAATCACCACTTATTGCAAAATATTTACATTTTTTATTTCAGTTTTTATCTTTTCCGTGATCATTTTTCCGATACATGTAATAAATTTGTCATTGTAGTTTTGGAAATATAAGATATATTTCCTCTTTCTTTGGTTGGCCCTTAACTCGAGATAATTTTTCCAAAAAGGATCAAACTGGGCAACTAATTCCAATGTGGCTAAATAATTTCCTGATCAATGTTCTATCCTTCTTCTGAATGCCAGTCCTTGCAAAGATAAAAATTTCACTGCTGCTAGAATTCTCTTTAAACATTCTTCCAGTAATCTTCTTCAATCAAACTTTGTCTCTCTAGAGTATTGTCCATCCTGCCTTTTGTGTTGAGTCTTAGAAAGTACTTATGTAGTGATATTAAATGTGTGGTCAAGCGATCGCTCGTTCGTAGATTAAGTATTCTCCAAGAGCCAATCACGCCATTGACTAGTTGAATGTACAACAGTTTTCTTGTTGCATATCTGGATTCATATTCATATAAACTCTCTTTGAATTCATTGTAATTTTTTTAAAAAATTCTTTTTTTTATTGGCTTCAAAAATAGTTTAAACCCTCTAGAATAAGAAATTTTTTTTTCCTTTGAAAATGGAGGTCGCCACCAAGCGCGTCAAACTTGCTCCGAAACGACTACCTGAAGCTTGAAACACAATTGGAGCTTTTCAACCAGCTTTATTGCCAGCTTTCTTCTAAATCTGACAGAAAAAGCCGAATAGAACACAACTGACCTTTTTGACATTTGCAACTGGGATTGCAGACTAACGGTAAACAATTTTTTACCTTTAATTTTTTTATTTTTTCCAATAAAAAACTATTCTCAAAACTTTAAACGCGTTTTTCTCGAAACACGGTTTTTCAAAATGGCCCGCAGCATAACTCGAACTTTCATATTTTCGACTTGAAATTTTGACCAGATGTGAACATTATGCCGTACGGGATTTTCAATAACTTTATTTGTTGATTTTTATTAACAAAAAACCTGTCTTTTTTTCGTCAAAAATCAAACATTTTTTCAAACGCGCGCCAAATCTACAAAAATTAATTTAAAAATCCGTACGGCATTCTCTAGCTATATTTGTTTTGGTCTAGATTTAAATGTGCACCAGCGGTGCTGGGTGCCGCGGAGCCCTGCAAGCAAAACATGTCCCGGGAAGATGGCTGTGGAGCCGCCATTTTGTTTTTTTTTCGCTGTCAAAAGTTTATCAATAAAGTTCAATGTATGCCCGATAATACCCATAAAAGATTTTTTTCAAACAGCTTTAATTTTGCGAGAAAAAAATTCGTGAAAAACCTTTTTTTTTAGCCGTTACAGTGGCGTTACCCCTTAAGCTGATCTAAATCTTGAACTGAATATGATTTTATAATCCTATCAATAAAACTGTTGCTAACGTTGTTTTCGCCCTAAAGTATGCAATGGAATGCAGTGCTGCCATTTAGCGGTATTATCAGGTGATCTGATTTTTTACTTTCTATTTTCGGTTGACTTTTTGCCCCGGTCGGTCCTCCAATCCCGCCTTATGGTTAATCCGCCCCTGGGCCGAACGATTTAATTTCAATCCATCCTCGTTTGTTTCGAATTCCGATTGGTTCTAAATAATTGCAATTGAATTTTTCACTTTTTCCCGGATTGTAATTTGCCGAGGTGGCAATAGTGTTGAATTTATGTTGTCTTTTTTGGAAAATGTCTTTGTTTTAATTCTGCTGTTTCGTTCCGTTTCTAAGTGCACAGAACTAAATTATGACATCACTTTGTCGATTCATACAGATTCATTCAGGATGAGAAAATATAAATTAATAAACTTGTCATTAAATGTCTTGTCAAAATCCATACATTTTAAATACATTTCACATTGTTTCTGCTGTTTTGTTTCCGGGATGACCGCTTCATAGTAGCTGACAATGAAAAACAATAAAAATATGTATGTATATATATTTTTTTTTTACTCATTCATAATAACATTTCCCCATAATATTTCCCGGATTTGTAACTTTAGGATCTTCGTTTGGTTCGATTTTATTATTGAATAAACATAAAGAACAATTTTATGTTTTTTTTTCTGATTTCTCTTTCCTGTAAATGAATCTTTCAACTTTAAGAAAAATGTGTGCCACGTCAAACGAGATCTTTTATGGCATACCTAAAATGCTATAAATTAAAAACATTTGAAAAGAAATTTTTACGAAAATTTTCTCTACCAAAATTAACGATTTCTAAGTAAACACGTTGTCAAGTTAGCATAGAGCCTCTACTGTATGGGGTATAGCCGGGATGTTCTCGTTGGAATAGGAAAGATTGGGGAACATGCCTATATTCGTCGGACAATAAACTCCATTAATGGCAATGTGGTAATATTCACAAATTCCTGCGCTGGAGGTTTCAATACATTAATATCCACTAGAAGCGATCAGGATGGAAATGAGGATGGTGTAACGGCAGACAGCGCTATTTTTACAGATATTAGAGTGGAACCATACTCCAGCAACTAGCTCTGAAACGAGTCATACAGACTGTCGGACAAAGCTAGTCATCGCTGGGTCATTCGGAATACCAGTTGTAATGCGAGGCAACTAACTATGGCCAGTGTACAATAAGAAGAAAATGTCGAAACTCCAAAAAGGGACCAGAGACGACACCAGAAAATCAATAGGTAACCATGCTCGAAATCTAATCAGCTCCTCATGTACTTTGCGAGTGTCTTGCCCTAGCGACTAAAAGAGTTAGGTTACTTGGTACCTGTTTGTTTTGAAGCTGGAGGAGCTGCAAGGTAAAGAACTTAGATGCATACTAAGTTTCCTTAGAGAATCAGGGTGAATCTGGAGTAACTCTCAGCAGATTAGACTCCCATGAATTCATGGGGAACAATAGACCATCAGCTGTCTAAGAGATGCAGTCCCAAGCGTTCCTTGACGCACCACTCCAACCTAACCTAAGCTAACCTATTATAGAGCCGCAAAAATTAGGTAAGCAGACAGACGCAAGGACAGACATAAGATTGAGCACCCAATGAGCAACTAATGATCTCCATGAGATCAGAATTAATTTCCTATGAATTTATTTCGAATATAGAAAAGACTCACCAATAAAATAAATATAACCTCAAAATTTGTCTAATCTCCTTCTAATTATGAATAATTCACGTTGAGAAACTACATATGCATCTTAATTACACCATCAAACGAAACCTTCTTTTTACCTTTTTACATATATCCTTAAATAGGATGTCAAAAACAAACCTGTAAAAGAGGTTTTATTAAAGAGGTTATATTCACGGTAACATTAAAAAACCTTCAAAACCAGCTAACGACAACCACATCAACCACATCCTATAAAATATTGCACGTTCACCTTCCTTATGAGGAACACTACAATGGGGACACATTTTAAAGAGTCCAACCAACAAGAAGAGAAGTCACTCGTCTCTGGTTTCGTTATTCATTCAAGTCGTTAAGGTGAAACATTTACTATTCCTGAGAGCTTATTAGTCAGTCATATTAAATATAGTATAGGTAGCTGTAGTAGGTAGGTAGTATTCTGGTACGTGCACAAGGTCCTCCAAGGACACGTAAAGTCCAGCGGATGTACAGAATAAGAGGCGCGCAACCCTAATTGGAACGGGGCAAGGATCACTCAGAACGCAATATTCTAATTAATTAGCATAGGGACGACATATATACATACATACGTACACAGTACATACATACATAAATCCTATGTTACTGCAAATCTCTTGTGTCCTATTTGCAAGTTCAACTTTGAGGATTTTCATGGAGTGGCCTTTCTGAGGGTTTTCTTTTTTTAGGGCACACTATAAAAATATTTTTATAATTACACATGCATATCAACGGTGGAGAATGTGAGGAGAACTTCTATTAAAATTAGAGAGTGCAATGATTATCATCATTTATCTCTGTCTCTATAGCAATGCAAGTAAATTGGTAGCAGTTAATTCAATTCAATATCACAGGTAGAAACAACAAGAATGTCAGAAAGATGGATTTCTTGCACCTGTGAGCGAGATTATCTTTTAATCAGATATGTATTCTCGCCGCGTCACTTTTCTCACACACAAATGTGTGAGTTAAAATCCCTAGCAGGTGTTTCTTTTTAAATGAATTACACATATATACCTACCTGATGATAAATTAAAAGCCTGATGGTCGCGAATATGTAATCATTTGCCCATCAAATTGATTTTATTTATTTATTAGTGCTGAAGTGCCATTGCATTCGCATTGAAATAAATGTGAGAATAAGCGAACGGTAGCCAAATTATATTTAGAAATGATTTTGATCAATTTTGATATGAAATGAAAATCAACTCAAAACGTAAAGAATAATTTTTTTTTTCCTTAAACAACTTTTGACAGAATTTGGTATATAAGTTAAGTGGAACATCTTTGGTACACTTAAACGATTAGATCTAGTAAGAAGAAGGTCCTGTTCGGGAATATCTCATCAAAGTTAAGCTCATATCCTAATATGTCTACGGAATATAGACTAGACAAAGCATTATTTTTTTTACATTTTAATCTTGGAGGGCATGTACGAAGGAGGAAAAACATGTTATAGCAAATTGTTCCACAACCGCATTAGATTATACAGGATTTAAAAATAATATTGTACAGGCAAAATTACATCGGAATTGGTGGAATTGGTGAGCATGATATAGTTAGATGCGCGAGCAACTTAGAGTTGAAACTACTTACATGGAATTAAACTAGAAATCTTATCAGAAGCTATACCGGTAAAAGTACGGACAAAAAACATAAAGGAAATGGTGATGGTGATCTAAGATGTACATATTTTTGATTCATCACCAATAAGTCTAAAAGCCTTTTTTGTTCCTTTCTGTTCCTCTCCAATTAAGCGCAATCCAGGCATGATATGAAATTTGTAAATTACCACAAGATTCAATGGGGAAATAATTTTTACATCTATGCAAAAACCTACGCATTTCATGGATTGTTTTAAGTAGAATTTGTGATGCCAAGGATATTTGGCGAGGATATGTTAGATTGAACGATATCATTAAATTTGAAATGTCTTAAGTTCAAGTCAATATCCTCTACGTCAAGCGAGAATTTTATCAATGTTGTGATTATCTCAATAGTGTTTTACGGTAGAGTCCAAAAAATCAAGGGTACCGACATCTGCGAAATTATGTATAGTATTGGAAAGTATGTAAGAAAAAAAATCAGTAATGAATATGATGAAAAGTGAACCCGGACAAAAACGTTTCAATTCAAGACAATAAAAGTGGGTCAAGGTAAATAGGTTTGAGTTTGGTTAAAAGTGCAGCATGTTAAATTTTGTCGAACTCTCTATCTCTCTCTCTCTCGCTCTCTCTCTCTCTCTTAGTCTACATACATATTTAATAAAATCACATGAAAATCAAGGACGCAAACCTTTAATATATACGAGACAACAACCATCAGATTTCCCCGACATGGTGAGTATTTTGTAATGAATGAAAACTGACAGCCTCATCATTAGGATAGCTATTGCGGCCTAATCACCTGGAATAGCAAAAATATCCGGTGATTCCAAGCAACTTAAACAGAGCTCTAGATGCGAAAGGCCATGTGAAATTGATACACTTCAAATTATTAACTATCGCAATTGTAAATGGAATGAACTTGAAATTTTATTTTCTCTGGAATACAGTGAAGTCGACTTTAATCATAGATGGCACAAGAACTAGATGTCGCATGCAGTACGAAAAAAGTATACAGAATTTATATGGCTGGGTGGGTCCATTCCGGAATGGACTATAGCATTTGAAATGACGTATACACGTCGAGTGATTCATATTTTTTCCTATCTAAAGTGCTGAGGAAGTCGGTCAAATGTATACAAAACTGCTTTTATAAAAACATTTGTTTTCGGCATGCTCTAAAACAGGTTATGGTCCATTCCAGAATGCACTACTCATTTCATAATCTGTATACTCTGCTCTAGTATGTCATGCGACATCTAGTTCTTGTGCCATCTAAGCTTTAATTCATTTTAATTAGAATCTAAATTTTTTTGGAATATTTTAGTTTTGTCTGTGGGTACGCATTTGATATCATGCAATTTCAAATCGAGCTCGACAATTTGAAAATCCTGAATATTTTATATGAAATAATTTCGATTGTCTTCACCAGAAGGAAGTTCGTTTTATAAAAGATCAAAGCTTTACAAATCGAGAAAATTTTCATCTTTGGATACAAATCATAAAAATTATTGGAACTTGATTAATTTTATACAAATTAAGTTCATTAAATAATTTATTACAATTATTACAACTCAACTTCACTTTATATGAATTTTCATTTATCGGGCGTCTTTTTATAGAAGGACTTAAAAACGCAAGTGTGATGAACAGGACTTCCAGTATGTATACACAATAGAGCACGCCGAAGATGGCAATTGCGGATGTAAATTATTCAAATTAAATGAAAAATGTCTAATTAAACTGAAAAGAAATCGGATGTAATGTCGACTATTTAATTGCTCAAAATTACTCCTCCATCATCATCAATGCTTTTGTTGACCATTAAAAACATCAAAACACAAGGAATGGGTAGTAGCCATGTGCTAAATGCATATTTGTCACAGAATGACTCATTCATTAAGCAAACAAGGAGGACCATTGTTATTAGCAAATGAAGTAAACAATAGCTATATTCTGATGTTTGCTATATCAAATATGTACACAATAATTACGTATTTCTTTTGTGTAATATTTAATAACCTTATTTGAATCCTATGCACTCCATTACTCAATGATATACAGGGTCAGTGTTTTGCATAAGTTAGATAATAGGTTTACATGATGGGTTCACATCCACCTAGGAATTAGTATAGAGATGTGGAGATTTTTCCTTCATTTTTTATTATAATATGAATATGGTACATGCCTGCTGCTGAGAAATATAATAAATCTGTCTCATGTCTTCAATTTGACAGCCGCAATGTATTTTTACCAACAATTTGCATGGTTTTGACAATGTGTCGATGTGCTAAGTGAAGGGCACAAATTTATCGGTCGTGAGGGAATTACGAATTATCCTTACCTACCTGTCATTCTGACAAAAGTCTAACATTGTTTTCACCACGAAAAAATTTGCTGAACTAAAATGAATGAAAACGAATTTTTTATCAGTCATTCTATGTATGCTACAACTTGCAGAATTTTTGGGTCCTTAAATGAAATGCCTTCAAATTTCATTTTCAAGTGCAATAAATTTTCTTGATTTGATTTAAATGTTTCTTGTAAAATCAACTAAATAATTACAAATAACGATGTGCTGTGTTGACACAAAGAAGTGAAACTAAAAACTGTATCAACTTGAAATATGATAAATTTGAATGATGACAATAAATAAAACGAAATTTTCGAAACTACTTGTTCTTGTCGGACCGCAGCCAGAGAGTTAAAGTCAATAGTATACTGTCTAGTGCTTGCACTCTCACGCGTGGTGTTCCTCAGGGATCAATACTGGGTCCACTACTATTTAGCTTTTTTCATAAATGATCTTCCAGATGTGGTTCGCTATGTCCAAATCCATCTTTATGCCGATGACGTACAGATTTTTCTAAGCAGACCAATCGGTCTTCTCGAGCACTGCATCGCACGTATAAATGCTGACCTGGACAGAATATATAACTGGTCAAAGCGTAATCGTTTGTTATTTAATCCAGGGAAATCACAGTGTATAACATTCTATAATCCAATCTGTAACGAAATTAATATTCCTCCGGTTACTCTAAACGGTTTTCCATTGCCTAGTCTTAGTAAGGTGTTCAATCTTGGGATCATCCTCCACTGTAATATGAAGTGCTGTGACAACGTTAGTGCGATGATTAGAAAAATGTATGCAGTACTGCGACGATTATGATTTTTAGCCAACATTTTATCAAGTAGCGCTGTAAATCAGTTAAAACATTGATATTACCTCATTTCATTTTTGGCAGTTTGATTTTTCCTAGATTGGATAGCTCATGTTCACGTAAGTTGAAGGTTGCTTTCAATGACTGCATTCGGTTCATATATGGATTAAGAAGGTTCGACCATGTCTCACATTTTCGGCATCGTTTGCTCGGTTGTTCACTGATGTCGTATTTATGTAAATAAAAGAAAATTGATATTCTTGTATAAGCCGGAGTATCTCAGGGAAATGTTCCAATTCACATCATCCCGACGCAATAAAAATCTAATTCTACCGCGCTTCTAAAAATTAGTAATGGAAAGTTCTTACCTTGTCCAAGTAGTTCGCTTATGGAAGTGTCTTCCTCTTAATATTCAAGTTGCAGGCACTGTCAATGCATTCAAAAAGCTCATTAACACCCACTTAACTTGATTTTCTCTATCTTTTTATATGTTCTCCACTCTCTCTGTATTGGAAAAATAGTATAAGCTTATTTGTGATTACTTTTACTTTTGTTTAATTATTCTTATTATGTTTCATATATATTTTGTTTTTCTTTTTGCACTATTTTTTTTCTTTTTTTACACCCCTAGTTATTATTATTTTTATTTTGTATTCTTTTTTCTATATTATTTCGTTTATAACTTTATCTGGCGCCACCTTCTAATTATACTACAAAAGATTGTAGATCTTGTGTATATTATCTAGTGAATAAATTATTATTATTATTACTTTGTTTGGCACATTTAAGAACAATACCTTTTCTCCGTGACCTTGGCCTCTACAGTCGACTACCAACCTCTCAGTAATACTTGCTGATTCTAGGCCTGATGTTTTTTCTACTGTACGTTTTCCCAGCTCTCAAAATACTCTGATGACAATGAAAATTAACACATTTTCGAAAGAAAACTAGACCTGCAATATTCACATGTAACACTTTCTGACTTTTCTACTTCTTCCCACAACAAATTTATCCATTCTTTGCGAATCTTTCGGGTTTCAATTTTCCACCAGGCGAACGTTAAATTCCTATTGCCAATTTTGAGGAAGCCAACATTTTGAAGGTCAATACGCATTAGCTGCCTGTCAATGCAGCGCAACTTGGACTTATCGCGTGATTTTTTTGCCTACCAATTCCTAGTTCGAAGTCTAAATAAATCTCGAATTCCATCTGAGTTGAGCTGCATCCGATAAATTCTTGTACGCAGGCATTTTTATACCCTAGTTATACTAAGTTTGTCATTCCGTCTGTAACACCTAGAAATAATTATGGTAGAGCAAAATGGATTAGACACCCATCATAAAATTAGGATTTATTTTGATTATTGTATGTCCGTCTGTCCGTCCGTCTGTCCATCCATCTGTCTATCCGTCCGTCCGTCTGTTCATCCGTCTGTCTGTCCATCCTCACGATAACTCGAGAACGCGTGTCCTGAGAGCTGAAATTTTGCATATGGACTTTAGAAAAAAAAAATTAAAATTAAATTCCAAAATGGGACAAATCGCGTAAGGAGGTCATACAAAAATTTCTTTTTTCACTACATATTTGGACAGACACTATTTGACAACGCATAAACGTAGAGAGATGAAGTTTTTTACATAGCGTTTTCATAAAAATAGCAAATATTATTTCAAAAATGGACTAAAGCGGGCAACCCGTTGTTGGATAACGGTAAGTCTTATATGACTTTATTGTACTGAATGTTCTTCAGAATATGAAATCCTATAAAATTGGTTATAATCATTTTTTCTGTCCGAAAAACACCTTCAACATTCAAACTTGCACAGAGGGGAACCATACTAACTATACACAGCGGCAGTCATCTAGAGTTTCATAAGAATTGGTCTTATAGACCAATTCTAACTTTTCTACTTGTTTTTTTTTTTTTTTTTTTTTTGGTTTCAGTCATTTGATCGCCCACAGTAAGATGCCATTCTCGTCAGGTATTGCGCCCTTAGGTGTTTCGGGCTGGATGGATATGGGATGGAGGAATTGTGCCAGAACAATGGCGTAGAAGTGCGACAATAACATTCCAAGGGTCTTATCATTCCAGTCTTATCACATATAAATTGAAGAGCTATATATGAAAAATTTAAAAAAATATTTTAAATCATCTCAGCTCGAGGAGATAAAAAGTCAAATAATAAAACTTTTTTTGAGTAAAACGGCCTCGATAGCCAAGTAGCAATAAGCAGTTGTGGATTAATTCGGATAACAATTCCGGAGCCACTTGTATTTTCTTCGAACCGTTCGCAAATGACTCCGACAAACGCGCTCACAACAATTTGGCAACGAAATTGGCGGAAATTAGGTTCGCACAACCAGTTTGATTGCGAGTGAAGGTCATTGTAGGGTTACAAGAGTTAGTTAGGACATTGTCTCCGAACTGCATTATAACTACAATGATGTAATTGTGCAGATCATATAACAGAACTATTTGGTAACTACTATACAGCTGCGAAACATGTATACAAGAGCATATCTAATGAACGCACGAACAAAAGAAATACATAGATGTATGTAGGTATAATATTTTATGATGATAGGTAAACATAACGGAAAGATTAGTATTCTTGTTCTTTATAATGAAGATTAAAAAATATTAGGATCTTATTTGCTGGGATTTATAATGATTGATAATGGCGAAAGGTATATTTTACAGGCAATATCATTTTTTATTTGAAAGTGTGTTAGATATCTCGGAAAATAATAATATTTATTAGATAAAAAAAACTGTAAAAGTGATATAGAGTGCATTAAAACTGCCTCTAATATTTAAAGAATTCTTAGAAAAGTCATAAGCATTATTTTTATAATATAAAATGAGTATACTCAAGTTAGTGACTAAATGAAACTTTAAACCATTCAATTTTCTTTTTTTTCAAAATGGACAACCACCCATTTTTTTTAAATAAATATGTTGTATAATGTGTAGGTACTATCCACAAGTATTTATTTGTATCACAACTATTCGTTTGTCGCTCGTAACTACTTGGTTGTGTCCTATCATACTCATAACTACGTATGTACCTATGAGCTTGTGGCCCGTAATTGCTCAATTTTAATTTAATTTTTATAATGGAATCACGTATAAAATTCATATATCTACCTTCAAAGCAGCAAATTCGCCATAAAAATTCTGCACTCAATATGCGACCTATTCTATCGCAGAACAATCGTATTTGTTACTTTTATTGTACTTACTTAAGTTTAAAAAATTAACATTTTCTATAAAAAAAAAAGGATTTTTAATACGTGTGTTAAAAAAAATACCCCAGTCTCAGATGTATCGACCTGAAAGGATTTAAATGAATTGGTGTTTCTTATTTGTAGTGAATTAGAGTTAACCGTGGTAGCCCAATCATCATGAGCGCACTGATGAGCTCATGGTGATTGGTTGGATAATGTTATGCTGATTTTTGTTCTAACACCGGGACTAAACTCATTTATATACTTCGCATTCATATAATGAGCAATTTAATGATTGCGCTTGTGAATAAATCAAATACCTCATTGATGAGCGTAATCATGATTCTCATTGGTGAGTAAATCAAATACCTCATTTGTGAGCGTAATCATGATTATCAGGGGTAAGTTAATCAAATACCTCATCGGTGAAGGTAATGAATATCAGGTTTGAAAAGTTTTGAAATTCAGAAAATAAAATCTAGAAAAATAAGCTCATATAATATACGTACGTAATCTTTAATAGAAAAAAACACAAAAAAAACAAAAATTCAGATTCATATTAACATTAAATACAAAAACAAAAATTCAATGAAAAAAACAAAAAACCAAAATTGAAATTTATATTTGAAAAAAAAATGTCTTCTTGATTATAGCAGCTCATCGAGACTATCTGCGGTACTCATTGCTTTTTTCTGTAAAAATTAATCATGTAGTCTTACAAGTACGTATGTATGTATGAAGAACTGGACAGATAAAAAAGTAATACCTTGCTGTGCATGTGGCCCGATTATAGAGATTGTGTGGCAATAAAATATCCTTGCGTAGTTCAGCCTCATATTTCTTTCTGGATAAATTCTTCCGATAAGTTTCTAAAAAGGGAATGTTAAAGTGTAAGGGTGCTTTAATTAAAATAAATTTGTTGATGTAGTTCAACTTCAAACGATGTTATTACTCTTCTCAATGGGTAATAAAATCATAAAACCTGAAGGTGCATCAGTAAGTCCTCCGCCTGTACCCTAATTATGTAGAAATGCATGTTGACGAGATGACGCTTCTAAGTAAATCGTAACAATAGCAATTATGAATCAATGATTTGGGATTATCACGCGTGGTTATCCCTACATGAGTACAACATATTTTTACTGCAATGAGGTTAATATACTCGTATATATGCCCGTCCATTATCCATATCATCAGCAAATTTCTTTATTTTTTTATTTTTTTATCCATAAAAATATTAAAAATTACTTACCAATAATTAAGAAGCACTCTAACTTAACTAACACTTCACTTAAAATTGTACTTCACCTACCTCGCTTTGCTTTTCAGAAAGGAATGAAAAAGATAAAATTCAGTCCGCACTTTGCAGGCGCATAACAAAAGCCAAAGGAAATAAATTTGTAGCGCAACCCCATTTATCTCTCTTTAACGCGTTCATTATACCTACAGGTAAGTATACGTCCCAATTTAGTGATGAGCTGATAGATGAGTTGGCGAAGAAACTCATCGAGGCGCTCAGTAAAAAAGTTCAGTTGTCGTACGACCGCATAAGGTACACTCACATTGTCGTACTTGACATTAAAGTTGTGTTAGTGAACATAAGAGCCCCCGCCCGCACCGTCACTAAAATTTTGTAAACTGATGATCGTTGGCTACCCAGGGCACTGTTTGTCTCCCTTTCACTTGTACATTAGACACTACACTAGACATACAGATCAGTATCCATATCAATTTATTGATGAGCTGATAGATGAGTTGGCGAAGAAACTCATCGAGACGCTCAGTATAAAAGTTACTTTACTCACTTTGACTAAAAGTTATGTTAGTGAACATAAAAGCCCCTGCTCGCACCGGTATTAAAATTTTGTAAACTGATAAGCGTTGGCTACCAGGGATTATTTTCTGATGTCATTTAGAAATTCCATAGTACATATACCTACAAAATAAGTATAAGATTATGAAGAAGGGTTTTGTCGTTCAGCAATATTTGAGCTGGTTCATGGAAAATGGACTAATGAATTCCTAATAATCATAAACGTGCTCGAAGCATGTTTTTGTACTGACTTCCACTATTTTTATACCGTTTGAACTTACTTATCAAATCAATTGCACAATTCAAATTAATTTCAACTGGAACATAACTTGTGGCTACGAAATTCTAACTAAAAATCACAGCGACATCAGATGTTTGAACAAGAGCTAAATTTTTTCTCTTTTGTGAAGAATACAAGAATAATTGTAAGAACTATTTGTCAACCACACAATTAACAACCATGACGTGCAGCTCGCATTTAGTTACCAGGCCAAGTTCATATTTATTCCTTATAACACATTAAGCGAGTAAAATGGTTAAAGTTTCGTATATGGAGAGGGAGACTTATGTAGTTGCCACAACTCCAAATGTCATAGTTGTAAAAATAGGTTCGCTTATAGCTCTTAAAGCTCCTTACGCGAACCAGATAGTTGTCACAACTTAAATAGTTTGCATAATTTTCTAACATCTGAAATTAGCTCTGAAAATACAGCCAAGAAATTCCCAACTATTCACAGCCAAATTCGTTATTCTGAGAAGGTTCTTACAATACTACTTTAGTTCGCTTCAACCCGCATTGGCCCTTGGGTTATACTTACTGCTTCCTCTTTTTTAGCTCTCTCTTTCTTTTTTTTGCACAATTTTAGTATTTTCTTTAACTTAAATTTTTCTTTAGTTAATTATTTTGTTTTTTATAATTACAATAATTTAAGTAGGCATATACGATCCCTGATCCAGCAATAATAGTCTTGCATAGTTCGTTGAAACCCTAGAACATCCTGACCATCTCCCCTGTAAAGCTCTTGAGTATTATAAACGACTTTGGTACTATAAATAAATTACAATAAAATTCAGTTTCATAAAAAAAAAATATATATAGAAAACGCATGAAATTTATTGAACCTTGGCAGTACATCTACAGTTTGTATACGTATGCGTGCGCGATATTTTACAACTCTATGGGAAGTTGGTCACATTAAGTCAATATTTCAGCTCCACCTTTGGATCCATTAATTTTATTCTCAATTCAACAGAACAAAAAAAAACTGCTTACATTGTGTTTAATACCGAAACCGGAAGGGGTGCGACTAACTAACTATAGCTGCTGACCTCCCCCATTTTCAAAGAACAGCTTGAAGGCCTTTAATGGTTATACCGTGACTGAATTAAAAAGGTTTTTCTTTTGACGTTATTTCGTTATGCGAAAAATTGTGACAAATAAACGAGTATTTCTGCTAAGTGCCTATTGAAATTGTCTAGTGAAGCATATCAGCGCAGAAGTGGTCAAATTGAAGATATACGGAGAAAATGCTGCACCGGAAGAGGGAACCGCCTGTCTATATAATTTTTTTAACTATAGCCACATCGCAATTATTACTAAGCGCTTATAATGAGCAAAATACTTGTAATGATTTGAAGAGACCTGGTCCATATTAAATATTATCTGTCATTAGCGGTGTCTTAAGGGATTCACTTTTACTGCACGAAAGAGCCAGTCATGGAAATGAATACGTTTTTTTCTTTTAGATATTTTTCTTTTCTTGGAAACTCTGGACGTTCAGTCATTGTTACCTAAGAGTCTCTAAAGTTTTTAGTGCTGCTGTGCTGGGAATATTCTCCCAGCACATTGACACAACCAATGGGGCAGGTATATAGTAGGATGACAAGACGAGTGTAAAATTTATTTGATAGTGTAAAATTCTGCATTATCAGAAGCCGGAAATAGAAGTGGGCGAAGAGTAAAGGAAAGAAACATTTTTTTATGCGCCCATGTGGATAAGTATTATTTTTCCTTCCAGGTATGCTGTACTTTATAGGTCTTTCACCCGACTTTCAAATTATCACGGGAATAATAATCCTTGGAACTGCATTTTCTCTCATTAATTTCAAACATTTCAATACTTCCGATATTATGTGAACTGTAAAGTTAGTCCTGGAGTTTTATGGTAGAGATAGTAGAGAGACGAATAACGTGAAACGTAAAATTTTTTGAACTATAGTAAATGAGATATTATTTATGGAGTTATTTCGATTCGCTGTATACATACTTTTCAAGAATAATGAGAAAGCGTGCTTGAGTGGAGATCAAAGGTAAATGAGATGTTGGAAAAATTTGAAGAAATGAATACGCTTCTGTGGATATGAGGAAATGGAATCATAGTGGAACTAGAAAGAAGAGACTAGATGAAATGTTTGTTATTTGGAAGAAAAAATTCGAAAAGGAGAATTAAAATTGATAGTAGATAGAAGAAAAATGTTTTCAAATTATACCACTTCTCTATAGTAGACGTGAAAAATGTACATTTTTTTACGGAGCTCTCTGAAAAAGTTAATCAAAACCAAAATGAGGGTATCAGTATTAATCCAAGCAAATAGTTATTGTAAGATTCACAAAGTTTGGGTCATTCCACGATGCTTTGATCAACTTTCAGAGGCGACGTCATCGATTTGACTGAAATTTTTTTCAACTTATTGTCTTATATAAAATAATTAATACAATTTAATTATTTTGGTAAATATCCGCTGATTACAGAAGTTCCAGCACATTGAAAATCGCAAAAACGACCAATTTTTGTCCATTCTACCAAATTTCACAAATATACATATATCTCCAGTTTTAATTAAGCCTATTTTAAAGATCTAAAATATTTTGCAAAGGATATATTTCAGGTTTTGTAGAAAAAATACCTTCGGTAGAATTTTTATGAAAAAAGAAAAAGATATTCGAGAATAATTGTTGTCCTTTTTCCTTGAAAAAATTATTGATTGAACACCATTTTCACCAAATCGGTGACGTCACTTCAGAAAGTTGTTCGGGAGGTGGTCGACACATCTGATAACCTCAGTTCTAAGCTGAAAAACGATAAAACACTCCTCCGAAGGGCTTAAATATTTGGGAGGTCATTTAAGAACACATCCTGTACCCCAACGTTTTAAGAATGGGTTCTCAACCAGCCTTTCTGCCTGCCCTATATGTACATCCATTGCGAATGGAGCGATCACCGATATTTCTATCTTTTAACAGACAGACAAATAAAGTTTGTCACTATTGTGGTTACGTCCCCGTATTCCCTGGCCCACATTCTAGTTTTTCAATTAGTTCCATCTTGTTTAACTTTCCTCTGAAAGAGCAATAGTGATAATGGGTACCTGCTCCTGTCAGAAAGACTCTTTCTAGCCTCAAAAACTTCATAGTTGAATTTCAGTTGAAATTTTCACATATATTTATCTTTCAATGTTTTAACCCTGGGGTCGCAAAAGGAAATTTGATTGTACTAGTAGTAGTTGACCCATGTCACAATACTAGAATTTGAGTATCTTGAGGTAATCGAAATCGCAGATGGATGAGCCTCTAAGTTTGATAAATGTCATGAAAATTCATCTGCATTCTCTTCATTTCGCGGGATATATACTGTTGCCTGGCATTCATAAAAGACTACCTTCTTTGTACACTTTGGGAAAAGATTGCAAAAACTTTGACCAAGGAAAACTTTAATTGTCTGAGCAAACAGAAATCTCCTTGTTTTCTATACCTTAAGTTTGAGGATGGGATTATGAGTTCTACGTATTTTCATTTCTCTGATTTGAAGCTTTGCTCGTATAAAGGATAAGAAGGATCAAATTGTTTTTCGCTTATAATTACATTTACTGAAATTTATTACTCAAACAAAGAAATAATTTTCGAATGCAAAAGTTCTGTGTATTTTTACATAATTTAGACATTTTGTATACTATATATACCCAGCGGTAAATGGAATCATACCATCATCCAAACCTGACGCCTTCCTTGGAAGATATGATGCATCATGCATGCCCCTATATTGGACACTTTATAGAACAAAAACTCTTCATAAAAAAAAATTCCTTCAAAAAATAGGATGGAGTTTTTGTCACTCAATTCTCGAGCTGTGCAGACTTGGCAACAATCTCGGCGAACTAAATTTTCAATGAATTTATTTCATATTGACTCTCTACAACTTTAGATGATATTTTTGTGCAGGCCTGTTTTATGGAGCATTTTCGATGCCTCCTAGCTTAGTTGGAAGGAAAATGGAAGCAAAATTGCTTAGTTTATTAAAAAGTAGTTTCATTTTTTATTAAGAAAGTTCTTCTTTCATTTTATTCTTTTTCATTTTATTTCTTGAACTTTAGTAAAAATCGTAACAGTTGACAGTTATTCTGTGCGAACGAAAAACAACTGCGTAACTGCGTGCTCTTGGTTTCGCAAACGAAACAGAAATGAGCTTGAAAACATTCATTGCAAACACACCTTTCAATAAACTTCTTTCTGAATCAATCTGGAATGAATTGAAAATTGTTCTACGACTTTTTCATCGTTTTGCACCTCATCAGGACCAGCGTTAGTGCCTAACACTGGGAGTAGCGATTTGTACTCTTCAACCATGTCTAGCCGTCCTCTTTCGAGGTAATTCCGGTCTTGTTGGCGGACAGTTACGTCGACCACAAGGACCCCACACCTCTCTAGTTTGTAAATACCAGATCTAGTTTGAGGACCTCTTTAGAGTTCAGCCGGACTGTTGGTACATTGTTTACTCTTCTTTTCGGGTTTCTTCTCAACGCCTCTTCCAACAAGAAGGTTCTAAGTGCTTTTGAATGAATACATTGATCCACGATATGATCCAATATTTCAGGCATGCCGCGAGACCTTCTACATAGCTGGTACTCCACTGCAGCTGTCCTGGCGAACGTAACGCTAATGGGTGCCGCGTTTCCACGCACCTTCAGGGCAGTGAGGAACCGGTACGGCTTCAGTAGCGTAAGCTTTACTGCTATCACATGCCATCACATGGAAGACCTGACGAGAATTCCAGCTGGGTATATCATGTAAAGTACTACTACTATCATGTAGTACGGTAGTGCGACGCGTAGTGGTTATAGTTTCCTTCATCCCGTCCTGACATTACCGCCGTATTGTCTCTGCTGATGTCTCACTAACCAGGTTCCGATCCTGTGTGATATTTTATGTATTTTATTGAATTATTTCTAACTCTAGGTTGTATTTGAAATTGCTAAATACTTATGCTATGTGCATTTTCATCATTTAATTTTTCCATGATCCATGATCTTTTTCGTCCAATTAGTATTTTGTGCTTTATATCCAGAGTTCTTGAAAAGCTATTGTATAAACAGAGACTTGTAGATCTCGATCGGGGTGATTTTTTGGTGTGCTTGCAATCGGGATTCCGACGATTTCATAGCTGTGAAACTACTGTGTTGAAAGTAACTTCTGACATAAGAAGCGCTCTAGACCAAAACCATTTCATGGTCGTAGTACTTTTAGATTTCTCTAAAGCTTTTAATAGCGTGAATCACCGCATCGTCCTCGATAAACTTGCTAAATCTTTTAATTTTAGCAACTCAGCCGTTGCTTTGATCAACAGTCGTAAACAGCGAATCACAGCCAACGACATGCTGTTTACCGCACTAGCAATGCCAAGTGGAGTTCCTCAAGGCTCTATATTGGGCGCTTTTCTTTTCAATCTGTTTCTAAACGACTTGCGTGTTGCTCTCCTGGATGTACATACATATATACCCATTTATATGCGGATGATGTACAGTTATATTTCAATAGACCTATTGGGCTTTTAGAAGACTGCATTGAACGAATAAAATGTGAGGTTATGTCTGGTCGAAGAATAATTAGTTGGTTTTAAATTCTGTCAAGTCTCACTGAACTTACTTCTACAATAATAAACTGATTTTTTCTGATATGCCACTAATGATCGTAAACAATTTTTCGTTGCCTATGCTAAACAAAGTCACTATTCTTGGTATTATTTTAAACAATGAAGTGTTGCGACATCGTTAATAGCATTATCAGAAAAGTTTATGCAAGGCTTCGGAATCTCGGGCTCTCAGCGATTATCCTATCTACTGAAAATCGCATAAGATTAATTAAAATTTTAATTTTACCCCACTTCACTTATTATGGTAGTATTATATTTTCTAAACTGGATAGTTGGATAATTTTTGTACCCGTAAGATGGAAGTAGCATTCAAAGACTGCATCCACTTTGTTTATGAACTTCGCAGGTTTGACCATATTTCGTATTTTCGAGTTCTTATCTGTCCACTGTTTCCCTATTTGCTACGACGTGCTCTAGTTTTCTTATATAATCTATTTAATTGTGATAAACCTAGATACTAACGAGAATTCTTTCAGTTCAAAATATCACGCCGTAATAGGAATATAATGCTCCCACGTTTTTTATAAATCTTACATGGAAGGTTCTTATCTTGTCCATATTGCCCATCTATTGAATAAACTTCCCTTGAGTGTCCAAACTGCAGGCACTGTCGCTGCATTTAAGCGGCACATTTAAACACTTATAGTATAATATTTTCAATTATATTCATGGTCTCCACATCAGAATTTATGTATAACTTTTAAATTTAACTCTAAAATGAAATTCAGTTCTAATAGTAGTAGTTAATTTTGTGATTTCTTATAATTTAGAAAAAGATTCACTCTAGCACCTTTATATCAAATGTACAAAAAAAGATTATTAATTCTTGTGACAGTATCCTTAAATAAATATTTCTATTTCGATTTCAATCTTTTATATAATGGCATCTGTAAACAGAATAAATAATTAAGCAATCTTAATTCAGTTCAAGTTTCAAGACAATTATACAAATTACCGAAAAGCTTGCCTTATGTATATTAAATTATCATATTGATTATTAAAATCTTGCAAAATAATATTAATATTAATTAATTTTTATTTCGGGCTCAATATACATAAATTACTAGAGTTTTGTCAATAATAATTGAATGTCGTGCCCTCAATATCAAGTATTCAAACAATTCATTTAATATACAACTATAATTCCATTTCAAACATGTTAAATGCAATTGAAAAAACAAAAAACAAAATTAAAAGCAATTTGCAAATAAAGTTTGTTCCATCGAATTCTGACCAATTTCATGTACGCTGTCACATCTGACCAGCATTCCCAATTTTCTAAAAAACAAAAACGAAACTGCACAAACAAAAAATCAACGTCCAACGAACATCATCATTGATGAAGCAAAGTGTCAACAATAATCAAATCCCATTGTCCACGGTAAACATTCGCGTGCACGAGCTTTTGGCAAAATGCAAAAGGCCTTTATTTAGAGATGTGCTCTGAATAAGGATGGCTATTTTTCGCCATTTCCCCCTCCCCAACGTTGACCATTCATGTGCATTCGGTTTGATGCAATTTCTACCCCGGCAGGGTCAAATAGCCAAATTACAGAATTTTACAAGCTATCATGCTCTGAATCTGACAGTTATGCATGTCTGTATATGTATAATGTACAAGGGTTCTAAGCACCCTAGCCCATCGTTGTTGAAGAGTAGCTTATTAACTTTCATTGTTTACTCACACGGAATAACTTTCCAGAGGTGTTGAATTGCATCACAGCTTATCTACGCCACCTTTTTGAATGCTATCATCATCAAATGCAAATGTGGAACTCACAGTCACACAGTGAACCTTGTGTTGTGCTTCTGTATGGATAGGAGATGTTAGTTAAAAGTAAAGCGTATCAGTTTCGAGGACGTTTCAAAGTGACATTGTTGTTGTAAAAAAAAAAGCAACAAATTTACTTCCTTTCTTTAAAGATTTTAAGGCGTTAGAATTTCACATCACTCTCTCTCTCTCTCTCTCTCTCTCTCTCCACACTTTCAGCACTATCTGCTATGTCAAGCGGAAGACAATGGACTTTTGTCCTTTGAGAGACTTTTTCTCCCTGCAGGGATACTTCGTGCGCTTGTATTATAATGAAAATCTGTTGGCTTTAGGCCGTGAGAAAAGAAAAAATGAACTACTTTTTGAAAGAATATTTTCAGCTATTATGGATGCTTAATCTTATTGCCTGGTTTACAGTTTTTTATTTATTTACTATTTTTATATTTTTGCTTATCAAATATACAATTTAGTCCAACTTATATTGCTACAGTCCCCTACATTTCGTACATTAATCTGCATATTATCAATTCTGATGAGGATCAACTATAATTTTATTCTTAATTTTGATAAGTATCCTATGTCTCCTCCTTTAAATCTTATTTACATTTATGCAGATGCTGACAAGACAGACGAATTTAATGCGCTTAGTTGTAAATTTTGTTTCTGACTGGTCAGAATATGAAGGTTTAACCATTAGTCCTAGCAAAACCACTATCGTCCCCATTCACAAGGAGATGGTAACTAAACTAAACTACACACATCCTTCTTGCACGGTACGAACATAGAGCTCTCTAAAGAGGAGACGTTTCTAGGGATTATACTCGATCCAAAATTCACATGGAACTAGCATTTGTCGAAGTTTATACGAAATGCCACCGTATCTTTCTATATATGCCAAAAGCTGTATGGTAAAAAAAATGGCTTTTGAATCCAAAAATATTTTATTGATCGGAAAGAACAATACAAGTAAAGTTACGAAAATTACAAAGACTTGTATACGTCGGAATAAGAGGTGCTATGAGAACTTGTTTCACATCAACAGGCTTAGAACTGATGCTGGACTTATCCCCTATACATTTTTTTATTAAATCGGAAGCTAATCTTAGTGGTAAATTCCGTCTCCAAAAAACTTGGAGACTTAATGCGTGATCAGAAAATTCTTGTAGAATTTCGAAATGACTCAATAGCCTCCAAGTTTCCATAGGCACAATACCCAAAACTTTTAGATTTGGACGCTGCACTTTGAAACGGTTATAGAAGATTGAAAGACAAAGCTGGAAGAATAGTGGACCGAATTTACCATGATCATCACTCGTCTGCTACACAGACGAATCTAAAAAGTATGACGAGTATGACGGGTATGTGTTTATGAAACGCCTGTATGAGGCTATGGAACGAGATGTAAAGTACACAAAGCAAAGCGATCCTACCCAACGGGTTTTCAAGCAAAAAAATGCATGCCTTAGAAACGTGCATTAGAATCAATATACAAAGAGACTATCGCCACATAGTGACATAAGCGACATCTGTTGGAAATGGAATCAACTTGAGGTTAGTGACATCTTAGTAAACTTTGGGTTCGGAGAATAGAATTTACGGGCAGGTTCTAGGATAATTTGTAGAGTATATTCTCACATCCAGGAGGCAAGTCTTATTTCAGACAGTGAAGTGAAAGAAGTAAGCTATTTGGATTGCAATAATTAGAAGTACAGTACTAGCGATAACTAAAGAGTTGATTTGATTGTTTGTGAATTTATGAAAGTAAATAGTAGAGTTAAATTAAGGAAGAACTTGTGAATAATATTGAAATATTTTGTTTGAATAACAAATAACAAAGGCCATGCTCGTAACAATACCATAAACTCCGACGGCCAAGCCGCAAAAAACTCCACTTCCTTCATTTCAAATCTGGTTTTGTGATTATCGGATTGTCCTAGATTTACTATCAGGGAATAATCAAGTAATCCTTAGATGGTAACCAGGACACGAAAGACATGAAGGAAAGGAGACGGCTAACTACTTAGCCAGGAAAGGAAAGTAGGCTATTATAATATTGTGTCTGGTAAGCCCATCCTATTTTGGATATTATTTGTTCTGCTAGTTGCCTTTTTGTAAGGTTGCCGATGGGTCCGAGTCTGCGGTAAATGGAGATTCCTTGTTAAGTAGTCAGCACTCTTATTACCTTCATGCCCCCTGTTGAAATCTATAATTTTTGCTTAAGGCATAGAAGGCTTTCTTCACTCATCTTCGATATTTTGTTTCCTACACAATTTACTCTCGAGGATAGCGAATTGTTTTACTGTTCATATTCAGCAAGTAGCTGTATTTCGCAATGAATAGCATTAGTTCAGTCAAGTTATTATTTCACAAAAAACCAAGGCCCCAAACATAATCTCATTTATAATGGAAGAAAACATCCTCCACATAATCCACGTACGTAATTACCATCGTTAACTAGTTTTTAAAGAATTTTATTCATAGCAGCTATATTAGCAAGAGCAGAGGACTTATAACCCTACCTTGGGGTATTCCATTATTCCACTATGCTAAACTTCATCGCAATATCAATGCCCATACCTACTTGGTACTATGAGTTTAGAAGGAAAAAAAAGATATCAAAATCTATTTTCGGTTGTCGTTTTTTTTTTAGAGCAGTCTTATTTATGTAGCTATAAAACTTTCCTTTTTACCTATAAATAAATACAACCCTAACCCCCTTTATTCTCGTGTTGTGTCATCTATTATTTGATTAATGTCCTTTATTGGTACCAAGGTGAAATAATATCCAAGAAAATATATCACAAAATTACCAAAAAAATTGGTGCCACTTGGTGCCAATCGGTTGCCGCAAACAATCGCCGGAAGCTCTTTGAACGTTGCTGCGATAAAAAACAAAAAACGTTGCCGTAAAAACATAAATATAGACAGTCCATAATAACAACAAAAAAACTACGAAGTTACACAGCTCAGCCAAGCTAAAAATTGAATTATTGTTTACCAAATAAAAACAAATTCCATTACCTTGGTAACGCAAGCTACACGGCAGTCTTATTACTAAAAAGCCCAGGTATTTATGTGATGCTTTTATGCAGTTTTTTTTTGTTTTTTTTTTTTTTATTCACGTCGTTTGATATTGTGTTGCACCTTTACATAAAACTCAACATCAGAACGAAAACCGCGGAGTTGATATGGACGAGATTCAATAACTTCACTTGGGTAGCCAAGCAGAGATTAATCATTTTCGCAGCTTGTCGAAGAATATTTTTCCCTCGTTTTTTGAATATTTGCCCTATCTTTACCCCCTTAGATGTTCCGTGTGGCGGCACAGAAAAGCTGATTGATGGCTTTGATAAGCATAAGTTACAATACAGGTGCAGTTTTCAAAATCCAGAAATTATTGACTTTTAGAAGAAGTCTGTTTTTACTTTTGTTTTTGTTAGGTACTTAATTCATATCCCATCTGGAGTAGTGCAAAATTCCTAATTTGATAGCACAAGTACTACATAAATGTGCGTTAGTACATGTGCACATCCATGATTATACTACGCATGCGCAACAGCGATTACTGCGCCGTTGATTTTCTTAAGAATTATGCAATCAGCAACAAGTTGCTACTGAAATGAGACCAAAAAACTTAATACAAAGCAGAGTCTTATTAAGTTACCGCTTTGAAACTGGAACTGGGAGATTCATGTATTCCATTTCCACATGCCAAGCCAGGCAGACAGGAGTTCCCCGCTCTACCCGCGTCTTGTCGACAATTTTGAATTTGCAAAATCTTTTATATAAATTATATTCCCCTTGCTGCGTAAAAGATACGAGTAAGTCTGTTGTAAAGTGACGTGTGGTGTTTTGTGTTGAAATTAACCTTAATAAGAAGAATGAGGGGGAAGACGGGAAAACACAACAAACTTCTTGGAATGTCTGGATAGCTGCTTCTTAGTGCTTTCCTTCTACGTAAGTACACATATGATGCCTGAATGCGGGCAACGGCAGATGATTGTTTTCGCACTTCTTGGCACATTAGTGTGTGCCACATTATACAAGACATTCCAGGGATTACAGGATTTGTTCACAAAACATCGCTCATATGCTGGACCGTAGGGGGTAAATTTATCCTGGCTCTGAAATATTAAGAGGTTTCATTGTTCTTTTTTTTTTTAATTACTATTATTCCATAAAAATAAAAATAATTTGTTGATGATGAGACATTGATTATGGGATTTAAAAAGGTCGACGGATGATAGTAGATAGCGACGAATTTTATTTAAATGAGCAATTAATACCTACACAAGAATACAATTTTTTACAATGGCTTAATTATAAGAAAAATTCGAACTGCTGCTTTAAGATGGTGGTGTAAAGGGATAGTGAAGCGCAGAACTGCCAAGGGAGAATAACTGGATGTGAAAAGACATATACTACGTGCACCATGCTTCGTTGTGCTGAGGTCCTGTACATCTGATTACTGATGAAAGTGTGTGTATCTAGTGAAGCCTAGCGCATATATGACCTAGTATGCAGCTTGGTATTTGTATCTTGGTATGCTATAAGACTACTGGCGTTAGTCTCAAGCCTCTCCTAGCCTAAAGGGCGGATCATAACCTTCTCGTGGTTCACTGCTGTCACTTTATAAGTGCTAATATGATTAAGCCCGAACGGAGATACCAGTAACGTTTAAGAGTCTGCATGTAAGATTCACTGGGAGTACTCATGATCGTATGATCATATGATACGAAGCCATACCAATTGCGTAGCCGACATTGCTAACTTAGTACTACAGGCTTGAGGAACCCCGAATAGAGCTCTTTGAGCAATATTCGCCTCAACATGGGAAGGCCCCCTTGTGGAAGCATCGTAGTGGTTGTGGTAGCCCATATCGCGGGCAGAGTGAGATTATCTGGGTCTGCATGACTTAGGTGAACATTTTTCTCTAAACAGAGTAGTTTGTTCTTTTGTCATAATTACATACTGCGTCCGTGAATTTGAAGGATGGTCGCTTATTTAATGTATGCTTAGAGGATTGGCTCTCGGCGTGAAGTTACGATAAATCAACCGGGTGCTGTGACCCAAAGATCGGAAGAGATTTTAGGTAGGTCTCGCTTCGACCAGTAAATCCAATGTCAAGCATGCACTGACAAAAACTGGTACTTGCTGAGATAGAATATACATTATATTCTGTCTCTTGTCGCTTGTCTTCAATCCGTGCATTAAGAGTGCCGTGAGATTACGCCATAATGGCAGGTGCTCACGTAAAACCATGACAGCTTTCTGCTACTATAAGATATAAATATAAAAAAAAATAATTTGTGCAAGCAATAAGTACTTAGAATTATTTAACTCTTAATATCTATAGGGGCGTTGTCTATACAAAAGTCGTATTCAAATTCATTTATTTTATCTGCTTATGTACCTAAGCAGAATTTACAAACAAACAAACAAAAAACAAGACAAAAAATAAATATAAATGAATAAAAACGCAAAATATATATCTACACAGTAAAAAATTGTTCCCTAACATGAGTGGCAACAATTTGTGCTACAAAGCTTAGGTTTTTTATGCAATAACATTGGGGAAAACTCCACCTTGGAAAACGTAGATTAGGTCTTCATCCCTAAAATTCAGGTAGGTTATTTTTCCTAAAATGTAGGGAATATTCCCTAAAATGTAGGGAAGAGGGGTATAGGTAAACTACACCTTTAAAAGACATAAGAATGAGACGAATAGCTCATTTCTTATGTGCCATATACTACCATATATATTGCATGGGGCGCTGGGCACGCTAAAAAAAATAGTGAAAAACAATATATGACTTATTTTCAAAAACAATTTTTGAATTATATTAACGAAAATATATTTGTAAGTGTTCTATAAAAACTGCTGCCAAGTGCGAATTGGATTAACGCAAAATAATGCTGCTATTTGAAAAAAGTATGCCTACTTATGATAATAATAATGAAGGTGAATAAAACGAGGAAGAAAAGGCCGAAAAAATCTCGTTTCTTCTATGGGGACCCCCTTTATTCTTTGAATTTAATTTCATTTTTATCATTTTTTTGTTATACCGGCCATAGAAATCCACACTCTGCAAAAATTTCAACTGTCTACCTATTACGGCTCATTAGATAAAGCCCGGTGATAGACAGACGGACGGACAGCGGAGGCTTAGTAATAGGGTTCCCATTTTTACTCTTTGGCTACGGAACCCTAAAAATGTAGAATAATACCTAATTTATTAAATGTTTTCTTCCTTATATCCAAAAGAGCTTAACATTTCGGGAATTTTATGTACTATATGCGTTTTCTGGTGCCAAATGCTGTATGGGAGGTACAGCACAAAATTACCCAAGGATATCCCATTCTTGTCCCAAAGATACCATAGCTTTCCCGGGATAAACAGGAAGTACAGGAAGTATTCAGTATGTACTTAGGACTTTATTTCTAGGAGTTATTAAAAATTTACCATAAGTTATTCTCTGGGATATCCCGCAACTACTCTCTATGGGAACATTCTTAGGCTTTTACACACAAATACATACGGGATGTGCAGGACAATTTTGGGACAAACATGAGAAAGTTGTTCCCGAAATTTGAATATTGAATACGTTAACTATGCCTAAGTACAACCACAGTGTGGGAAGTGCGTGGGATCTACTAGGGACATCCCAACCCCGGACATTCGTCACTCCCAGGGATGTCTTAAGTTGTTGACTGGAATTGGACGAGATTTCCCACGGACAATTCATATATCCTACCAGGAATTTTCAGTAATATACCACGGACATATTTGTGCTGTGTGGGCTAAATTCATTGAATGTGATTTGGGGAAATTAAACGGATTTTCCCTTTATATCAGAGAAAAAGACATTTATTTTAAAGAAAAACCTTGTCTTAAATTTAGGATATTGTCCTACTCTTTTTACGGTGTATACTCGTATAATAATAAAAATACGAAAATAAACTAAATGTGTGTTAATTAAAATAATAAGACTAATAACAAAATACTTAAGAAAAATAGTCAAGTATCTTGCCCCTGAGATCTATGCTTCTACTCTTCTTGATCTTCAAACGCAGGGTATTCCACATCCTGACGGGTAGCATAAATACAAATACTATGCTGAGTTACTCTCAATATTTAATGCTGAATGTGCCAAGCTCTAGTTCTACTTGACCGAGAAAACAATAATTTTTGAAGCAGTTAGCTAGGCACTTATTTTACAATTTAAATTATGCAAAAACAATTTTACCCTGGAATCAAAATACGCTTTTAAGTTGCATTCAAAGACGGATTTTACATAAGGAAAAACATTGTCATATCGTCTTAGACCGTTCACGTAGACCTCTGATATACAATGAAACACATTCGCGACTAGACACAAAGTAAAAAATTGGTTTTTGTATCGAGTGTATCTCAACCCATGGTACACGTAGTAGTGCACGGTTAAGACACGTTCTTCAGACCACAAATATGCACCCGCACATATATGTAATAAAACACTCGTGCGTATCATCCCACTCTCAAGCTCTACTCTAAATTGAGCTATACATGAATATGTTCTAAAACATTGCTAAGAAAAGCAGTTTTTAGTGCGTAACAGTCGCGTAATTCTTTTTCACAATACTGTTAATATGGTCAGACCACATAAATGTATGTAGTGTAAAAAATTATGCCAAGATTCTTTACCCCTGTATGGAATAAGAGCACCATGTAACATTACTTCCGGAAATTATGTGGTGTCCAGATTATTTCTGCACAAAAGAATATCCTTAGATTTTAACGGATTTAGAAGAAGCTTAATCTGTTGTACCTACCGTCATTCAGTCTACATATAGCATTCTTCTACAACATACGCGGTCTTGACAATTATAACTGGCAATCATCAGCATATAAGTGAAATTAACAATTTAAAATGACTGAAGAAATATGATTTATGAACACTGAAAATAACAAAGCCCGAGGATTGACCCCTGCGGAACACCATTACGTAGAGTCAAATAGTTAGACAAACTCTCACCATAGCCAGACCTTTTGTTGGTTGTTTTGTTATGTGACCAAATAATCATGAAAACACCACTATAGAAATTAAACAATCTGTTAAGCTTAATACATAACATACATAACCGTATACTTGATATATATGTATGTTTTGATTATTGTATAACCCGTAACATATAGCCCAAGCGCGGATTCACCAAGATCCCAAGTGAAATCTGCTAGGTCTAACTCAAATATAATTGTATATCATCCACATTCAGATGAATATTAATGTCTCGAACCATCCGAAGGGGATTTGTTAATGAATGAGCTGAATATCAAAGGATCTAAAACTGATCCCTAAGGCATCTTACATTGCAGTTGAAGAAAAATCATCGAAATACTTACTAACTGCAATATGCTGTCATAATTCGGGATAGATTTCTTGTTAAACTATTCTGCATATATTATTTAGTTCTATATGGTGATTCTTTGATAATTCAGTGACTGCGATAATAGATGACGCTCAAATCGCTAAAATGTAATGGAGCAAAATGGATTATTTGTGAGGTAAGCCGAGGCGGTATACGTAGAGTCCCTACTTTATGTTGAAATACTCCATTTAAGAAAAAATATCTTTTTTTTTAATTTAAAATGAAACCTCTTAATAGAAAACCTTTTATAAATTAGGAATATAAGTTATTAACGGGCAATTCAGATGCTAACATTATCAAAATGTGGCAATAAATAACACAGTTATAATGAGGTCAACTTTTAGGCATATAATTCTGTTTCCAAAGAAGAGCACATATCCTTCAACTTTTTATAACTTTAAAACTTCTACATCCCGGGTTTTGAACACAACATGACATAAGCCTGGCCCTCATATGCATATTCGAGGAGCGGTTTTCAATGACCCTTTTAAAAGCATCACTTTGCCGGGATCATTTTCCAAATCCTTCCTTCCATTTGTCTTAAGAAACTGTCCTTTCACCTCGCACAATTACTAAACCTGAATGCTTTCGGTAGATCCTGTTATTTAAATATGAGAAAATAGTAAATTCTCATACTTAGGTAAGAGTATAAAAAAAAAACTCCAACGCTGCTAGGCTATCTTAAGACCGGGGTAGGATTTCGTTTGAGCATAGATTTAGGGAAGGGGGAGGGGGGGGGGGGGGTATGACTAACAGCCACGGTGGTATATAGATATAAAAGGTGAAATCTCAATGGGAGTGTCATGTGTATAAAAATAATTATCGCGAGCTTTTCCTTTTTCATGAGACAGACAACCTTTCCTTTGTAGATACTCTCGTACATACCTACATCCTAATGTCCTGACGGGCTAAGAACTCTTCCTTTTTCTCATTTGTGCGTGACTAAGAGCTATGTTGGTCTTTGGTAGTGGTGCTTTTTAACAAATGAGGGAAAAAAATCAGAACAAAGTTCAAATAAAAAGATGATGGTTCAGTTCAGGTTGAAGTGAAGCAGGTTTTTTCTTTCTAAATGTTAACCTTTGAACTTTTTTGTCATTTTTTCTTTTTTTTTTTATAAAATTGTTTCTTGAAAAATACTATTCTACATAGATTAAAGTATTTTTTTTTTATACAAGATAAATTCACAAGGATCCGTTTTTGTTTTTGTTTTATGTATTACATTATAAAATCTAATTTATTTTGTGGATCAATAACGAAACTTAATTTCGTCAAAATCTATAGTTTGTGTTCCCTACAAAATTTCGTCTTTTGCTTTAGAACACAATGCGGCGGTTGCTTCAAAATGTTGATGGAGATTCATTTGGATACATTTGATTGCCTTAGGCTAAGGTTTCATCTAATAATCACTTAATTTTTAAATAAATGGAGCCAAATGTACAGACACACAAAAGAAGTCAATCAAGTACCCATTTGCTACATTATTTGGCTTCATTTCAAATGGAGCCAATTTTACTCCATTTGATGAAATTGCTGTAAAAGTTCCACCTACCGTCATTAAAATGAGCTAAATTTAATGGAAATTGGAAAATTTTTCCATTAAAGTCATAAGTGACAACCATCAGCTGATCATGAATGAAATTTCTTCGTAGCTTTTCTTCTCTTTTTGGGCTATTTCAACAACAGAAAATATCTTCTACTAAATGCTTTGAAATTAGAGTAAATACGCAAATTTTCTTGATAGCATTTAATTAAATTATTGAACTCTGCAATGATCTTTACTCTAATTTAAGAACTGTCAATGACATTCCAAATGAAATAATTTTCGCTCACAGTCTGTCACCTCTTAAGTCATTGTAGAAAGAGGGTATAAGGTTTCTTAGGATTTTCTGCTGACCAGTTGCAGCACATTACCTCTTGGATCCGCCGGTTTTTATTCGTTGTTCAGCTCATAAGTGCCTTACAGGACTCTTTATCGATGAAAAGTGTCAACATCTTTAATTTTCTATCAATTTTCTTGTTTAGTGTTGTCTCGACTCAAAGATATGCAGGCCATTTTCAGATTGTTCAATCGTGTCAATATTTTTTCTGATGGAACCCCATTCATTCTCAGAATTCAATCTATCCCCATTTTTATTTTCGAAGTTTGGTGTTCCTCCAGTAGCTTTATCATCATATTTTCTACCCATTTTCGGCTTTCGGTATTAAGAGACACCGAATGCTTATCCAACTCGACTTAGTTGAACAGCTGGCTTTGTGCCATCTTTTGATGTATTCTTAAGTTTTCCCAGTATGACGCTCTACACCTGCGGGCCTTTTTCTTTCGTGATTGTTCCCTGACGTGGTTTCTTCTGGTACCCATTGTTATCTCTGATTCTGACTTCGGTTGTAGTAGTTTTTCATGACATTAGTTTACTCTTCGCCTTCGCTAATTAGATTCTTTTCAAACGTCTGTTTGTCGCACCGGTTAGCTTAGGCTTGTCCTTCAACCTTAATTTCCAAATAGTTGGTAGTTGCCACAAAGCAAGGTACTGTTCTTATCACTTTGTTCAGTTGGCTCTGGTAGTAATTGAGTCAAAGTGCGTAATTCTCATTAATAATTAATATAATTTCCACCAGTATCTTTGAAAAGACCAGTGTCATTGCGGACCATTTTAATCTGGAGGTCGCTTGATATCCAGAGTTCGCATGTTAACGACTACTCAGCTTCTCCTAAACCAAACAGCCCTTGGCCTTCAACAGTAACAAATTTAATCTCATCACTCGGTAAGAATAGACAGGAATTTATTTATTTAGATTTTTAAAAAACATTACGCAAAAATTATTTTTCCACCAAAGCAGTTAAATGGTTCTTGTCTTACTTGAAAATTTGAAAAATTATTGTCATTTCAATAGACTTAGCTCATTACTATATAACCAGGCCTCTGGTATACCTCAAGGTACAATTTTGGGACCTTTAATTTTTCCCTTTATATTAATTACTTGCTTTCACACTTGTATTCTGAGTTCTTGTTGTAAACAAGTGATACGAAAATATTAAGGGTTATATATAAAACTCACGATTTCATCTAAATCTAGAGAAACATTTTACAACTCGAAGAATAGTATGCTGATTTTTATTGTTTAGAAATTAATATTAGCACATTTGATAAAATTCCAACAGAAAGCTTGCAGCGAGAGTTTTTAATAACGTAATAACAATAAGAAATGCCTTCATTAATCGAATAAATGAGTTCCAATATTTTTGCATTTTTATATATTATAAACTGTCAAAAATAAACATTGCCACCACTAAAGCCGCATGTCTAGTTTAATTTATAGCTCTATAAATCTTTAATTTTATAGAACCACTCTTGAATATCAAATGTACAATTTTTTCTGCACTCTTGTTATTCTTAACAATTTTAAGCCATTAAAAGGTGGTTTATTAGACTTTTATTGATTAGACTAGGTAATGGCACCACGAAGGATTACATAATTTTTATCTATTACCTTAAGAAAACGAATCGAACTTATTTAAGTACATAATTTATTCCTGTAAAAACTAGAGAATGGCGGCTCAATATGCTGTTGTGATTTGTTAATATGTAATTTTTCTCTTAATTTACCATCCCGCCGATCCAAGCATCATAACTCGCTTAAACTACCAACTTTAACTTTAACTTTAACAACCTCTTTCTTATACCAGCAGTAGCTGTCTGGAAGAGGGGATCCAAGCAAACAGTATTGTAAATTGAAATTAAAAACAAGGCAGTAGTTTTTTTATGATTATAATTGTGATATATATAAATATAAATAAATAAAATAAATAATCCTCACGAATTCAAATATGAATAATAAGATCTGCAGGATGATTATCTGTTGAACAGTTCAGTAGATTTTTCATGGAAACCGTTGTAGGTAGGAAGAAGAGTTCCACAATCGATTTCATAGAGAGTAGGATGGGCGAATTTGGATGATCTTGAAAGTCACGTGTTTATATTTCAAGATAGAATTTTTAAAATTACAACGAGTATTTTAAGGTCACCCTATGGATAGAAACCGACAAAATAATTTTTTTTGTCGAATACTATCCATATTAAGACTCATACCCTTTTTGAGGCCAGCTTTAACGCGTACACGAATTTGTCTGTCTGTATATTTCTTTTTTACTACGAGAGTGTCGTAGACCCACTTTTCGTCATCACAGCGAGCTGAAATTTGGCACACAAGTTCATGTCGCGTGACAATTGAATGTATAAAAATTTGAGCCGGAAACTTCCATGGAAAACTCGGAAAATCGGGAAAAATCATTTGAAAATTTGGTACAAATTTGATTAGTGATAAATCCGTTTCAGGAGAAATGCAGTTTTCCGATTTTTCCGAAAAAAATTTCCGGAATTTTCCGACTATCCGGTAAAAAAGTTTTCTGAATTATGAAGGATCAAGTTCCCTATCAACTGGCATCATTACTTTCTCTCCGACAATGTTTAAAACTTGCAGAAAAAATCGAGAAAAATTCATGTAAAACGCTTTTCCTGAGTTTTTCCGACCAAGGAAGCATTTGAGCGTTCTGCAACCTGAAACAAAGTTGTAGAGCGAAATGAGTTGCATAAACTTGCTTTTGTGGAAAATTCCATGGAAAACCCGGAAAATCGGAAAAATCATAGGAAAAATTTTCATCGATATGATTAGTGATAAATCTGTTTCAGGAAAAGTGCAGAATTTTCCAAATTTTTTTGGAATTTCCGTAATTTTCAGACTTTTCCGGAAAATTTTCCCACAAAAAAGTTTTATAAGCTACGCGGAATCATTTTTTTTTCCGTCCTACTGGCATCAATACTTTCTCTTCAACAATCATGAAAACTTGCATGAAAATCTCGGAAAATTCATGTAAATTTTTAAAAAAAATTATAGCAATAGGAAAAGTCTATGGAAAACATGGAAAATCGGGAAAATTCAGAGGTGGACTCAGATTTTATTCGCTGACAATCACCGATATATTTCAGTATGATCAATCAGAGGTAATAAGTGATTTGATTCATGAAGAGAAAGAATATTCAAGAGAAATGTCCCAATCAAAAAATCTGAGTCCACCTATGTGTATGAAGAAAAGTTTATTTTCTACTTTTTCATGCGGCTTGGCCTCAGCTTTGTTTGAAAACTCGTTTTTTACTTATTTTATTTAATTAAAAACAAAACTCTATCTTGCTCTGTATCTCACAAGTGACTGATTTTCAAGGTCATCCAATATCACTTAAAATTACATATATCCCAGTCTGCTCAATAAACTTGATTTATATGCGCCCTCTTTCTCAAAAATTTTCGTAGATAAATATAGCAAAATTTAGTTGTATTTGACTTATAGTCCAGTCAACGTATGCAGAGCTTCATACAAACTTTAAAAAAATTTAACTAGAAATGCACTTCTGGACACTTATAGTACGTTCTCAATAAGCTGAGTGATTTCTGAAAGCTCCCCGCTTGTATGTGTTGTGGCAGCACTGGAAACAGGGCTGCCATATCGACTTATAAGGGTTTAATAAAATCGAGATATTTCATTAATGAGAAAAGATAAGAAGATACCTGATATCTCATTAAACGCAGATTAAAATTGTCTACCATTTTTATGTAAACACTTTCCTAATTGCGTCTCGTTATAAAAAAAAAATATTTTCTTTAGAATTTAATGATATATTTAAAGAATTTAACGGTAGCCCCATCATTGGAATAGCTACAGTTGGCTAATCACCTTATTCATAGTAAACAAGAAACAAAAAACATATTCAAGATTGTAGCAGAGCAGAGTATCAATCAGATAAATCAGGTAAAGACAGAAGGTGGCTATGTTGAAACCCTTTGTGCCCAAGCAAAGTGTAAAAATAACTAAGTAAAAATCACTCACATCAAAAATTTTTTTTGCGAAATGTGGCATTCAACAATTTTATTTTTCACTAATTTCCATCTAATCCAAAGAAAAACGCAACAGCAGCATCCGAGATTATTGCATAATTCTCAATGAAATTCTAAGTCGGTCGTTTGTTGTCCATAATTTGTTTCTGTCATGCAATTACGAGATAAATAATTGTATTTGTGTCAACTTGCCGGCCAATGGCACAAATCGAATTAGCATGACAGAGAGCCCTTTACAGATGATAAAGAGAATGCAGCTGAGCGTCCAATTCACACTGGCATAAATCTTTTCGACAATTTCACTTGCTTCGTTCATTCTATGAGCAAAAATTTTATGCAGTAAAATTATATTAATTATATATTTTGTGTAGAGTAGACGGGCGAATGTCCTAGGGGGGTGATCTGAGTTTTCTCTGCTTGCTGGAATATAGAACATAGTACCTACACCAATCCATTCATATAGCAAAAATGTAGCGGCAATAGGCCTTGGATTGGTGAACAGACCACCGTATACCGATAAGGCAGCCTTTTAGACTGACTATTCTTTTGGATGGTAGCCAATTCCGATGCTATTTATGGCGTTATAATAAGCGATAAAAGGCGATGTTGAATTTTAATGCGGTCTTAATAAAAATGTCCACGTCAAAAAGCCTGAGGACTTGTGTATATACTGAAAGAAGGAAAATGTGGCCCAGATAAGGTGTATGCTATTTGGTCAATGCAATGGTCAATATATTATGTATATACGTACACCCTTGTCAACCAAGTCTTATATGCATACATATAGTTCCCTTCTATGATTTCTCTATAACTTTCTCAAAGTATTTTCTTTTTTGAATGAGTCCAATTCACAATCCTTTTTCCTTGTAAGCAACGTTGGCGACGACGTCGACGACGACGACGTAGGCAACGACGATAACGACGAAGCCTTTTTTAGCCGAGTAATGCCATTTCTTGTGTGTACTTTTTGTTTGTATTTAGGCCAGAACATATGGATTGCGCTACGAAGCCTGCGGCTAAATAATGTTTTCGCTTCGCTAACTTGCTTTTAGAATTCTTTGTATTTTATGTGTCCTGAATTTATAAAATGACACAGACATTTGCTTTGAAGTACAAAAAAAACTAACTTAAAAAAACCACAACAATTTAAAATGAAAGATACGATGACAACTGAATTGTTTAACAAAGTTTTTATCTCAAAATAAATTATTTAGAAATGCGGAAAGAATTTCTTTTTGCTGAATAATAAAATGTTGAAGCAATATGGAATAGTTTTGAACAAAATTCCTACAAACTTTGTCTCAAAACTAGGTATGAGGACAATTTTGTAAAATACCTTGTGTCGTTGTTGAAATTTATTCATTGGAAGAAAATAAACTGGAAAAATACCGATAGACCTCAAATAAAATGGGACATATCTACATACATATTTCATAAAAATTTGAAAAAAATGTTACAAGTGATAAACCATAATGTGACAAAATCACATTTGTCAAGTTTTTGTCTCATAACAGTTTTATAAAATTTTCGGAAAAATTCAAGCAATTGTCACATTTTTGTAACATAAAAAAATTTTCATAGGAAAGGAATTTAGTTGACAAACAATTATAGATATCTTGATACGAACAGTTATTAATCTTCCAACGGACTGATTGTAAACTTTTGTTCAACATTGTCGCATATTTTTGTCACATATTTTGACATTTCACCATAAATTTGTCGTACTTTTATATTCAACATATTCATTTCGAATTATCCCTTTTATCAACCACAAAATAAACTAAAACGAATTTGCAATGAATAAACGTCGAAATATACGCCTAAAAGTATGACAAATTAATCAATTGTTTCCGAGGTTGTGATAAAAATTATAAACTATGGTAAATGGTTGTTATACACCAACTTAGAGCAATACAATTGCTTAAATTCGAAATAATAGTTTTGAATTTGTAATGTGAAGTGTTATTCTCAATTCATTCTATGTAATGCAAGGCTTGCTGAACTGAATAAAAATAGACAAAAAGCAGTAGAAAAGTTCATTTAATTTTGTCGTATATTTTGACATGAAAGTACGACAAAAGATCAAAAACACCCCCAGTTTTCAACATAGCTCACTTGATTACCATCTCAACTACCACAAAATGAATTAAAATGAATTTGCAATGAATAGACATCAAAAAAATACGACAGATTTGTCAACTGCCACAGAGTTTGTGACAAAAGTTTTGAATTATACTAAGGGAATGAATATTCAACGCAGCATCGCAGGTGACTAAGCTTACAATCAAATTTTTCATTGGTAATGTAAGGGGTCATTTTTAGTTCATTCTACGTGTCATAGCAGCTTTAATGTGTTGAATAAGCACACAAAAAAGTAGAATTACCCTCCAGAAGAATCGGTTCGTTTTTTTTCTACAAGTTAAGCTAAAACCAGATATTATAATCAAGAGCGTCTTTATCACCTGCACTTATTTATTTACTGCTATACTAAATTTAAAAAAATCAGGATGAATGCCATCTGCTGTCACCCTTCCTTGCTAACATCGGGTCTACACAGGCTTTTTTATATGTCTTGAAAGTAACACTATCTGCCAAAAGACTAGTGTGGACCACCTGGATGCTGCCAGTTTCTTCATCAAGGCAGTTCTGGTAAGCCAGATCTGTTAACAATAGCGATGCCTGTTTGTAGGCAGAAAAATAACATTTGGCAGATATGAAACTAAAAAAGTGCGACATTGTTAAATTAATAAATTTTTATCAGGAACAAGAATGTCTTTGGAACTTGAACGCCAAGTGCTACAAACGCCTTGATCTCAAAGTGAGAACCGTAAAGTGTTGGCGACTTGTAACGACATGAAAAATTTAACGACAAAGGTTGACAGAATTTGACCACTCGTAAATTTAATCCAATATCAGGGTGACATTTGTAATCGCCCTCTTGCCAGCAGAAAAAGCCTGTGTAGACCCGATGTAAAAAGTTGTTTCTACGAACTTTGATATCATGAATGGTTCTAGCTCAACATCACTAATAAAAAAAAAACATTTTTATCTACAAATGCTGACTCATTTTCAATTGGTGTATCAATCTTAACTAATGAACCATCTACTATACCACCAACATAACGTACCATGAAATTCTTCTACAAATTTTGATTGTTTCATAAAAGAAATTGCTATTAAAATTGACCAAAAAAATTCTTAAGAATTGTTGTGAAATTCATCCATCCACATCATCCTCTCAAAAGAAATTAGAAATTTACCAGAATCAATCGAGCAACATCCACAAGACCTTCATTTCAACTCAAACAAATAATCCACCACTGGTGTTTAGATAAAGCTGGCCAATATCGCGATAAGATGTTTCAGAAGCTACCGCCGACCTTTGTTCAGAATGTTTGCTATGATTTGTACACCTTGGTTTATAGAAAAGTGAAATAGTATGAAAATAATTTAAAAATTATAACAAATCATTTAATTTATTCAATGCTACGTAATCCGCTACTTTCACTATTCCGACACTAGGTTTTTGGTGGGGGCAGATTAACGAGAGAGTTTGAAGTGTGAATCATAATATGAGGCGAAATATTAATGTATTTACTTTATTTCTTTCAAGATTAGCCCTATATGGGACTGTTATAAATTCATTAAGTATCAATGTGAAATAAATTCTTCTTTAGCGTCTATGGCAGGCTGAAACCAAGCCGTACTGAAGAGTACACAGTTCCTGCTGATACGCAACTCCAAGAAGAAATTTCTTATTGAAAAAGATTTGGCTATTTTGAAGGAGTTTTTGACACTCAATCCACAAGCTGTAGACTTGGCATCAATCTACATAGATCAATTTCATATTGACTACATTCTCTATGAATTCATTTTATATATTACCTCTCTATGAGTATCTGAAATATAGCATGGAGTTATGGTAAAAGAAAGCTCAAACACTGACGTGTCATTTGATTACTGTAATATTTCCGCAATTTTTATTGCATGATATCATGCGATTCCTTTCTAATCGATATTATCTAATACAAACAATTAATCATTTGTATTGAAACTAGGTCAGGTATATGCATTAAAAGCTGAAAATGATTGTTAGTGACCAAAGCTCACTATATATTTATGATAGGTTGGAGCCTCACAAATCTCTTTCATTTTGTGAACGAACAAAAGCGAAAATAAATTCAATCCAGGTTATAGAAAATAATTGCTGTCTTTGATATTGTTTTTCCAATACTGATATTCTCAGTTCTCCTTGGGCGTGAAGGGTATCAAATCACCGTTGAGTCCTTAATCTGTTCTAATAGTTCACACATTTTGTTGCCAAATATATTTAGAAATCCTTAACCTTTCCACACAAAATGTAACCCTGTAGCGATAATTTTTACAGTATAACACCTTTCTTGCACACTTTCTTTTACAATTATTGACTACATTACACTAAATACTAAACTGAAGCCTTCTGTAGATACAAGCCTATCTAAAATTCCATAAAGTTTTCACTTACCCCAGGTGAAAACATCTTTAACTTTAAGACGGTACAAATATTTTGGGTATCAAGATTTTCTAACTGTATAAACCTACATTAATCCCTTTAAGACCGAGACAGTCTCAAAGTTGGTTACAAGGAAAGCTCATTAGCTTGGAATATTTTTCACTCCTTACTTTCTGTAAGAGTTTTTAAAAGCCATCTCTTGAGGATGTTAATCTCAAATTTGGTCCCTCATCCAACATATTCAGCTCATGACACTTAAATCACGTAAATTTAGACGTTCTCATCTTGAGAGAAAGTAAAAACAACGACAACACTTTATCCTCTCTCTCTCTCTCCACATTTCCCACGCTTATGAGATTTTACTTTGGATACGTCGTCATCACCGAAATCTTCGTAATCACAACAGAAAAGTTCAAGTTTATCCTAATTAATATACATATGCCTTACCTGCTTAACTATAGACTGCATTAATCCATCCTCTGTCAAGTTTCCAAATGAATACCTTCTATCTAATCTACCAGTCTGACATAAAGCGGGATCTGAATATCTTCTTCATGTATAGGTATATGTGTATATCTGCAGAAATATTCCCTTGCCTAGAAGGAATAAATAATTAAAAGTCATTAACACGTAAAGTTCTTAGAAATTAATGTATGAAAAGTTTGCTGAAATCATTAACAGATGGCGTTAGGAACAGTCTTCGCAGATACATTTCCCGTAAATTTTATATAACGGGGGTGGGCTTCTTAATATCCTCAATCGACGGTAAATGATGAAAATGTGAATTTCTCTCCTATTGCCAGAGCAACTTCCAAGTTGCACATCACCGAAGTTTTTCCATTAACTGATTACCGACGACACGCGGCTTTATAAACAGACGAGACACCACGAAGATGAAGGATTTACAAGCGGCAAAGCAACAAAGATCTCCGATTTTAAGGTTAAACTAACCACAAAATTGAAATGTGGTTACGACAGACTCACTGAGGCACATTTGATCTCTTCTGTGGCCATCAAAACCATTAAATATGTAGTTATGAATTTGTGTTTGCAGCTGCTGTATATCTATGGATAATGAGGTGCCCTTTCTTAGTCCGGCTAGATAGAGTCTTGTTGAATGGTCCTCCTTCCTCCGTACGTAAAGCTAGGTTTCAGGTTACCCTTTTGAATAGCGAACAGACTGGTGCTACCAAGAAGTTATTAATTTTGGAAACTAGTATATAGATCTAAAGCTTTAGTATAGTACGACACGACAGGTGATTTTGCATGTATGTAGCGCAACATTATATAGTTGAGATTATGTGGTTGATTTGGTGCAAAGCTTCGGCCTGCATATAGTAGTTGCATTTGAAATTAACCACGACGCATATAAGTGTTGTATAAATGTATACAGCTGATAGGATTTCTGAGTACGTCCAAATGCAATCTCGGATCAATTTCAATTAATTATGTTAAGCTTATTAATCAGTTCACTGCATAATTTCATTAAGTGCTGAAGAGAGTGGTGGGGAGGAGGCCGGGTTAATAGTTGGCTATAAGTTAAGCAAATTATGAGATTTAATACTGAATAATTTCTGTACTGATTATTTAATATTAATTAATAATTCATTTTCGGTACAGTTTTTGAGAATTTCCTACAACTTATAATAAACCTATTTCCAAACGATGCCATCTTCAGCAACTTATTTTCGGTCTATAACGGCTAAGTTACTAGACAGATCTAGCATAGTATTTTTCCTATAGTCAATCAATTTATATTTGTTCATGAATTGGATTTTGAAACTGGTTAATAAATTAATTTGTCTATTGCCGCATAATTCAGACAGGACGACGAAAGATTTCAAGCATTGTGGCTATTATGCTAATCTGTTAAAGAAAAAAATTTAGGAGAACAGACCTAAGAGTATCCAGCCTGCATCGAGTGTTCGATTGTCGATTCCAGGCAGGAAATAAGGTTGTCAGCAGTTCCCATCTTTGTTAGATGAGCGTGAAGCGGGCTATGACTAGTGATCATATCGATCACGAGTCCCAAGAGAAATCTCGTGAACCTCCTATTTGGCCCACCAAGATTCTCATACACAAGCAAGTGCTTAGATTCGCTTATCTCTGTTGATGCTTTGTACGAACAATCGCTTTGATAAAAGAGCCGATCACTGAGATAACCCCCCCAACGACAGGTAGGTTCTGGTCCCTTGTGTCCAGGTACCTACTGTAGAAATACCGTATTATGAATACACCGCTAGTCCACAGACATTCTGCAATCTCCCATCGCAGCAACTTAGATCTAAATGGGCTTAGAAATGGGCATATGGCATATTATATTATTTGTCTTTATTACATCGTCCATCAATAAACTGTGAAATTTTCAGCGTTTATCATTGGCTGAAGAGATTCGCGATGGCATAAGATCTGCTGCTGACCATGTTCAGGAGTTCCTTCATGAATCTCTTCTATCGTGTATTTTGGTGTTTACTTAGTTTTCTTTCTATGTAGGGTTGTTCCAGGCAAATTGCCAGATTTTCCACAGTTTTTAGGTAAAACTCTTCTACCACATTAATTAAACTCTACTTAGGGCATATATCCTTGCTATTATAAATTCCCTATCAAAATTAGTGAAGATCAAATCTTCACAACATTAGTCGACAAAATGGAAATCTTGAGTCAAATACTTCTTTTCCAATATGATTAAACAGAGAAAAAAATATTTCATCTATCATTTGAGGAAACTATTAAGTATGAAAATTTTCAATTTCCTAGTACAAAATTACCCACTTACATCCAGAACTCTATGATACTATCGTCTCCATGCACTTCCTTTAAGTGATTCATAACCAAATAATTCGATCAGAGTATCAAATTCACCCATCCTGGTCAGCATTTTGTATGAATAAAATAAAAATAAATAAAACTCTACATACATTACCCCACTTTTGTCTACTCTTAAAAAAAAAAAAGTTCGTCATACTCATTAACCAATATACATTTAAAAGTACCCCACCCTGTGTCATACAAACTCCATCCCTCACCCGAAGAAGAATCTTTCAACATAGTTGCTACATATACATATACAGAAAAACATATTACCACCTGGATAATCTCCACCTCCATAATAATGGATTAATAATATTGTGTTCAAATAGATCGGCTAGACATCCAAGTTATTGGAATTTAGTTCAGTATATTCGAAAATATGCCATATCCATAAAAAGCTCTTAAGAACTGTACAGAAAAATCCGACCCAAGATTCATCTCGCCTTACTGGCAATTCATTACGATGTTCGTTTTTTTATATCACTTTCATCTACATTTTTGCTATAGCCCTGCCTTCTCCTTCAAAACCACACCAAGAGAACGATGGAAATATTAAGGCAGAGTCTATATCAGCTTCTTGTCCGCTTAATAGATTCTGGATCGATCGATATTCGATAGCACTAGGATCTGTCTGGTGCGTTTTTCCTTCAACAATCTTTTCCAGAATTGCACTAAAATACTTCCGTTGCTTCATTATCCAAACTACTACTACTTTTCAAGGGTACAAACTACTACTACTTTTCAAGGGATTTAGTTAAATCGCCGTTTCAGAATACCTCTAATTTTGACAGGTCTTCCAAGTCAGTTCTAGATATCCACCCAGGCTAGATTTAACAAGCAACGCAGGCGCGTATACAAGGGGAGGGTCACGGGGGTCATGACCCCTCCCAAAGCACTGGCTCACCTTCGCGGCGAATTGAATGGGACGCTGAACTGCAGTGAGTTGTAAAAGTGTAACAGAGCGTTTTTCGTATGGTATGGACACAATGTCTAGCTGACGCCGGCGATTAATGCTGGTGCTGTTAACACACTTTTGCAATCTGCGGCGACAGCTAGCCCTGGGTTTGGCGTTTGAGTAGTAATAGTGGGCGGGTAATAATTGTCAATCGCTCATAGAGCTTCGTCTTTGAAACGTGTACGATTTCTTTATAATTTTCTTGTGTTTTATATAGTGTCGAAAGTCATCTATCATACGTATCACTTAATGCAAAGTAATTTTGGAATACTACATATTTATTTTAGAGTTTGATTGTTTAGAAAAAGGCTGCGTGCCTTAGCATAGCAGCCCGATTATTATGATGCTTTTATATTTTTGTTGCGCGGATTACTCCCATAGATGAAAAAACACACAGTTTCAAGATTTGAAAGTGTTTTGTTTCTAAGAAATTGGTCAGCGGTCTGATTTTCCGACATAGAATCGATGACTGGACAACTTGGTGGGGAGCTCGCAACAGAAGCATGCAAACTGACTTAACGAATTTTGATTTATGGTGCTTCCAGTAGAACCCTAGTTCCATGCAATCATCAACGTATAGCCAACCGATGATTTTTCTTAGCGACACTGATTGAAGCCTGAGTCATTCAAAATTATTACGTTCGTAGGCAAGCATTAAATATTTCTTAGAAAAATACTTGGAAAATGTTCTTAAGAATTTTCCAAAGAGTTATATTAATTTAGGTGCCTTAGCTGGGCTTGGTAGCTAAAGATATTTATGGGCATTGGCACTCATACATTTTGTTCTTAGAAGTTTACTTGACAATTTTTCTACAATATTTTTATACTCTATTGGTGGCTCAAAACCTTCAGTTGGATTGATTCGAGTGCCACCAAAATAGATTCTACAATTTTACGTCAGAATTTTTACGGCAAAACTATAAAAATAAAATCCATTCGCTTTCCTCTATGATAGTTGACGTTACTTGGCTTGTACTTTCGTATTAATTCAAGTAGTGTTGATTAATTTAACTTCACGTTTACTTTAAATTTGTAGGAGAAGGATCAACTTGCTATATTAGTTAGCGATGGAGGTAGAAATAGTAGCGAAAATGTAAAGCGGAAGACTGATAATACTATTTACAACTTTTTTCAGAAGAACGCAAGATCAGTTAAGTTTCCATCAGAAGAAATAGTCAGTAAAATATCATGTACTTCTACTCCATTCCTTTGGATGTGACTCAAGGTGCAAACTCGCTCTCAGTCAATCACTTCACCCGTGACAGAATTGCTTGCGACAGCAAATATTTCTACAATCTCTGCACGAGAAGGCGTATCGGTTATGAGTCCTTAATGTCCACCCTGAGATCGACATAATATTATCGATAGGTTTTCCAAATCAAACCGAAAATTGGATTTTGTGATTTAACGTAAATATGATTAAAAAAAATTCTGTGGTTTTTTTCAAATAACTCGTTATCTGCAAAAAGCTAGTTTTGAGAAAGCGAGGGAAAAGTCGAAAAAAATGAGAAAAAGTTTTGGGAAATCACCAAATTGTGGATTTTTTTTCTTTTTCTCATAGGACGTTTTGAAATAAATTTTATTAACAGTATATTGAAACTATTTTTCAAAAAATGTTAAATATGGCGAAAAAGTTGCACATACAATATTTGTCCCTCACAATTATAACACTTTTTTCGATATAATGTGTGCGAATTAACGACTCAATTGAAGATGAATATTTATTTGAAATCAGTAATCGCTACAGGAGTTCACTTATGCGGTTTATTGAAAAACAAGAAAAATCGCGAAAGCCATGAAATTTTATCAGGCAAAATGACTAGAAATGAAAATGAATGTTGTTAATACTGGTATTGATAAACACCATCTTTTATTATTGTTGTTAATTCATACACAAACAAAAATTGTAGAAAATCAAACAAAACAAATAAAATTAAAAAAAGTCGGAATTTCATTTTAAAATAACAACTTATCTGCACTTGCATTGATAGCATGTCTACTTGTGCTGTTTCTTGAAAAATAATTTAAGATTTTTGGGTACTTAAGTGGTTATTCTTTTGTTAATAATAGTGTAATTGCTATACCAGTGTACGCAGTATTATAAGATATAAAATTTTATGTCGTATGGTATATTTAGTTTAAAATTGTAAATTTTGCAGATAACGAGTTATTTGAAAAAACCACAGAATTTTAGGAGCGACTTCTTCTGACTTTTTCCTCCTCCTCGAACATTTTAGTTGTGACCCCCCCTAGACTGCCGGTATGGATACGCGCCTGAAGCAACGTATATATCACCTGTATCATACATGGTCCAAAACATCATCTTTATTTTTTATATTATCGAATTCCAACTTTGTCACCAAGTAGTTCCTGACTGAGTTCGACATTACTTACATACCTCCACAACTGAAATGGCGCTTTGTAAATTCAAATCAATATTAATTTTTGACGAAACTAGAGAATCCAAATGAAAGAAATTTCACTATAAGTCGGCAAGGGATCAGAAAACCGAGTCCAGTGCATACCCTCCTGGTGTACCTTTGGTGTTCTTGCCCAAATTTTTCTCAAAATCCATTGATTCGTGCGACGAAAATCGTCAACTATACATGTTTATATTCCGATAAACTTTTAATTATCTACCTGCCCTGGATTGACCATTTTCGTGAAAAATTAACATTTTCACAAACGTTCGAACCAATTTCGTCCTCATACTTTCGAACTAGAATATGAATTTTTTCCTGAAGTTCGTATCGTAACACAAACTTCAGTTCACATGTCTATACGTCCATGTTTTCCTTAATATATATATCCTTTACCGTTCCCATTCTTCTATACCATATCTCTTCGTTATAAACTCAATACACCCTGAGATTTCATCTAGAGTATATCAAAATCAAATTCATGCAAATCTTATGTATGCAGTTGCCCTGCTGCGATAAATTCTTTACCTTACCGTATAACGCCGCCGTGTTGTAAACAAATTAATCAACAGTAGATTTTACATGCTTATAAGTGAGCAGACAAGCAGACTGCCGTCCCGACTGCCTCTGCTCCACCTCAGTAACACATCACCTTACGTCAGGGTAATTTGTTGTTAGCACTTTCTTATATAGCCTCTTCTATTGGACCCATCTCTTGACACTATATACATTGCTCCGCCAAAATAGCAGCCTTCAAGACGGATGCAGATTAATTAATGTTTCGTCGCTAAATTTAAGTTTTCATATGATGAAGAAATTATCTGATTAACGAGATCCGAATGGTTTTAAATTTAAATTGAATTTATTGCCGGTGTTTCTCATTAACATGTTGCGGTCGTTATTGGCTCTCTATCCAAATCCCATCATCTCATTCTATTCTGTGTTATCACAACATGTTACACCTAATTACGGGATTGAAATCAATTCGTTCACTAAAACGAATACAATACCGAAGGAGGCTCTTATGGATGTAAATCGGTGTCAAGATTCTCTGATAGAGCACGTTTTCATTTTTCCTTTATTATGTATACCTATATATCGGAAAAATTAACAGGGAAGGGAAAAACTTTCTGATAATAGCTTCTGATAGAAAAGTACTCTGAGAAAATTCTCCATTAAGGTAGCGTGCAGAATTCAATTTCACAATGAATATACCTATGTACATATATGTAATATGTGTTTGCTTACATACACCACACTGTCAATAATAATTATCTTCTCACTTGCAGAATTTTTCATTATAGTTTTTTTCTTCTCCTCTTTTCAGGTTAGAACTCTGTTCGTAAGTGGATTGCCTATGGACGCCAAACCCAGGGAACTCTATTTGCTATTTAGAGCATACGAAGTAAATTTTTTGTCGATTTACTTATATATAATTAAAAATAATATTTGTTTTTTCCCCTCCCCCTACCTCGTTTTTGCAGGGATATGAGGGATCACTGTTGAAAGTTACCAGCAAGAATGGAAAAACTGCTTCGGTAAGTGTCCTTTAATAAAAAAAAAATAAAAAAATAAACGTTTGCTCTAATTATCGAACGAAAGAAGTCATTAAAAGAAATTTAAAATTTTAATTCACAGCCAGTCGGCTTTGTCACATTCCACACAAGAGCAGGAGCTGAAGCTGCCAAACAGGATTTACAGGTAAAACCGAGACCTTTTGTTAAATTTTTATTAATTTGATAGAAAATTTTCTTTATTATTCCCATAATTTCCAAGCTCCTATATATTTCTAGTTTTTATACAAATAATATAACCATGTTTTTGTGCTAAAAGATTCAGATGCAAAATAAAAAACGAAGACGATATTTGGAAATTAATTGAGAAAGTTGGCTGCCCTTAAATTTTATTACCGATTCAGCAGCAGCATATTTAAAATATTCGAAAAAAACGAACTTTTAAAATTTTTACAATAAAATTGTTATGACTGCTAACAAAATTTTGATTCCTCTTGTCAAATAAGTACTGCCAACAGTAGAGATTGAAATTATCCCTCTATCGGTGGAATATGAAAATAGCCGCCCTAAAAAAAAGCGTCATTCTAGTTTTTAGTGTTAAAGTCGATTTTCATTCATTGTTTTCTAAGTATTTGGATCTTAAGCAAAAAACACGGTTATTGTGTTTAATATTATCGAGGGGGGGGGATGTATTTAAGCCGCCATTCTGTCAATAATAATGTTAAATTTTGATTTTAAATAAAATTTAAGTAAGTTTGATAAATTAATGACCTCCTTACAACAAAAAGGATAGAGAACCAATTTTTAAGACAAATTTGAATTTGAATTGAATTATGGTTAATTTAATTTCTTCAATATTACGTATGCTATGAACTTTTCATTTCATCCAATTTTGAAAATGTTCAGGAATTCAGGCGAAAGAAAGTGAGTTTTTTGTTTCTATTTTCATTCTCCTTCTAGGATTTTTTACGTCCAACATTTAGACTCTTCAGAAAGCCATGATTAGTAGGATGATATCCTTTAAAGAGTTTAGGCCTTAGAATCGTTTTGCTACAGTATGCATTGAAGGCACTTCATTTTTAGGGTTGCGTACCCAAAGAATAACAACGGGAAACCTATTACTAAGACTTCGCTGTCCGTCCGGCATCAGGTTGTATCTCATGAGCCGTAACAAGTAGACAGTAGAAATTTTCACAGAGCGTGTATTTCTATTGCCGCTATAACAACAAGTAATGAAAATAAATAAAAAACAATTAAAAAAGCTAAAATTGGTCTAAGACCAATTCTTATGATACCCTAGATGAATGCCCGTATGAAATTTCGTATGGTCACCCATTTGAACAATTTTGATTTTTGAATATTTCTAGAACGGTTTGTCGGACAGAAAAAATGACTATAACCAATTTTATAGGATGTCGTATTCTGAAGAAGTTTTTAGTACAATAAAAATGTCTTGGACTGATCGCTTTCACACGATCCGTAAAAAACCTAAATTTTTATATGGCAACACCAAGAAGGTGTTGCCCGATTTAGTCCATTTTCGAACTTAATTTTACTTTTTTTTTAAAGTCCGTGTACAAAATTTCAGCTCTCTAAGTATACGCGTTCTCGAGTGATCGTGCGCACAGACGGACAGACGGAGCGGGCGGACGGACGGAGTGGACGGACGGACGGACGGAGTGGACGGAGTGGACGGATGGACAGACGGACGGACAGACACACAGACGGACGGACATGCAAAAATCAACATAACTTTTAATATTATGCGTGGGTGTCCAATCCATTTTGCTCTACCATCATTATTTCGAGGTGTTACAAACGGAATGACAAACTTAGTATACCCTTTAGATCAGTAACGCACCCAGGATTTGGCTTGGGTGGGGCCATAGGTGTACCAAGTCCTAAGGAATCGGAAAAATAGGGCTCTAAAGTCGCGTCATGCACCCATCTGAGCAGTTAAGGATTGCTATTGTAGATTAAAAGGTTTTATTTTATTTTATCGGACTTTGTAATAATATACAGACCCCATTTTATACGTAATTTGTAAATTATGTTCAGAAAACTGACATTCTGGAGGGGGACTGGTCCCGTTCGTCCCCCCTCTCGGTACGCACCTGCTTTAGATTTCATCTAGGGTATAAAATGGAGGCCTCGTACAAGAAACGTGATTTTTTCTCCGTTTTTTTCTCGTTTTATTCTCATTAATTATTATTATCATAAGTAGGCATTTTTTTTCAAAAGACAGTATTTTTTTTCAGATGACGCCGACTCTTATTTTAAAAAATTAATAAAAAGTACAAATAGTGTTAAACTTTGTATGATGCTATGGAACCCTTCGTGCGCGAGTCCGATTCGCACTTTGCCGGTTTTATTAAACATGATATCCCAGAAAATAATTTGCCAGGAGGTGATTCCTCTCATCAAAACATACAAAAATTGTATTGATAGCGGGAGGATAATAAAAGGAGTCTCTTTTGAGAGTTAAAAAAAAAAACTTATTTCATATTCTATAAACCACCCTACAACTCCTGAATAATATAAAATTTTATATAATGTTAATGGAGCTTTTAAAGCTATGCACCAAAAGTCAAAATTTTCTTCGGAATTTGATCTAGAAGTGTTTTTCATTTAACCACGCGTCATCAATATCAGCTTTTCGAATCGGATTTAAGAAGTCCTCTGTACCCAAAATAGAAATGTTTCTGCGTGTTTTTTTTCCAATTTTAAGGACTCCGTACAAGAAAAGGAAAAACGAAAAACTTATAAGATATGTCCATCTGTCTGTCTGTCTGTCTATCGCAGACGTTTTCTTATCGAAAATGACGTGCCGTAGGAATTTGAAACTTGGCAGAATATTAAGTCTTTATGGCGCGCACATACATATAAGGTTATGAAATATTTTTTTCTAATTTTTAATTGGGATGGGCTCGTCATCTAAAAAAAACAATATTTTTTTTTGTATCGTGTGAATGAGCTACTTTCAGGGATTCAAAAATTTTTTTTTAAATTTTTAGTGAATTGGTTATAAAGATATAGCTCAAAATGTGTAACAAAATACCGCTTCTCCTCCTCCTTATCTTCTAGGTTTCTAAAGCTAAAATTTTACTAGGCATTGAGTCATACATAATAGGTAAACTGCCCCTTTTTTCGTCAGTCTCATAATTGTCAAAAAAAAACGGTTTTTGTGTTAACTTATGAAACAACTCCTACTAATAAGACCAACCCTTGCGTCTGTCTGTTTAATTATTATTCAGTTATAATAAAGAAATTTGAATTAGATTTAAATATACTTGAATTCGGTCGATCAACTGTTCAATAAAGTTCTGGTCCGGAAACCTGACTGCGCGATTACGCGCGAGTCGTAACATAACCGAATTATTAGTAAGACTATTCAGTTAAAATATCTTGAATAACTCACTTACGGATAAAAATTGCCTACCCTCAGGCATCTACTGGACTTTCTCACTGAATATATTTAAGCAGCAAAAGCGAAAAAAAAAACAGAAATAATTCCATGTAGACAACTTAAACTCAGTATAAAAAGCTGATATTGATAACGTGTTTTATTAAAATGAAAAAAAATAGCAGTTAAATGCAAAAAGAACTAAGTTTAAATTCTGAAACTTTAAGTCCCAAATGAAGGAAAAGAGGGGCTCTAACAGTAATCTATCCAAAAAACATATAAGTCGTGTTCATAGGATGTTTTAGATATTAAAGGGTGATTAATAAAATATGAAGCAAATAATGTTAATCCTTCCTACCTAACAGACATCACATTTTACCCAGCCTCGCCGCCTATTCTCTATAACAATTCTGTTTACTGTAATGAGAGAAATCAGCTGGTAAGAGATGATGATATTTATTTGAGTCCCCGTGTATTTACATGTATGTGCGTATCAAAAAAAAAATACCTACATTAATCATTGACGATCGCTATTCGAAATTCTATAACTGACAATCTGGCTTGTATCTCTGAACCCTATTTCATTGATCCAACAACTTATATACACTGATACCACCAACTGTACCCGTCTCATTATGTGTTTTTATTTTTTTTAATTCGTCCTAAAATGGTTGCGACCACATCTTGTTAGAAAAAAACGATCTTCAAAGACAATAGCTAAACACTCAGCTGGAATTGCGACAAATATTATTTTTTTCAATAATATCCTATTGTGAGGTTATATGACCTCCTCTACACACCTAGCAAAATAATGTTACAACCAACTTTTGGTAGTATTCCTTGCGTGCTGAAAATTTATAATACCATCATTGAGATTGTGACTTACTTCTGAAAATTTTGAAAATGAAATGAAAAGATAACAGACAAAATTTAAACCAATCGAGAAATTTTATTACAAAATACACAGAATTAGTGTAATTTTTTACAAGACGGTAATTATTCGAGTTTTTATAGAAGAATTTAATACGGGTACAATTCTTCTTTCATATAGACATTTTTTTTTATATATAACTCAAGTACGTTAGTACGGAATTTGATTTTTATATTTACATAAACGTATATAGGGCATATATACTATACATAAAAACTCAAATTATTTCTGATAACAATGGCAAGCGACTTAAATACATCCGATATATTTTTGGTAAGTTTATTTCAAATTCATGGGTTTCCACACAAAAACTCAGTTCAAAATTAATCCAATTAATTTAAAAAAAAAAAACAAAAAATATTAACATGATCAAATGTGCAACTGCAATTCTATGGTTATAGTTAAATTCATTAAAAAAAAACAAAAACGAAAAAATTAATTTAGTTATGCGTGCAGAAATGTTACATAAAACTTAGATATATTACTTTGTACCTTTTCTATATAATATATACATACATATATATATACCTTAGCTGTATAATGTACAAAAGCAATTTATCCGAATATGTATCTTTTTGCATGATGGTCACATTACCACCGTGATTGTTTTCATTTTTCCAATATTGCGCTTGCACATTCACAACCCGTTTTTTGCTCCATTTTCCTAAATATAGATTAAAAAAAAAAAACATTTTTGTGTTTTTCAAATTTCAAATTTAATCCAATTTTTATTTTATTCCTTATTCCCACAAGTAAAAGATTTCTTTTGTTATTTTATTATCTATTTTTCACTCAAAGACACAAACAACACTTTTGAACGAGTACACTCATATCACAAAATTTCATTTTTTATAAATTTTCTTTTTACCTTGTTTTTTCACATCTACCATAGAAACATTTTCATAAATATCCGTTTTTTATTATTTGGATCTTGAAATTTCTTATACATCAACCAACAACCAAAAAAAAAAAAAAACAATTTGTGGAAAATTGCACAATACTATCCCGACTAGTACCACCACCACCACCACCTCTTGCATTTCTACCCCTGAACGCTTTTTGTTGATTTTCTATAAAAAAAAAAATGGAACGTTTTTGGCGAATTTTATTTCACACCTAGGCTACCTTTTTATTCCTATCCTACAATAATAATTTCTCTCTCTCTCTCTCTCTCTAAATGGCAGTAGGTCGGACGGACAACGCAAAGGATGAGAGATTTAACAAAATTGTTGCACATAGTTTAAAAGAGAACAACAAAAAAATAGTATCCAAATTGCATGTGAAATTGCCATTGAATTCTTTTATTAACCTGCTTTCAGGTATTCTACAGAGTTATTGAATAGTTTTGATAGAAATTGTGTGACACGAAATAATGGAGCCTCGGAAGATCGAAATGAATAATTGTCAATCACACTTTGCAGGCTTTTTTTCAATTAAATGTACACCTGTCTGCATACGGATAATAGCCACAAGAAGATAGAGTTAGATTTTTTCGAGTTAAAGGATGGATATTTCCAAGGGTCTGGATCAGTTTCTCGGCATATTCTACAGGTGTGTTACTGGGCCATAAAAAAGATCAGGTGGTAGTCTTAATTCCCTACCAAAATTGAGCCGCGCAGAAGTGAACTTGATGCTCTCGTGAATGGAAGATTGATAGGACGAAAGCGCTAAAGGAAGGTATCGGTCCCAGCTCGTTTGGCTAGTAGGTACTAATAAACCTGGACAAATAATCTAGAAACGTACGGATTAAGGGTGCAGAGCACTTGTCTTAGTCTTCTCAATACCAAAACGTTGCAATATTACT